>LD344337.1:0-46549 GCA_001465055.1 Ptychodera flava | reverse complement strand
AAGATAGTCTGAAATTGCATACACAGCGTGCAAACTACCAAACAGCAATCTACATGCGATGTTTGCAGGCCAAAATGGATGCACCAAGCCCACATGGACATGGATGGATAGTGCAAGACTCCGAGTTATCAATCCAGTGGATGACACTTCCCCCTGCACCAGATTCTATCATCAAGTTTGTAAGCTGTAAATGCAAGAAGTCTGGATGCGCGTCAAGATGTTCGTGTAGAGAAGTGGAATTGCATTGTACAGAGCTGTGTCAGTGTGTTTCCTGTACAAACACAACAAACATTGATGAAAGTGAACTTGCAGATGAAGAGAATAATAGCTCCTCAGACATAGAAAGTGACATTGAATAAACTAACTGTATGGAAGACATCAACAAAATCAAACATTCAATCATAGTGATCACAATGTGGACAATACAAGTACTCACTGATTACAACAGAGAATTAGGGACACTTGTGTCTTTCAAATGAAGGGAGATTTCAAATTGAAATGTATTTCCACTGATTGTTTCATCTGACAAAAAACACAAAGAATAAAAAAACAGAGTGAAGACAAACGAGTGTGGTCATTTCTCCCTCATAAATTGTGAAACTTCCATGATCCAGGCAATTTTTACCATATCCTCTCAAAGAGTTGAGTACATCATGGCCAAGATTACGATATGTATAGACCCTAGCGATTTCTCCATATTTGGTAAAAATTAATTTACAGGAGGTAATTTGCCATATGATATTAACACCAACCATTGTTTTTCAAGAAGGAACACCACAACACATCTCACCTTCTCATGTAGGATCAGTAACTGTTTCAACAAAATCATGGGAAATGCCCTTTTGACATATCTTCTATTTTAGTGAGAAAAGTTTGAAATATTGCAGTTTTGGTTAAAAAAATAAAAGTTAGACATTTTCAAGAAATACATGTGCATCTGATATCAGAAAATTGGAAATGAAAAGGTAATAGTTTCATTGTTTTGAACAGAAAATAAACCAACAAACACATCGCCTCTTTTTTCCCCTAAAAACATGAAAACGTATGTTTTTGGTAAAAAAGTGCTTTTTTTGTGTTTTTCGATGAAATGATGGTCGTTTTGATTGTTTCTTGTAATTATGTTTTTTTCACAATGATAACTATCATGAACAGAGTAACAACATACATATCTTAATTTTTGCTGAAAATTATGAAAAAACGAGCTTTTTGGTCAAAACTCTATCAAATCTTGCAATTGAAAATTGTGATTTCCATACAAGCATGTTGTAAACGGTCTTTTCACATAATATCAATTTACACAAACATGTGGTTAAAAAAAATCAACTTCTAGAGCCTTTTATAAGGCTGGGCCCACAGACTAGTTCTTCAGTGTCGGTGCTGTGAACACAAAAGGACGCCACCTACGATGATCTTGCGTTCTCTTCAGTTTAAATTTTATCCTTGCGCCTCTGTCTATTTGCCGTCTCTCAACTATTCGCTTCAGTCTCCCTCCCTCCCTCAAAACCATAAGTACTGTACTGGCGCCGCCAGCAGTTCTTTTTAAACCAAGCATTAACTGAAGGATTTTAAAACGTCCGCTTAGAAGGCTTTGCTTTAAAGGTGTGTTTTTTTATTGCCATAGTGTCTCGTGAAACGTTAATTGTATTCTCGATCGTGACAGGGCGCAAGAGTAGATATGTTTATATTAGGTATCTGGGAACACAGGAGGTCAACTTTCCCTGAATATCCAAGATTGCCAGGAGGAACATCAGCATAATCAGGAAAGAACAAGTCCTGTATCAAAGGTGAAATAAGATAGTTTTACTTTAGGAAAACGTAGTCTACATGTACAATATTCAATGTCCCAATTACGATGAGGTCTCAGTTCACCTTTTCTTTGAAAAGTTTGAACAGAGACTTAATAGTAAGGTATTTGGCACAATTGTCTATTTTTTTCACTGTGATGGCTAGCTATTGTATTCCAGGGTAATTTCATGTGCAGATGAGGAAGCAGATCAAGTGTTATCAGATACAGCTAAGTGTCACATATACAGCTAAATGATAAAGATGCGTACTGCAAGTGACGATTATAACTTTCTTGGCGAAATGGAGATGTCATAGAAATATGGGTCCTAAAATTTAACATGAGCACCACTACACTAGATTTGCGCAAACAACTTTATGATGAACTGGATGCCATAGAAGCCATTAAGAGGGCGACGTATATCATTTAACCTGCCCTGATGAATTTGAGTTTATTTGATGCATTTCAAAGACGATTTCACTGGCACTTTAATGTTAACGAACCGACAAAGCGCCGCTACTAGCACTTGTAGTCGCCTAGTAAGAACAAAGAATTGAAATGAGGTAACTCATTCCACGAAGTCTTTCTCTTTATCGTAAATAACATTGAAGACAAATTGGCGCCATTGGCTCCATATTGATGAAAAATCAATGGTGGTGTAAAAGGTCGATTTTCATCATTAATATTAAGGTTTACTGGTCAACACGTCACTCTCCATCAGTTTGTTAGACTCCGTGTCCAAAGATACCGAAGCTCACTCACGACGGAATTCGATTGGTTGTGTGTTATTAACTACTAAAGAACATTTTACTCCCTTCAATAACTTTCAAAATCACAGACTTTGCAAACGAGCTCTTAGAAATTGAAAGTTAAATGAACGTCTTTCAAGGCAAGCTCCTTTCTGACCGACCAATTGTTCGATTATTGATCGATTGAGCCATTGTCATTACTCAATTCATTTAGAGGTTAAAACCTAACTGCCATACAGAATTATGAAACCCATTGATTAGAGGTGATCTGTGAAACAGACCTTTTCTTGTTGAATGGTGGTTTTCTGGAGAAAACCGAAAAACGGATCAATGTTTGTTGAGTTAAGGGAGGGATCCTGATTCAAGAAGTGTGACGTCGAAGGAGATTTGCCGGGAATAAACAACGATTGATCAAGTTTTCTAAGACTGTAGAGAATCTCTGTGAAGTTTAGAACTTATTGCTTTGTTAAATGGAACATACAGTGCTGATCGATTGCTTATCGAATAATGTTGAAAATATTATTGACTTTGGGTTCTCACACCTTGTGTCGTAATCAATATGTATACCGTATATTATAAGTACCAAGGGGAAACTGATGATTGTTTGAAGTCATGTTCTAGCGTTTGTGATTTTGAACATGGTTGGAAATTATGATCAGGATGCGTTTACATGTCTATTGAGATTTCATCCGTGGATGAGGTTTTAGTTTTCCGAGTGTATTGCGCCCTCCCGAAGTCAGAAACAAAATCTCGGTTTTGGATACCATGAAGTGTTTGTTGATGGTGTATTGGATATTGAACAAGCTCACATATACTTGGAATGCATTCTTCTTTATTAGATCTATAAGTTTGTTACTTTAAATTCTTTTAGTCAGTTTTTTTGTGTGTAAAGCGAAGCCGGGTTTGAAAGAGGACGGGTAACACGTGGTGGGGGTAAAGACAAAGTCGATAAGGTTGTATCTCTATAATTTGATAAAGGTGGAACACTTCTCGGTTGGAAGCGACAATGTTAATCATAAGACTCCACATTGTATATTTAATGGTGCGGTATCACCTATGTCGAATTAAAATGTAGGAAAGAAAAAAATATTTTTCCTCACTTGCTCACAAATTTTATTCGGTGTAAAGCAACGATTTTTTTCCCGTCACATTTTACAAACCTGTCACGAAAACTACTAATATCGACAAGTGGTATTCCTTCGACGAATCATAGACAGAATATGGTTATTCTTTTTAAATCCCCATTTGCTTCTACTTTATGTGAAAAAAAAGAAAAAACATATCAATATCAATCAATGTTTATTATCCGAATTTAGGTAACTAGCATAGCAGCAGTAACAAAGATAGTCATGCATCAATTACTAGTATGACGACTTAAAATATATGTATTAAAAATCCGGGCAGCACACAGTTAAAATCAATGCAAAAGCATACGGGATGAAATGGCGAAAATACAGACATCGTGTAATCTGTTCAATTGTCCGATAGTACTGTTGATAAAAAAGCATTTAGCTCCGTTGATTTAAGAAATCGGTACTCTAAACGACGACCAGATGGAAACGAGTAAAAGTTATGATGTAATGGATGCTAAAACATAGAACGCAAGATAGTATTTCCTTTGCATAAAACGTGATTGTCGTAGAAGTTTGACGAACCCACTTGTCGTTTTCCGATAATATTTCTGTATATGTTTCCTATCGCTCCAATTCTGTTCTTATTCTTTACACATCAATTCCCATATCAACAGACAATTGGAAATGCGAAATTACTCTCGGCGTCATCAGAGACTTTTTTTACATCAAATTGATTAAAAATCCAGAAAAAAATCACACGTTGCTGTAAATGACTTCAGTGTTTTATAATTCCAACGTGACGTATCATCGTGGACCAATGTGGAGCCAAAACAACTCTACTTATACACAATCTAAATTGACTCTAGAGAAAGTTCATTCTTTTTAAATTCAATAAACATATCTTAAGTTGCTAATATTAGTTTCGAGGAATGATATTTTACCACACTCAAAGAAATCATCCACTATTATAGGACCACGACCGCTCTAGAGATTTGTTAGTAACAGATCAACGTCAAAGCGCCCTATTTTTTTGCTATTAGCTTTGAAAGCTTTATTCACACTCGATATAAAAAGAAAGACCCTTAGTTTCAAATTTTAGAAAACATTGTGTGTGGTTTCCATAAAAACGGACTATTTATAGCTACCTTTCAGAAAATATAAATCTACATGTGGGTACATATCCTAAAAATGTTAGATGATTTTTATAAAAGTTGTCGAGCAATCGGTCGAAGACTTACTTTTCTGACAAAAAAACTACTGGTGTATTGTATGATAATTGTATTTTTCGTTGACAATACATTTTAACAACAGCTCTTCATGAATTGTCATCTACACGACAAATTTATAACTTTTGTTCAGCCAATGGTTGCAACGAAAAACAGGGTAAAAGGCTGACACGGCTGTTTTTTATAATGCTGTTTATCGATATATATATTTGGGGATCTTCATTTGTTATCTTATTTATCAAACCTTATTCAACGAGGGAAAGGGAAACCTGGTAAGCTTCAATAAAGATGCTTATATTCCTACAGGCCCTCAATTGAAGATACAAACTGATACAAAGCATAAGTACATGAAATATGACAATCAAAGCTAGCACAATACCATACAGAGAAATAAAAGGTGGAGTGAACCAGAGCACAAGAGACAAATGAACGCACACATTACACTAAACGACAAATACAAATCGACAAGAGAACTAAAATTCAAAACATACAGATCATTTTCAATACGCTTTAAGGTAAGAATTTTTAAAACTACTCAAAAAATTACTAGATGTTATATTTTGATCAACATTATTCCATTGTTTGGCACTATTTACAGTAAATCCTATGCACTAATCCTCATTTGTCACAGTAGCCAGAAGACTTTCATATAGTGTGGCTTGAGATTATTTGAAAAAACCATACAGGTATTCTTATAAAATATTCCAGCCGCTAGCGACATTATATACATTGTTTTAAATAAAGTCTCAGTAAGGGCATCATACCTTGCATCACACATCACTCTGATAGCAAGTTTTTGAATTTTATCCAACCTTTTCAAAAACGGTGTTGGTCAGTGACACCTATATTCGTTATACATGTTAAAGTCATTTCGCAAAGGAAGCTAAATAAAACTTGAGAAAATGATTAAGTCAGTTCATCTTTGAGGCTTTCTAATTTCTTCGAAGAGGTCTGCTTTCTCATATAACAACGTTAGCTGTCAAACATACAAAGTCGATTATATGATGTAGATGTGAAAGTAATATGGGACCACCCGTCATTAAGACTTATCATCATCATCATCATCAACAGATGTTTTTTCACCCTTACCGCTTGTCTCTTTATCATCGAAACGTAACGTAAATGGACCGGCTTTTACTTCCTTCAAGATGTCTCCGGCTTTGATCATAGAAAGATACTCTAAAAATCGTCTAAATGGGTTCATACTTATGCACTTGTAAGTAGGCGTCGACCGATCCATGTAAACTTTGCACATATTGAAGCATTTTCCAGCTTTCATCACCACGTCGAACTTTTCACATTTGATTGTTATGTGTGCGTTCGTCTTGATATCAGGACAGGCTTGCTGCAAGTAAAACAAGTCATTGCCACTTAACAAATTTAGACCACTGAGCTTGGCTGTTAACAGTTTTGTACTCAGTAAGTTATGATCTCATTTAGTTAACTACAAGAATACTGCTGAAAAAACAATATTCTATCCAATGGGGAGTCTCCAACAGTAAATAGAATTTGATCCCTTTACCTTTTGCAAAGTACTCGAGTAACAGTCGAGTATTCTTCCGCGTTGGCTCTTACATATATATCAGACAACTACCATGTATTGTCCTTTCTGTACAGCGTTTATTGTCCTTTCTATACAGCGTTATCAGGTGAAGGCAACATCAAAACGTGGAGGCATAATGAATTTGACCTGCCATGTAGCATTTAAGTTCTACCCAGGTTCCGATATAGTGACGCGAGACTATAATCAAGATTTATACTCTAAAAGTAAGCATTGACAACATTTTACTTTTATAGTGCTAAGGAGACCCAAATGCTTATATTGATTTGACAGAGTTGTGTCATACTTTCTTTTTATGTTTCAAAGTTTTCAGTTGTTTTCTCTTGTTGCTTTCTACAGAGTTTTGTTTATTTGTTTTTTTTTTAATTACACATTTGCAAAAAATATTTAGCAGCTCAAAGGTTTCAGATTTACTTGTTTATGCAATCAGTGACAGTTTTTAATAGCTTTTCTCAGTGTAATATTAAAATGTAGACGGGATATTAAACATTTTTAATTTATTTACGTCATCTTAAATATGATCAGAGTTAAACATGTAGCCTACCTTAGGATTATCCCCTTCCCTATCTCTGAATATTTTCTTGACAAATAGTAATAGTCTTCTATCTGTTTGGCTAATCAAGTTCCACTTCTGGAAGTCAGCCACCAAAGTGTCAACGACTGCTTCAGATAAGGCCGTATAACCATATTCCTTTCTGTTGCTCACGTGGGGCGCTGTTACAAAACAATAAACATTAAGTAAGATACCTGATCATACTGTTTCTCAAATGTCAAAGTTAATATTATGTTGTGTTCAAGTAACAGTAAATACAACATACGTAATGTACTATTGTTTTGAAAATGTCGCTGATAAATATACACCATGCCGAACAGCGCTCCTTGAGTTGGAATATATAACGTAAACGTAGTTGTTTGTGTGATTTACATATGAATTGTATAAGTGTATTTAATGGTTACACAAAAAATGACATACATACATACATACATACGATCGACCACGACGTACATTTGCATTACATACACACATACTCATATACATACATACATACATACATACATACATACATACATACATACATACATACATACGTACATACGTACACACACGCAGGCATTTACCAGCGTACGTCATGAATTTTGGTCATCGAGAACAAGTACACAGAGCAATACATGTACCTCCACAAGCACCAGGTATAAAAGATCCATCGGTGATATCGTTAATCTCCTTTACGATTGGTTTCCCCTTTTCATTCGTTGCGAACTCAACGACATGTTTGCCTTTTCCGGCAGTCAAAACGACGGTTACTTCATTGCCGCAAGAAATGATGAATGTTGCATTTTCAAGAATCTATAAATTGTAAGACAGGCTATTTTAGAAAGTCGCACATATTAAATCACACGTCCACACACATACACGACCACTTATTCTATGCTATCCCATTAATTATCCAACGATGTGTTACTGTTGACATGAGCACCCTAAAATTATATTCTGTACAGCCATGCAATTTTTGAGCAGTTAAATTTGTTCATCGATTCAGTTTTGGTTAAGAAAATCAAAGCGTATTAGGAAGACATCGAGAGAGAGGCAAAGCAAGGAACTGCACAAGATGTACGTATGATATCGATTCGTTTTTGCTTATGATATAGTTGTCTTCATGCGATATATCGTCTTCCACAACAGGCGTTTGGCAATACTTTGGTATGCAGTAAATGCCTTGAAACTTAACAAAACGTAAACTTTTCGTTTTCTAAATAAAAAAAAATAAATATCATGGTCATCGTTAAAATGTCGGTAGAGAAACAAATTACATGAAATGTACCAACACTCAAATTTCAGAATGCCCTAGATGTATAAATTAATTGTCTTGTATAAATTAATTGGTGGAATAAAATTTTCGATTTGCTCGAAAATAGGCATAGAGCTCCAGTTAGTCCACAGCGTCAACATGAGAGCACGAACGTATATAAAAGACGTTGATAGTTCCGGAGACGTGTGCAACGGTTATCATTTGGTAACGCACCAGTGGTATGCAGAAAAATGTTGCAATAAAACATACTCAATGACCAAAGCTTCATTTTCAGTATAATTTCCTTTCAGAAATTTAACTTGAAAGTAGATACGTACGTCCGCTGGCTTGTGTTCAATGTAGGTGTTACAGAGATTTAGAGTGGCAATATCGTCGTTTTCTGTAAGTCCGTATTTAGTTGCTACTTCTTTCTTCGCCCTACAAACATCTCGGAAACTTATTCTCGGTGTGCATTTGATTGGTATTGCTGAAGAGAGATGGCAAGTCTGAAATTATTTTCCTGCGATAGAACATCACTCAGTAGATCATCGGCATTTATGTAATGACAGCCCATGCAAAACACTCATAGCCAAACGTCAGGATCACCTATGGTGGCTCCTGGACTCGCAGTGGCAAATTCAGCTGTTACCTTTTCTACACTACGTTTGCAAGATATTTAGATCATTAAATAGGTAAGCATGTGAGCTTGGCACTTTTGGAAGGTTTGTCGAGAGGCTTCGCAACCATTCCGAAGATTGCTAGATCTTTAAATATGTAAAAAATACTATAGTATGGACATAACAATTATTATAGCGTTTCATTTTCCACCATATAGTCGTTGTTGTTGTAGTCGTTGCCCAAACAAAAGTTGTAAAATCACATTCCAGTTTTTAATCCACTGTATGGTATCATTATCTACGGTCGAAAGCTGTACGTTGACAAGATTAGACTTCACGTGCTGAAAACCATACAGTAAGATACGTAGCATGGACGTTTGTAGTTATCACCATGGCGATGCTTCCTACGAAGATGGCAGCAATCAAAGTTTGAAACCAGAAGTAGAGTGATTCTTGACACGGAAATATATACCATGACACCCGAAACTACCTCAAACTTCTGAGGCTATCATTTTACGTGTCTTTGTATCTGACCACCTTAATTTGCATACCTTTCAGTTTAAAAAGAACAGTTCTCGCATTAGCTTGGCGGGACAAAGTAAGGCCCTCTTTTGCAAGGAACACTTTACTGAAATTTCCATGTAATGGAGAAAATTAACTGACAGAACAAATACTATCTGAAATTTGGTCTAATATCTCTACCACAAGCCGTGCATTACTCGCTGTCAGGGCCAAGCAGCAAATACTCCCGTTTCGAATGTTAGCTGTATTATCGATGAATCGGCCTGCCGCCTGATTTGTCGGTAAAATTAACTTGATAAAAGCCGCCCTTGAGATATTCCAATGCATAACAAATAGGCGTATAAAGTGCTTTACACGGGCTTTATGAACTACATGAAAGTATTAAACCAATTCAAAATTGAAAATAAAGCTAATGGAAGAAGTAATGTGTCTTCGGATTTGACTTCAGCCTGAAGTGTCTCAACCCTGAGGTATAGAGACACGCAAATAACAGCTATCGCTAGTCAACTGGACTTTACAAACCTCCAGATATTTCCACATGTATCGTCTCTCCTTCAATTTGTCCATTGTCAGTGTTGTCACCTTCTGCCTCTTCATTCTCTTCGTTTCCGCTAAAACAATTCCAATATTACGACGAAAGATAATATTAATATAAAACTATTCACATCGAAAGCAGAGAATTAGACATGATTGTTTTCTTGATCTTGTACCTTAGCAACTGCTGCATGGACCAGGAGCGCAATTTTTTTTCTGGAGATAATACAGGCGTTACAGTTGCTACAACTCCTTTTCTGAAGAAACATATTTATATAAATTTATTTATTTGTATTCAAAGTGCCTGTGAGCTTGCTTTCGTTTTTTTTTTGGTTTTCCATGAAGAATTTAGGTAGTTTTATATCAGAAACGCCACTGCAGATGTTGTCCCTGTAACGCAAATATATGACCTCAAACCCTATTAAGGCTAATGACTCGCCCCAGTAGAAGTGCAGATTCACGTTCATGTAATTTCAATAGAATGTGTTTTGACACGCAGGCATGCCCTAATGACCTATTGTAATATTCACAAAGAAGTAATTTGTAAAGTGTAACAACAAGTCATGACTCACAATGGGCTTTCATCTTTGCGAAGACTTTCTATGATCCCTGCATTGACAAGAGCATCTTCGTTTTCACATACTGGTATTCCATCAGGACCCATTGCTATATTCACGGAGATGCTCTGGCGTACGTATTTACTCCCTAAAATAACCGGGTCTGGTCGCCCTTCACATAAGACGTTCATTGTTACACCATGCAATATCTTCTCACCACTCGGGTGCTGTATTCCATTTGTTTCGTTTCGGCCATTACCGCCATTCTATAGAGATTTGGATGAGAAGGTTTAACTTAGATTTAAAAGTTGGCAAGATCGACATATTGTGTAATTCAGTATGATACATTTTGCCAACATTTACTGCGACAAACAAAACTACTATAGTTAAGGTTAATGTTTTTGTTTCTATAGTTCAGAAGTACTAGTACAATAGTTTCAAAACATGTGCTTAGCAATGATGATTTTGAATTGCCCGAGAGAACGTTTACGTCTTTTTCAGACTTTATAGGTGCATACGATTGACAAGTACACGCCACACACGGTGGTCTTACAGAGCCACCAATATTATCACCTGTTCCTTTGCCCTTAGCAGCAGCGAGTAGCAATATCGCATGCAACGAATATCATTTTCGTTCCTCATTTGATTCTTCATTTCATCAATTTCTTTTTTGATCTTCTGAAACGTGATTGCTGTAAAAGAATCATAATACAATCGTTGAGGTCGCAATATCAACCGACAGCTACGTTAATGATCAATTTTATGTTGTCACTTAAAAGAATTGTTTGGATTTTACTGTTTTTGGACACATGACGTACATGAAGTGTACAGTATTGATTAGTACGCCTGAAATTCCTGTAATTGAGAGTTACGTACATGTTACACGATTTTAACTTATTTGGGAGAATAGGATCTTTTAATCGTTCATGTTTATAAACGTTTTAGATGACCTGTAACTGAAAGTTGCAATATTAGAAATTACCCATAAAAGCAGGTGAATAGCGACAAAAAGAACGAAAAGTATGTGAGCTTCAATTTTCTAATTAAACCAACAACATATTACTACAACATCCAAACATCCAATTGTATTTAATGGGTTTTGATTATGTTAACTTTATTATGACCTAAATATGACTGGAAATAACATATCTAGGAAAAGTTTTAAGTTATAATCAATTAAAGGAAACACTTGCTTATCAATAATTTTATACTTTCTGACTCAAGAAAAAGAACACGTTCAAATCTAGTAAACTTTGTATTTGCTATAGTAGATCGATGCAACCCCTTTGGATGAAGCAGATAAGCGCGTCTAAAGTAATTACAAGCGCACACCAACGCTGTCTCTTTGATTAATAAATTTGATGAGGAGTGGAAATTTAAATTGATAATGAACATAATAACAGTACGGGTGAAACCAAATTGCGTCAGTTGCAATTCCAGTGTAAAAGAAGGCGACGACTATTGGTAGCTGACCATTCATTAAAGGCACGAAAGTATGACATTACCTTTACGTTTTGCCAAGAAATGAAGAGGAAATGGTGAGTAAGGAGACGGAACAGGGCATTGCTAACCCGAAATGTTTGCTAAAACAACATTTTAGAGTCTAATGAAACTGCTATCAGCATGATCATTCTTTGTAATTTTCCATCTGCGATGTTGACCGCGCACCTGTACCGCAGTATAATATTTAAATGTGATCGCCGACCTTATACCATAGAGAAAGATAGATAGAGTGGCAACGGGTATTGTTTAAGGCGTGAAGCGGTTACGTAACCCATCCATGTTCGCCTCGCCTCAGGTTGCTCTCGCCTCTCTTTTCCAAAGAGTGCCGACCATGAATCCTTCGGTAATTTTCGGATTTTCGCCAATTGTTAAGCGAAAGTATGTTCGGCAAAGTTTGTGTTGTTGTTGTCGTGTGGTGCTGAGCAGAATTGACGTGCTGGCGAAAACGGGAGTGTTTTGAGCTTCAGGAAAATGAGTTTTACCGTTTGAAAAATTCCTCTCATATTTTTATGAATATATAATGAGTGTATTTGAACCAAATTTGAAAGTCTTTTATCGATACTGTCTGGTTTTACTCAATGGTTTACGGTCAGTCATACCGTCTTTTACACGTGCGTCAAGGAAGGACATGTTTATAAAACTGCTGGCGTGTTATGTTTTGATTAGCGTGAAGCAGTGTTTCTGGCCTGAGAGCTCATAAAGTAACTATGGTTGCTACGCGACTGGCAGTACGATGCCATCTCGTCGTATTTTTCGCATAATCTCGTGTAATTATCAACCACAAACAAAGCCTCCAAAAAGTTTAACACCTTTGAAGCTCATTTTAATATGAAAAGCCAATAGTCTACCGAGACGACCATTGAACAAAAGGCATGCAAGTGTTGCCACTCTGTCTATATGTTTCTCTGTGCTTATACTAAGGGTGTACACCAGTCAAGGAGGATTATGTAAAAATTACCGTTATTACCTGAAAAACATAATTATGAAAAGGTGATCACACTCTTAAAATAACCCAAATGATAGGTTTGAGTCTGCATGAAATGTAAAGAACATGATAACAAATATCTTAATGGAATATTTTACTGTCAATCGATGTTTTGTCACAATTACTACTGAGTTTATCGATTATTACCGCGAGAGGACACCTCTTTCCTTATAGAACATATAAACAACGTGGAAATATGAGCAACATAGAAATATGATGCTCCGCGTTAATAATTAGAGAAAAAGACATACCGTGAATATTACATTTTTTCGACAAAGGCTTAGGTGCGATGATGCCTTTAGCGACAAGTCTATCTTCATTTTGACATACGGGTACATTTTTGTTGTTTACTTTAACATGACCCATTGCTATATGAACACAGATCTCTTCACCACCACGTAAAACCACAGGATCCGTTTTGCTTTCACAATGGACGTTGATCGTCACATCGCGCAATGCCATGCCATCGTTAGATGTCGCCTCTCCGTTCGACTCCTTTTATAGTCATTAGAAAGATAAAGTTGTAGTTAATATTCGGACTCACTAAATTACACAATTCAATTTCTTTTCCGATATACCACTTGTCTGGTACCAAAATTTGCACGATGACCCCGACTTTTATTCTTGACTTTGAAAGTGAATGGCTGAAAGATTCTCTGAGGAAAATTTGAGCAAAAGTTTAAGTCTTTCACTTTCGAGACGTGTACTATCTTAAAATTAGGTTAGATAGGGAGCGCAATGGACTTCAATTTATAGACTACAGAAGAAAGAACACCATGACAAACGACTATTTGTCAACTCAGCTGAACTTTTCCCTCTTTAAAATGTAAATTGAAGAAGCAACACGATGTTTTCTGAAAATTCGCCTTCAATTTTACATCAAAACATGTCCAATAATCAGCGTCCTTAAACTAAGGTAATAGAAATTACGATGTCCATAAAACATGTAAAACATGACAGTAACATGGGCCACCTTGGACCACTTCTTTAGTGAAGGCTATGAGCACATTAGCAGTCTTGTGTGCATACTTTTCTATGCATTTCTGATGTATTTATTATGTTTGACGAGCCCGGTTTATGAGAATCGGCAATAACATTACCTGTTTTTTAGCCCTTAGAAGGAGTGAGTAACAATATTCCATGCAGCGAATATCATTTTCGTTCTCTAGTTCCCTAATTTTTTCATTGATCATCGTAAAAGTGATTCCTGCGAAATGAAAAATATGAAGAATCCAAATATCTACAAATTCTTTATAAAGGTCGAATAATTACCAACAATGTCAAGTTGATAATGGTCATTTTGGTAGATGACTTTCTACGAAACTGACTTGAGTAGAAAATGACGGAGTGCTGTTTGCTGATAAAATATACATTTTTTTATAGAAATGAACTGGTATAACTGGAATTCGTCTAACGGAGAATACACTCGTATGAAATGACAGGGATGTCAATGTTGAGAAGTATGTCCTGTGATACATTGATAGCGCAAACCGTCAGTGTAATAACACGCCCAGCTTTGTATTTCTTCTATAGAGATGTTTCTTTTTGCTTTGAGAAATCGCCGTTTCAAATATATTGAGTCCCAACTGGTAAATGGTAGTGTACCAAATGGTAAAATATGTAATAGACCGGTTCATTGGAAAGTCCACTTGAATAATGATATTTACTTCCTTAAACAACATTTATAAAAAACATATATGAATATATATATATATATATATATATATATATATATATATATATATAATCCCATGACTTTTGACTGTTTTTCGCGGAGCCGTACAACTTCGTCGAGCCAAATGCTTGAAGTTGTGCGACACCGCGTACAACACGAGCACACGATGACATCACACACAGAAAAATTCAATTGGATTATATATTTATCACATGAAGAGTGTCTTATTTTTCGTTTGGTGCGGGTAGATCAAAATTATTATAGTTGGGAATTGCAAAAGTATTGTCGCGATCGGGGTTTTATTTCCCTGAATTAGTTTCATTCAATGAGTAAAGCGTTTCATCGCCGTGGAGATGTGTAGATGTTTACTGGATATGTTCATTCATAGAGTTGAAATTTTGATACTCTGAATATCATTTTAACCAATCAGACATACGTATTCGGTCACGTGAACTTGTCAATCATTGTCTCGCGCTATCCCTACACCAAAGGAAGCCTGTCATCGGCTGGCTTCACAGCGCTAGCACCTGACAGCCGTAGTACTGTTAGAGTTATTACAATATTTATGTAGAGAAGGCAACAACAAGATCGAAACAGTAGTGCTTATTCTAGAAAGTGGCGTGGCTTTTAAAACATCACGAGCTCACGATCTTTGCACGCCCGAAACGTTCAGTTCGATGACACCCACTGTGAGCCAGATTTAGTATGTGTCCACAACGGGCCGTCGCCACCTGTCTCCGCCGGTGCAAGTTCGTCAATTCCGCCGGATCCTGGTCGTCAATGTTTATGTCTTACAATCTTTGATGTTTGCAGTGATATATATCTAGCCCGTACGTACGTCCAAATCTTGCCACTTGACAAAAACTCCGTTCTGTTGTCCGAGTCAACTTTCGTTAATACATCCCTATCGCTGCACTGCAGAGTTTAGGCTACAGGTCGAAAGCTGATGTCTTCGCTACAGCACTACGCTGCAGGTTCGATTTCGATCGGTCATTTACGGAATTTTATGTGGTGAAGGAAATTTATGGTTTTTCGTAGAATAATTTGATTTTTTGCTTACTACGGTATGTCGCTTTCTTTAGATCAATGGTACCTATTTATTCAATTAAATTTACGTCCCGGTGTAGCATTTCGGGTTTTAATCGCCAGGTTCAACGTTCCATACTGTGCCGTCAGTACGACTAGCCACGATGACACCCCATTCTATGTTTTTTAATAGCAACAAAAGCTTTAATGACTCGAAATTTCGTTGGATATGCCTTCAATGTTTCCACGTCTGAATTTGTCGCGTTACCTATTCGTAAAAATGTCATGAGAGCACGGCATCGATCGCAACAGATTGGTCTGTGCACGAGAGCATCACGGCGAAGTGCAGGAAAAAAGTTCCGGTTGATGACGTAGAACAGGGTAATTCGGATTTCTTATCCGTCCTGTTTATCGTCACACAGGTGGCGATTCGGGCCAGTTCATGTGGTAAAATAAATAATTTGCTTACAGTGTCAAAGTTCTTTTTCATTGGGTGAGAAATATCATCACTATACAGAGGTACTTCAAAGACATTAAAATATTTAAAGGTTATCCCTGACAATTATCGTAGGCAAGCATCCGTTAAAGGGTCTTGTACATTGTATAATCGCAATAATTTTATGCTTCTTCCTGAAAGTGGCCATTGTCTACACTGACCTTTGTCATATTAAAATGACCATCAGGTTCGACACTGAGAATAATGCAAATGAACATAATTTGAAGTGAACAACTTCATTGATAGTTCAAATAAATATTTTATTTTACTTGGCATGTAGTCACAATTGCTATCAACTTGAAGGTATCTCGCAAGGGTCGTCTTTTCTGTGTTTGCTTGTGTGTTTGGCTAATAAAGAGACGGATTACTAGCATCATATTTCTCACCTTCGCTAGAAGAAGAATCCTTAATTATTTCTCGTTGGTCAACCGTTTCTTCATTATAACAATGACAGTGCTGTTTAGATTCGATGATGCCATTATCGACAAGAATGTTTTCTTCTTTACATATTGGTTCATCTTCACCCATACATACATTTACACAACAGCTCCCGGCTCCACCCCCAAGAACAACAGGTTCCGCTGGTTTTTCAAGTTTGACTTTAATCGTTACACCATACAGTTTTTTACCAGCTTTCAATTTTTCCTTACCATTCGACTCTTTCTACAGTGATTGAAAAGGGATTATTTCATTTTGGATGCATGAATAGTACCAGAGCACTTATTCCGAATATAGTTCTGGTGAATTATAGTGCTAATCTTGACTTTTGATACCTGCATCATCAGATATTGTTTTTGCTTGTGCTTGGATTTGTGGCATGTTATTAAAACACTGTCTGCTTGGTTCAAAATGCAGTAGTGAAGATGGCTGTGGCATTCTGTGATACCAATTAACAAGACTTCCTGTAAATATACCAATGGGGAGGAGGCTATTTTCATCACTGGCTGTCAATTTCACTGGAATTGCCTACATGCATATCTAATTAGAAATCAAGCAAGCTTATATCGATCTTACACCTGTCTACAGGATTTGTAAAGCTGAATGTTTGAATTATAAGAGCAACCTTGGTAAACCCTGGGAAATTAATTACTGCTCTGAAGCTACATCTAAGTCTTCGTCATACAGGCTGATGCATCTTGTTCAGAGTTATTGCGAGAAGTGTTGCCATCAAATGTATCGGCCAAAATATAATCTCAAAGGTCACTGTTTGTTAAAGTTTTACTAAATTTGCATACAACAAAGCAACCAAGTGACATTGTGACAAATGAAATGGTACAACGTTTTCTGATGCTCCACCACTTGTTAATAATATACATACTTTTACATTGCGTTTACGATATTGTAGTCGGTATCAGAGATACATGCGATTTGTGGAGGTCTTATAGTGTGTTAAATATTAGCCTTACCTGTTCTTTTACCCTGTGCTTTAGCGAGTAACAATGTCGCATGCAACGAATATCGTTTTCTTTCTTTAGTTTCTTAACTTCTCTTGTGATCTTCTCAAATGTGATGGCTGTCAAAGAAAAAAATGAAATAAGTAAAAATGGTCTTTAAAGGTACAAATATCCATTACAACTCTGTCAAGATTTTGTTCGTGACTGTCTTGATTAGAAAAAACACTTACGTACTTTTTTCTATTACTTTACGTAGTACATGAAATGAGCGTGGCATAACTTGAATCATACCGATTGATACTTAACTTCGTTTACAATGACAGAGATATAAATGAAAATAAACATCCCTTTGATCAGCTCTAATTAGTATTCAGTCAAAGTAACCGCATGCCGACCAATGCTCGAAAAACCGGACAGTATCATCACTTGAGAGTAACTATTGCGTAGCGATGCTACTTTATGTAGTTCTAGTCAAAGTATTAAAACCATTAAGACTATCCGTGAGGTAAAGAACAACCAATAGATGATTAGGATTGGTAAACTTGGTTCAAGTAAAGCAAATGCAATCGGATTTAGCACTATCTGTTTGGTTCATTTTGTTGTCTATATTAATAAAGTGTATAAAGGTTCGAAATTTCTTCATTGTTATGCTTCACAAATACCGCGATGAAACTTAAGCCAAATGATGTACAGTCGCTACCCATTGTAAAATGATAATACAGTAACCTTGCTGATCTTTAATGGAGGGTATAGGTGTAGCATTACTTTTTATTTTTTGCAAAGGTATGATTGAGTGGTGAATATGGGGACATTCAAGTGCGTTGACAAAACGCATTGGAAGTCTGGGAAGAGTTCTGTTTCAAGTAAGAAATTGATTCTACCTCCAGCGATATCAAGTCTAAACAATCTCTGTCTCTGCTAAATACGACAACTGAAAACGTATCATTTCCATTTTCACAATGTATATGACTGTGGCCACTTCATGGAATATTGATTAAGATGACTGATTGTTTGGTTGTTGTATGACTTTTTTCATAACCAGTCTGTCATGAAGTTGGATTATTGTGTAATGCCAGTGAATATTTATACAAATATTAATCAATGTTTGATTGTACCAGGTGTATAAGTAATACTTTGGCAACTTCTGATTATCTTAAAAACCCAAAAGCTTCTTAAGGTCAACACCTGGTAATATATTAATCCTTTAATTAAGGTGCATTGTTTCATGATTTCTTAGTAGCTGATCTGATGATCAGCTTAGATAATTGCAAGCTGCTTAATGATGTTATCGCAATCTTTTAATTATACAACTTAGAAGACAAAAGATGCCAAAGAGATTCTACTAGAATGTAATGTTAATGTTTAACTTATACAATGATATTTGAATATTTTGAATCTCTGACGAATCCATGGCAATTATTGTGTCATATGACTATGGCTAGCCAATTAGACTAGCCTTTGAACTTATTAGGAGGAGCTTCTGTGTTTTGGCATTTTAAATTTAGTAGTTTTCTGTGGAATTATTAGATCTCTGTTTAGACGCAAGTGCGGCGTAATAAACAAGTCTCCTTGTCAAGAAGTACTGTCTCTGCATGAGTCTGTATTTGCTGCTGTGTGTTAAAGTTACGTCCAAGTTCAGCCTGAGCTACAATTCCTACAGAGTTAATAGAAGTCCCGACTTCTGACTTCGTTACGTGGTGGCAGCGTGTTGGATCCTCTACTAAGCTACTCAGCACCTGAGCTCATCGAAAGCAGTGGGTCTGATAACAGAAGAGCAGCTGGAAGAACAGCACAGACGAACTGGGAGGAGACAGCTTGAGAAGTAAGTCAGCACGATTGGTAGTATTTGACAGAGGTGAGGTGAACCTGCTGTATCAGACTACAGAAGCTGACAGGAAGGATGCTTGGAGAAATGTTGGAAATCAGCGTGATTGGTAGTAGTCGACAGAGGTGAAGAGGACCTGCTGTATAAGACTACAGAAGCTGAAAGGACAGACACTCGGAGAAGTGTTGGAAGTCAGCGTGATTTGTAGTATTCGACAGAGGTGAAGAGGACCTGCTGTATCAGACTACAGAAGCTGACAGGGCAGACGCCTGGAGAAGTGTTGGAAGTCGGTGCGATTGGTAGTATTCGACAGATGTGAAGAGTCACCTGCTGTATCAGACTATAAAAGCTGACAGGAAGGACGCCTGGAGAAGTGCTGGGAACAGAACCGGTGGTGGAAATCAGCACAAGTGGCACGGCAAGAGGTTGTGGTGAAGATCAAAGTCAAAGAACAGAAGCGGTGAGTGATCACATATAGAGTCAGTAAGAGATTTTGACGTGTGATTTATTGCTTGTATTGTTAAATTGTGGGAAAATGTCCATGGCCTTAAGAAGTAGTACAGCTAATGTTTCAGCTGACAGGGATGAAAGTACAAGGACAGAAACACTAGAAGGCCAAACTAGCCCAAAACTTACAGCCGACCAATTATTTCAATTGGAATTGAAAAAGTTAGAGATAGAAGAAAAGCGGGCTCAGAGGGAATGGGAGAGGGAAGAAAAGGCAGCACAAAGGGAACATGAAAGGCATATGGCAGAACGCACTGAGACTAGGGTTGTCAATTTGCCAGCTCAACGTATAAATAGTACTATCAAAATATTACCTCTCGATGAGAAGGATGATATTGATGTGTATTTACATACATTTGATCAAATAACTATGACGAGTATGTGGGCTGAAGATACTTGGGTGGTTAGATTAGCCCCATCCTTGACTGGGAAAGCCAGGGAGGCAAACATTGGGTTATCCCCAGACGATGCTACAAATTATCCAAAACTGAAAGAGGCCATATATAAGCGATATGAATTGAATGCAGAAGCCTATAGGCTTAAATTTAGAACACTGTATCCCATGTCCCAAGAGACATACACAGAATGGGGAACAAAATTAAGGGCCATAAGTAATCGCTGGTTGGAAATAGAAGAAGTTAAAAGCCTAGATGATTTGAAAGGTGTTCTGCTGAAAGAACAAATTTATGCTATGCTACCTAAAGATCTGTGCCTCTGGATAAAAGACAAAAAGCCAGCATCAGTTCAGGAAGTTCTTGGCCTTGCTGACGATTATGTTACAAATAGATGAGGCATCAAACTAAGTTCTAAGCCCGAAACCAGTTCTTATAAACATGGTTTGAAATTCAGCAACCAAAATAGTTATTCGGAACCAAAAGAGGGAGACAGGGATACTTGTCAGGATAATGGAAATTTCTCTGGTAAGTGTCTTAACTGTGGGAAAACTGGGCATAAATCGGTACAGTGCCCCGATAAAACTACTAGAGCTGAAGCAAAACCTGTCCTTATGTGTTAAGATTCTAATGCCAATGGTAAGCTCAAGCTTAGCCCGTACGAAACATTTGGTACAATAAATGGACAGAAAGTTCGAATCTTACGTGATACAGGCTGCACCCAGACAATTGTTAATCAAAAATTTGTAACCCCTGAATCTTATACAGGTAACTTAGTTCCAATCAGTGGAATTGATGGTATTCCCAGGGAATATCCATTAGCTAGAGTTTTCTTGGACTGTGAATACTTTTCAGGTTGGATATGTGTAGCTGTTCACTCAAAGTTAGGGAGGGATATTTTGTTGGGCAACAAGATAGGTAGTGCATGGGATGACTATTTCTGCGCTCAACATTCTAGAAACATACAGGATACAAATGAAGCTTTAATAGTTACACCTAGCAGGCAACAGAGGCCAGATGAACAAGCTAAACAGAAAGAACAAGATATAAAAAGCACCAGAGTCAACAGTATACAAATTATAAATGATCAGGAGATAAAAGAGGAAGTTCCTTTGAATACACATAAAATAAGCTCAACAGCTGTCACTAACTGTCAGAAGACAGCACATGCTCACAGAGGAGATAGAGCCCCACGTAATATACTCCCAACTATCGATGCCCACTTCAGTAGAATATGCATGGATATTTTAGGTCCCCTTCCAGGAGACGAGTCAGGGAATGGCTAGAGAAAATGAAAGATAATTACAGCCATTTGTTACCCTTCAGTGACTTTGTTCAGCACGGGCAAGGAGTTTACAATAAGAATGCAGATGCATTGTCAAGAATATAAGTGATGTTTAGCTACAAGAAGTTAGTAGATACATGTATTAGTCTGTTCTTTTTTTTACTAGAATTTTGTGACACACGTCAATCTCCTTGTTGATCTATTTGTGGTTCACTCATGTGTTGTACCATGGTTGAGTGTAATAACTTTGAAATGTGTACAAGTTTACTTTTAGAGACAGTAGCGGTGGACGATGCCTGCTTGCTGATATTGTCATCATCGACAAGAACAAGAAAAAGCGAACAATCAAACAAAGCACCACTTTGATTATTGAAGCGGAGAGATGTCACAGTATTTGACACTAACTCAGGACCACATTATTGTATCATACATGAATACTGACTTTTACCATCATTGATTGCAATAACATACACGATCACTGACTGACTTTTATCATCACAGATTGCAAAACAAAAAAGCACCGCTTTTTCTAGAGGAAGAATGGAGATGTCATGAAGTTGGATTATTGTGTAATGCCAGTGAATGTTTATACAAATATTAATCAATGTTTGATTGTACAAGGTGCATAAGTAATACTTTGGCAACTTATGATTATCTTAAAAACCCAAAAGCTTCTTAAGGTAAACACCTGGTAATATATTAATCCTTTAATTAAGGTGCATTGTTTCATGATTTCTTAGTAGCTGATCTGATGATCAGCTTAGATTATTGCAAGCTGCTTAATGATGTTATCGCAATCTTTTAATTATACAACTTAGAAGACAAAAGAAGCCAAAGAGATTCTACTAGAATGTAATGTTAATGTTTAACTTATACAATGATATTTGAATATTTGTATCTCTGACGAATCCATGGCAATTATTGTGTCATATGACTATGGCTAGCCAATTAGACTAGCCTTTGAACTTATTAGGAGGAGCTTCTGTGTTTTGGCATTATAAATTTAGTAGTTTTCTGTGGAATTATTAGATCTCTGTTTAGACGCAAGTGCGGCGTAATAAACAAGTCTCCTTGTCAAGAAGTACTGTCTCTGCATGAGTCTGTGTTTGCTGCTGTGTGTTAAAGTTACGTCCAAGTCCAGCCTGAGCTACAATTCCTACAGAGTTAGTAGAAGTCCCGACTTCGGACTTCGCTACACAGTCATTTCTATTCAATTGTTGATCGACTTCATGGCACATCATGAACCATGATGTTTGCAAATATACTTTATATTATTACATGCCTCGATGTGAGTGCAAATCAGTCCATCGTTTTGAATAGAAACATCCGGGGAGTTAACGGGCCGGTGAACGATGCACTGACCGGTTCATTGTTACCCGGTCCAGTGAAGCCCTTCGACGTTTTCGACATCAAAGTAGATGCTTAACGCTAAATGTAAAATTTCCGTGCGCGCACCGCTATTTAGACTTTTTTAAATCTATGATGTATGATATGTTATTTTTAAAATGCATTCATAGAGAATATGACATCAGTACGTAAAGGGAAAAAATTATTGGTCGCTCGTGTTATCAATATTCTCTGTCATTAGCCGAAAATGCTGAACATTATTCGAGGGTACCTCTATGGAATTTGAATAGATACAGTTTATTGGAGCTGTGGTGCAGGCTGAAAAAAATTTTTAGTCTTTACAGTACGAGTTAACACTACGGCATTATTGACTGCAAATTAAATGTACGGCAGTTTCTTTTCTTATTAGAGATATTCTTGAGTGATTACAATAATCGATCAACGTTGTATGCAAAGAAGTCTCACCTTTGTTTTGACACAAATTCATACTTGGTTTTCACTGGATAAGTTTACCTAAAAGAAAAAGAACAGAGTAAATCAAGCCCTTTTGATTGTCTCAGTATTGATCATGAAAATTAAAAAGTATCTGTATTGTGAATCATCCTACAGCAATGTAAGGATAAGACAATTTTGGAAGTTCGATACCTCTATCAGGTTGAGCGTGCACCCTGCATGCCTCGCATACCATCGTCTAAAATGCATATTAGACTACATGTTTATCACTTAAGTTTTGTTACCCTGTAATACCAACTTTTGACAGCGTTTTACACTGTGGTAATTTGGCCTTCCTGGTAAAAAGTAAGCTCGTTTGATGATTATCCTTCAAATCGCAGGAGATAACACCTACCCACAATTCCATACCCACAACCAATACATAATAATGTGTGACTACTTTTTTGTTGCTTAAATGTATTTTGCGCCCTCAAGTGTTCTAGTTGAACCAATCGACCTAACACATACGAAATTCACTGCGAAGTGATTAACTCACAATCATGTCATATTGTATCATCGAGAAATAATCTTTTCAGGGGCACCAAAAGTAAGCATTTGAAGTTGCTTTACATAAACAATTTCCACACATGATAAGATCGTGAAGTATGATATAACTCTATCATACATCGTCAAATTTTGGTAAGCAGTTCATGCAGTAACACTAAGAGCATCAGTACATCTGTCAAATGGACTCACGAAGCAAAAGTCTCTTTCTTTAAATATGGGATGTAAGTGCGAGGCTCTATGTATTTCATCGATATCCATTTCATTGTAATGGTATTTCTATATGCTGATTAACGTTCTTAACATCCCTGATCAGTATCTCCAGACGTTATATCCAAATGTTACGACTTTATTCCACTAAGCAAACAATCACATTTTTATGTTGGGGAATGCTTTGGGTGGTGAAGCTTAAGTAAAAAAACCTGTACAGTACTAAGGCAGGATAAAAACACCAAGAGCCGATTCAGCATCTAACTTGTTTGTGCATGCAAGCAATAAAAGGTAACTTTCATATGAGCAAGGCAATATCACAGATACAATTACGTCAATAATAAAGTGCCGGGTAGGGTAAATACAGTGTGCAGTTATATTACAAAATACAATTTAACCAACAACCAGTTAATGTCGAACGGTGACTTTAAATGAGATACAATGACTAAAGGTCATATTAACTTTTAAGAGAGGATAAATATTGCTTTTACCTACCGTCCAAAGAAAGGATTTCTCGTCCGTCAGCAATGGTGGATGAATAACGTGGCGACAATTATAGCACAACGTTTGAAATTGACGTAGAAGTATGAAATGTAGCGACGTTACTGGTCGCAGAACTGCAAACTGTTCTTATCAAACACATGAGATACGTCAATCATTCAGTACTTGGTGGCCAGGTCAGGATTTGTTCGTCTTGTAGGTCGACTTATATTATAGAAATAACGGACGACGCGCTGACCATTAACGTTTATTTGTGGGCAAGGGCGAGAGGAAAGCCAAAAATTAACGGGCAAGGCTTGCCGAGCCCGTTAATTTGGCTTTCCTCGAGCCCGCGCCCACAAATAAACGTTAATGGTCAGCGCGGAGTCTGTTATTTCCATTATATTATCAGCGAACCCAAGAAAACCGTCAAAATATCCGAAAATTTCAGGAGCGAACGACAACTGGGCCCCAGAAACTGAGCATTACGTGACGCACTGTCACGCGCGCTGTAAAATATTGGCAAATCCGGAGATGTTTTCAGAAAAAAAGTATCTCAACTTCACCTACAAGTGCTCCATTTTATTTTGTGATTGATTATGATTTACGTTTGAGCTGTACAGTTACGATACTTTGAGTTGTTAATCTTATTATTCATATTCCCGGGCATATAAACAGACCATTACTGTGTATTTGTGGTCAGTCACGTGGTTCAGCTCGACCAATCAAAATGCGACAGGCAGTGCATGGTAATATAATGACGTATGGCTGTCAATCAACGCAAATTTTCATCACCAGATCCAAAGAATGGGGCGTGTGTCGTTCTTGTGCAGGAAAACATAGCTAACCGCTTGAGTATTTTACAATGTGGATGTTAATGGCGGAGAAATGTGAACGATATGCAAATGGAAGATATTCTTATAGTTTCTTAATTATCCGACGGTTGCCATTTTGTCAAAATGAAATTTGACACGATACGTACTCTCAAGGGTCAACAGGATATGTGCTAGGAAAATACTTGGTAGTGAAAAAAAAGAAAAAAAAACATTCGGTAATTATTGAAAGATGCATCGGAAAAAATGACGAAGACGAATACATCAGGCTATCCATCAATTAAAAGTACACAGAAATATTGAATGTGCTGTCATGGGGATGAATACTATGAGGGTATTACGAAAATACCGCAAAGGATGCACGAGGACGGAGGGCGATTGGCGGCGCCAATGTCCGATGCCACAGAAGCGAAACAAACAAAATAAACAAACACAGTTCAGAAATCCTATGCACTGGCAACACACGTTGGATTATGAACATGGTAGACGTTCGCCGGCAAACGTGCTGCTATCTGTTACCAGAACAATACGTTTGCAACCAAGCACTACCGGAAAGTGTATTCTAATCTTCTGCTGTAAAAGTTGATAAATCTTAGTATACGTTGTGTCTATTTCAAAACAATTGACGTTGCTTATGCAAATTTCTATTTAATTGAAGATGATTACCACATTGTGTCTAAAGATGGTTGTATTTCAGAAATTAACCAAAAATTGTTATTTTACTGTATGTTCTATAGATAAATTGAAATACTACAATAGCTTACGAATGTCGACAAAAGGCGCCCCGCATCGTTTATAGAAACTTACGTCATGTCGTATTGTCCTAGTTGTCTCTACAAGGTCGGCATATGACACAAACTAAACAAGTTATTGCTTTGTTGGTTGCTATGCTGTATCTATCAATTTTAAAACAACAGTAAACGATATACATGCTGTCGGCACGGCGTTAGGTGATTGGCCTTTATCCGTCTTATACTTTAACTGTACGTCCTCTTTAAGATCTTTCCAACGAAAGCCGTCTGTGTGTTTTGTTTCTCCAATGCAAGAATATACCTTACGTACGAACACAGCATATTGAATTTTATGTTCCAAAAATGACTTGTTATCCTGAATAAACATTATCATTTGATATTAACTGATTAAACTGTATTTAATATTACCTTTCCCACTGGACAATTAGAACACGGAGGCAAAGCACTCAGTGAGGAACATAATAAGTGCCCAAACCAACCGAGCTTTGGGTCCCTATTTTTATCATTCGAATCCCCCTCGTTCAATTCTTCTTCTAAAGATTGATTCTCTTGTATCGTCACAAACCTTCACACCTTGTTCTGGGGTCCTGAGGTCTTTTACATTGCACTTCGCTTGATCAAATGACCTGTCGACAAACTAGATTTTTTGAAAATTTACAAACGGCTTCTCAAGAAATACAAATATATTGCTTGTATGCTTCAACTCGGATGCAATAAAACGGCGTGGTCACCGGAACTTGGCCGCCAAGTTGGATTTTTGAACAATCCCATTAAACCTAGTAAAATCTTCTTGTGAAGAACCAACCAAACATTTGAGCTTGAATTTTACCCGTACCGGCAAAAGTAGGTGTTAGGCCTACTTCGTGTAAATTCCCAAGTGTTCCGATCTGGAGTGCGGTTAGGCTGCCATATTGTAAAATAACGGACCAAACGAACCAATTTTTTAACAACGTTTATGAAATTGATCAAATTTGGCACACGCATTTTGTTAAAAACCTCTTGTATACCTTCTGTGACCTAACAATGACCAACGCACGATTGTTAGAAGTTAAAACTCAGGTGAAAAGTGGTCCATCATGAAGAAATAGTTTGTAAGTATTGTTACACTAAACAAACGAAGAGGGCTAAGTTATTTAACAATAAACCTTATTAATCATATGCACGTCTAATGGTGACAACCAAATACACCTAGAATGTCGGGATTTGATTAAAGGTTCTCACCAATGGACTAAAAGTTACTTAGCAACGCTTCGCTAAGCACACAAAAACGTGGTGCATGTATTTACCACGTTACATAGTTAATTATAAACCCAACTTCATCTTGTGTCAGAAGCAGCACAAATTACACTAAAGCTGATACGACATAAACAGGAAATATTTGGTAATACTATTGTTGACCTTGATGGGGTTTTCTCTACAATCGCTATCTTTGCAATTACATACATATTCAATTCTAGGCCAACCAATGAGGATACAGGTCTGTCTTTTGCATATTAACCAGTACAGGTCTAAAATTTTCTTCCGAAAATTGTGGACGAACCTTTGACCTACGTTTTTTCATCTTTGCATGTATCTACAGCTCTGGTACTTAAGTTTATAAACTCCATATTATAGAGCTAATCATTTTAGGGACAAACACATCTAATGAATTTTCACATCACTTATTTTAGATTAACAAATATGATTTAACGGAGATTTTTTCTTAGATGTTATTGTTTTACGAATTTTTGGCTGATCTTTGACGACCTTTGACTTTGCTTCTGCTATCTGAACAATAACAAGACGTTTGCCTACTGTACTTTTCGACATAAGATTATAAACCTTATTGAGCTAATCTCGTCCCGAACAATAACACCTTATTGATTGTATGTACATCAAATTTAGTTTTTATCAATAGGGCTGGACAACTGGCTCTATTTTCATATGGAATGGTACGGGACAAAAACTTTCCAATCCCTATTTACACTACCAATATCTTTTCTTAAAGATTAGCATTACGTTCGGGCTCAAGCAATGCTTTCTGCAGCTCTGGAAAATGCTCATTAGAAAAAATACGACCATTTCTCTACAGCTTAAAAGTTCTTCAACATGCAATGAAATTTGTGATTTTAAGGCGAAAGCTCCTCATACTGTCACAACTTTTTATAAAAAGCACTGGTTGATTAATTGTGCCGATTTCCTCCATTTGAATGCAATTTATTATTACCGACCATTTACACTTCACAAAATGCTTGATATATAGCAATATAGATTAGAGTACCGGGCCCGATATCCTTTACTTTTTGCCGATATCATATCAACCAGCCAGATAACCCGTCCGATATCTTACAAAACTGTATATCCCTTCACCTTGAGTTTTTCACGTCGGCCATTGTTTCTTTATTCTTATAATCATCGTCTTTTGTTACTAAATGTTACATCACATACAGTGCATTGAGTATAGTACGGCAACCGAGGAGGCTCATGAAATCACTTTTCATACTTTTATTTCAACTTTGATTTTGACTTTTGATTTCCTTTGCATTTTCATTTTTATTTTCATTTCGAGTTTGGTTTTGATTTTGATTTGTTCTCTCGATTGAAAATTGACTTTCGATTCACTTTACATTTTGATTTTCGTTTTAAAGTTAGAATCATATTAATTCTTGAAAATGGAATTAATTTTCATTTCGATTTTGATTTTGCTTTTGATTTTGTCTCTTAAATGAAAATTAAATTTAGATTTCCTTTACGTTTTTATTTTTCATTTCCATTCTCAAATATGAAATTAATTTTCATTGTGAGTTTGATTTTGTTTTTGATTTTTTCTCTCGAATAAAAATTGAGTTTAGATTTCATTTACGTTTTGATTTTCGTTTTTAAAGTAAGAATCATTTTCATGATTGAAAATAAAAATAATTTTCGTTTCGAGTTTGATTTTGCTTTTGATTTTATCTCTCGAATGAAAATTGAGTTTAGATTTCCTTTACGTTTTGATTTTCGTTTTTAAAGTAAGAATCATTTTCATGATTGAAAATGAAATTAATTTTCATTTTGAGTTTGATTTTGTTTTTGATTTCATCTATCGAATGAAAATTGAGTTTAGATTTCATTTACGTTTTGATTTTCGTTTTTAAAGTAAGAGTCGTTTTCATTCTTAAAAATGAAATTAATTTTCATTTCGAGTTTGATTTTGCTTTTGATTTTATCTCTCGAATGAAAATTGAGTTAAGATTTCCTTTACGTTTTGATTTTCGTTTTTAAAGTAAGAATCATTTGAAAATGAAATTAATTTTCACTTCGAGTTTGATTTTGCTTTTGATTTTATCTATCGAATGAAAATTGACTTTAGATGTCAGTAGTAAAGTAAACTTGGTAACTGTGATAAATTTTATTTTTATTTAACTACAGGGAATTCCCCCCTTACGCGTTTGCCTATTGTACATGCGTGGAAGAGGGAATTCCCACTGAGTCAGAAGGGGTAATCCCCCTTACGCGTTTGCGCATGCGCGTAAGAGGCCCCTGAGTCACTACTATTTACAGATGACCCAGAACATGTCACTACATGTCAGTACAGTAACCATAGCAACCCCCTGCCGGACCACTGATGCTGGTAGTGGAGAAACTCGTTCTGTCTGACCTATTTATAAACACACAACATGTATAGACATGTACGTTAGGGAAATTCCATGGGAAATTCACCACTAAACTAGTCTATATAAAGGGGCTTTTACCTCATGTTGTCAGTCAGTCGACGGAGTCCAGCTGATGTAAGTATGTGGATTTTTTCCTACTGCATGACTGATCCATATTATACGAAAAATTTTATGTCGTACGGATGCCGTAAATGAAATACTAATTTATTGAATGGTGTATTTTTCAATTGCCTGATTAGGGAACCCACCTCCCGTTCTGACACCTCCATTCCATATTCTTTTATAATAGTCTTGTTGTCTGTCTTGCTCGGTGTGTAAAAAAGTACTAACATCTGTATGTTTTCCCTAAATGGTTTGCTAATACTATTATATTGTTGGGTCAGAACCAAGACAGATAATCCATCGTGTCTAGCGCTGAAACCAAGTTTGACTAAAAAGTCACTTCGCTTCTTCATATCTTTGGATGATGCACAGTCATCGAGTATTATTAGAGTGTTAGTGCCGGCCCATTTGTCACGTACGAAGGCTAGTGTATCATCCACAGCATCGAGTCCGACCGGAAACACAAACACGTGGTCATCGGTGAAAATGAATCTTTTATTATACGTTTTATTGTTCATGAATGTCAGACAGATGAAAACTATATATTCAAATTTCCTTAAGTACAGACCAGTGAGGAGATCCATTACATATTCTGTTTTGCCAGAATTTGTCGGCCCAGTTATAATCATGTTGAATGGCGGGGTCGCGTACACCTGATCTATATACTGTACATAAATGTAATGAATATGGCTAAAGATAACAAACCAATTTTGCCGTATTCATGAATAGGGTCTGTGCCGGCGGTGAGTGACACGGATGCTGCCTTCCGTTCCGATAGGGGGATCAGACTCGTGTCATTGTGAGGTGGCCCTCCGGGCTTACGCGTTAGCTCGTCCTGCCACTTCACGGGATCCTCTTCCCCTTCCATCTCATGTATAGCACTTTCTCGAACTTCCGTGTTTATATCACCGTTCACCCCGAAGGTCATAGATTCAGTTGCGTATTGCAATTCATTATTATAACCCAAGATTGCTGGGCCTGAAAGAATAACCATCTCAGACGGCAAGAGAAGTAAATTGGGCGAAAAGGCCATATCAAGTTTTACACCAGTATTCATTATTGTGTCTTGATATCGCCTATAACTGATTACTTTGTCGGTATTACGAATTTCATTTTCGAGGAGAACGCCGAATTCTTTTCGGACTTGCTGTGCACTGCCAGTATCGCCCACAATGGTACTGCGAATATTTGCTTGTGCACCGAGTATGCAATATACGTAGGCTTCAAGGCTTTCATTGAGGCGGGCGAGACCAGCCTTTGTTAGTCCCCCTTCGGGAACCGTGTCTCCCTTCAGAGGAATGAAACTATTATATTGCCCCTCTGTTCCATCATTTTGGAAGAAATAATAGTGTGGTCGGTCTTTGTCGGGCAGTACATGTTTTTTCTTTCCAAAAATGGTATGTGTGTAATAAACGCCTCCGTCGGCGGAGAGGAAAAAGTCGTGGCCATTGTATATTGCTTTCGGCTGTCGAACAGGCCCACGATTAGTATAGTATTCATAACCATTGCCAAGACCTGAGTTTTGACCGAAACGATAACGAAAGTCGGACTTCGTTGGACTTATATTTCCAAATTCTGTACATAGAAGTTCATATTGGACGAGATTGTATGGATTGTCGTTGGCTTTGAAGATCGTATCGTCTGGAAGTGCAACGCCCATTTCATGAAGGATCCGACGTATTGTAAAGTATACATGGAAACGACAGAATGATCGTATTTGTGGCGGAAATTTCTTATCAAAGAGATGGGTGAATGATATACCACAACCAGTAGTGCTGCACCATACAGCAAAATTTAATTGCTGGTCCCAGTATTTCATGTGCGGGCTGCCAAGTCAGACATTACTTTCTTTTGCTGTTCGATGAGTGATTACATTATCTTTGAACACATCCCGTGGGTGGAAAGTAAATTTATCTGTCGGCGTTACATATATTTCTGAGTCCATGAGAACACGTTTTATGTCATTCGGTTTTGGGAGGAATATCAGCATGCTGTACTGTCGGTACGCTCGTCTTATTCAATTGAAAAGCAACTGGGAATAAGTCTGTACTCATGATTCGTGTAGTAGTATATACAGATAGATTTTAATGGAGGAGAATTTTCCATACTTCGGAATCGTACTAACATTCCAGACTATGCTAATATTATATTTTGGATTCAGGTTTAAACGAATTTTTTATTTTTTACTAAGAGTAGACAACATACAGCAAACAATGGAGAATTTAATAAAGACATCGGCAGCGGCAAATACGACAGCGGCACTACCTTCGGTGCCTTCGGACGCTCGATCCATAATAGAGATAAAGCGTGGAAAAATACTCTGTGTCATTGCAAGTGGTCAAAGTAAGTTATTTTTTGGCAAGGAGATTTCAGTTGCTGACGTAGAAAAATAGGGAGATGAAACGGTGAATAAAGCATTTAAAATGTACGAAGCGAAATACAGTTCTCTTATAAGTGATAATATCACTCCAAGTTTCATAGATCTAGGAGCCCGTGCAATCAGTCAGGTAGTTCCAATCGATGACCGAGATAACTATGCCACTGATCTTAAAAAGGATTTTATTCTAAACAGTGAAATAAAACGATTATCAGGACCGTAGCCTACACATGGGGGCCCATACTTGCTGTACTTTCCACCGGTTTAATTACGGGTAAACATTTAAATTTTTAAAAAATTGGGCTTAATATAATACCCGAAATAAATTGATTCAACTTCTCAAGCACCGACTCAGCAAACGGTTCCAACACCGACTCAGCAAACGGCTCCGCCGACACCTCCAACGACTACCATTCGGAACCCTACCGGAACGGAGCGCAATGTAGAGAAAATTACATTACCGACGAAGCATCCAGGGAGAGTGGAAGCCGGGAAGAGATTAGCGGAATGGAACAGGCAAAACAAACTGATGAAGAAACGAAAAGCAATGATTAATGATAGTATGACTGAAGCAAACTGTATAGACCTACCGCCTACGACGAAAGAACAGTGTGATGGATGGTATAATAAATGTTATCTTGTTTTAGGAATTGTTGGAGTTTCATTGACTGCATTAGGACTATATTGGAGGCGTGCTCAACATATTTGTCCCGTTAAGCAACCCGAAGGGAACCATGCCGTAAGGTGCTTACGCGTGAGCCGCTTCAGAAAGCAACGAAAACAGAGCCCCCCTTACGAAAAAGTCCTATAGGACCCAAATGGGATTGACCGTGGTCCAACAGGCGTACCACAGGAATGGTGTAGGACCAGGCTTGTCCTATAGGAATAATGATTGTAAGTCCTATTGGACAATCCCATTGTAAATGAAATTCCAATAGGAACTATGTGGGACCATGCTTGTCCTATGGGAACAATGCCTGAATGTCCTACAGGACAATCCTTTTGTAAATGACATTCAAATAGGATTTATTCAATTCTGTCAGAATCATTAGCTTTTGCCGTTGCTCTGACAAAATTATTCTTACCATTCTCTGAGAGGAAAATATTTTGCAAATTAATTTTCAATTAATCTTTGGACTGGTACTGAAGGAAACATGGTTTGTAAAAATGTCACATTTTGCTATTTCTAAAATTAAATGAAAAAAAATATACAAGCAAGCAAAATACATAAATAAATAAACACTTAAATCAATAAAATAAATCAATAAATAGGTCTAGCAATTAAGTTTACATGCTGGCTCATACATACATATAAGTAACGCACACTTACAATATCATTGAGTTTCCACAGACTTAGGACTATTACAACTACCAGCACTTCAAATTCACAAATGAGAATCAATATCACCTCATTATCTTATCTATGTCTGATCAACACATATTTTGTACACCTTTCTAAAGTCCTATTAGACTGTCCTATTGGAAAACTTAAGCCCAGAATGCATTTGGGTGGCTGCAGTGCATTATGGGCTAGCATCATCAAAACAAGATGGCTGATGCAGAACAGACAAAAGGCAGTTGTAGCTCTGAAAAATGACTGTGTGGCAGCATAACAGGGTGTTGTACAGCTTTTATATCACTGTAGTACAGCAAAGTTAGGTAGGACAGATTATTATATGTCAGTGTTTTCCTTTTGAAGACTGAATAGTTACGGAAATAGCCGGGTTTACAATAGTCCTTTGTCTACTTGCCTGCTCATTATCAGTGTATGCCCATTGTGTGACTTCTAGCTTGTTGACTATGGCATTTCAGTCCACATAAAGAATATAAACAGGAGTGAAGTTTAAAGCTAAGGTAGTAATGTAGTTAATGATTGGATACATACCGGTATGGTCAAAATGCATTTGATATTTATTTGAGACAAAGGAGCAATGGAACAATGGGGTTGGACCCCCTGTTACATAACAAACAGGAAGTTGATATCTCAATGATTTCTGCTCAAGTATTGCCATCATGAAACCTGAATTGTTTCTATGCTGATAGAGCTCATTTGGCTATTGAATTATTAAAATTATGATACTGAAAATTGAATGTTTTGTGTCATAACTTTTGGATACATTACATAGCAGCATCAAATGAACTTATCACCTAAAACAAGAGCCATATAAAACTGCAACTCAAAAATTTCATGAAGGCAGAACTTAATTTCTATGTGTAATATGCTTCTGTAGTCTCAGCTATAATAGTTTAATTAGATAATTGTTACATACAGCTTTGTATAATATTTTATACTTCTCTTCAATTTCCTGTCATTCTTTCTGATTATAGAAATAAAGTTTCTTTGTTCAAAAGTATATCAATTGCAAGTTCTTCTTTGCTCCCTAATGAACGTTGAAATACCCGCTATATAGCTTGTCTTTTTAGCGTCTTTATGTGTAAAATGCAAATTGTTATTGTTTACATTTTAATTCTAGTCCAGACCAGAATTCATTTCTCAACAATGACAATGTCTACACATGTACACACTGAGTTCAATGGAACGTTCTAATGTTCCAATTGGTTTACCACAGGACTGTCTAATAGGACATATTATTATTAGACTACCATGGGACTGTCTAATAGGACATGTCTAATGATCCTATTGGACTACTATGGGACGGTCTCGTAGGACAGGTGTCGCATTCCTATTGGACTACCATGGGACAGTCTCATAGGACAGGTGTCGCATTCCTATTGGACTACTGTGGGACTGTCTCATAGGACAGGTGTCACATTCCTATTGGACTACCATGGGACTGTCTCATAGGACAGGTGTCGCATTCCTATTGGACTACTGTGGGACTGTCTCATAGGACAGGTGTCGCATTCCTATTGGACTACTATGGGACTGTCTCATAGGACATTGTCTCAAAATACTATTGGACAATCCTATCAGACTGATTCCCATTGGAGTCCAATAGGACTTTTTCGGCCGGAACGGTAGCGGCCTCCTCCGGAACCCCTACGGTTCCAGATCCTAATTTGGAAGATTGTAAATGGTCACGAAACTGGTATGATTCAAAATACAGTGACCCTGAATGGGATCGAGAACCAGTTCAAGGGTCTGGAAATCCTGGTACCTCTGCATTGCATGAGATGGATTAACTCCGTAATTATTTTTATTTTTTATTTTATATACGTGTCAGCAATCATGGATATTAAAACAGTTGTAAACACAACGTACGATGTTATTGTAATCGCGGGACTAGCGATGGGATATCTAATGATCTCCAGCAAATTTCTAAAAATAGAGGTGGGCGATCCAAGTCGACCAAATTTAACTCGATTGTCAAAATTAGGCAGTGCGACTGCTGCCGCGGTTGCGACTAAAGGTCTCCTTGAACAGAAAAATATTATTCCTGCAGAACCTTATACTTTGTAATGTATATACAACGTACAACGATGATCATTTGGATTGTAAGCAAAACAGGCGAACCGGTTACTGTTAATTTTAACCCTTGCATTGACATATCACAGTTTACGAAGATAAGACTGCTAGAGTGTGGACTATATAATTCATGGCATAACATAACATCGACGAATAATGTACTAAAATACCAAGAAGGTGACCAACCGAAGAAGACTAAATCAATACGTCCAGGTAACTACAATATGGATACGTTAAACAAAGCAATCGGGTTGAAGCAAAAAATTAATTTTGAAAAACATCTGCCGACAAACCGCGTTCTTCTAACTTTGACTAAAGATATTAAAGTATTTTTTAATGCTACAGGTAGCTTCGCCAACGTCGTCGGCTTTTCAGATAAACCTGAGGACAACCCCTTGATAAAAAGTACTATGAGTCCAGGTCGAGCGGATTTCTTAACAGTCACTAAATATATAGTTCATTCAGATGTCATCGACGTTACTGGAAATTATGTTTCATTTGGCTCTGGCGCCGGAGGATACATACAGGGGAAAGTATCGGACTGTTTACAAATACTTACCGTCCAGGATACAAAAGAAATTAGTGAAAAGGTCACCTATGACTTAAAAAACGGGGGCGCAATTTCCATGCCATTGAGAAAGGATTCAGACTATATGAATTCAATTCGTATTTGGATAACAGATCAGGATGGAAACATGATCAATTTCAATAACTGGCCAATTAGCTTTTGTATTGAATTATTGTAGCTAACGTAGCATAAACCATCCCACGACCAATCCTCCAGCAATATAAATCATTTCATATTTCTTTTGCTCAGGACTGGGCTGGTAATAATCTGAGAATTGCGCTGCTTTGCCTGACGCAGAGTTGGCCACCGCTTCTGCTTCTTCCAGGATTTCTGCATCTGTATCTCTTAATTCAGCTGAAGCATGCGCGTCCTTTGCTTGATTTTCTCTTTCCCAGTCAGCCTGTAGTAATCTTTTTTCTGACCAGACGTTGCGATCATGTTCAAATTTTTCTAATGCTTTATCATGTCGGACCCTCTCTTCAATAAGAGCGTTACCATTCCAGGAAAGCTTTTGTCCGATAATATTTCCTCCTGTGAATGCTGTTGCATTTAATACAGCACCAAGAACTGTCATTCCTATAGCTGAAGCCATGATTGTGTATTGTATATTACAAGGTATTATTTTAATTTTCACTGTATATAGGTTAATTATGTCTGGTCCAAGTAACTTCGGTCTAGGTGCAATTCACGTACAAAATCTCGAGCTCGAAGATCTGAGTGATGTTAAAGTTAACAATAATACTAAGATAGCAGGTAATCATAATAAGGATTACGTCCTTCATTATAAGGACCGTGAGAAACTTTTTGTCTTAGCCTCTGCCGCGGTGCAAACCCACGAGCATGCTGTAGAATTTTCCGAACTGAAAGACATTGATGAGTCCATAATAGACGCTACAAAGGCTTCAAATGATCCGACTCCTTTTGCTCTGACGTGGGATGGGGATAGTCAGAAATTCATGCCTTATAATGTACCACGTAACATCTTAGATATATTGGATAGTGAAATTAGAGGTGGAGTTACTGAACTGCCAGGAACTCCAAATACGATTTATTTCGATAGCAATGTTAACAAGTACAAGTTGCTAGATTTTCGTCGTTGGCTTACTCCTAAGAATCCATACATTGCACTTCTTGGTATACCGATTCACCTTAAAATTAGTCCTCTTAATACAATAATGAAGGCAGATAATACACTGCGAAGGTGGATAAATAATGGAGAGAATTATTGTTCATATACAGCTAGCGGAGTTCCAGTAAGATTATTTTGGGACACAACTTTAAAGAAACTGGGCTTGAAAAGTGTTGGTAAGGAGGCAGCTGAATTAACTTTACAGACAGTAAATCAACAGATGACTGATAACACGAAAATACTTCAACATGGTACAGTTCTTATTAGATGTGTAAAGTTAGCTACAGGAGACGAGTTTGACGATTTGGTTGGATATTACGCTATGAAAACAGACAACAGAACAACTTGTGATATTATTATAAGTATCGATAAAGACCGGGGAGGGGAAATGAGTATTGAATGTTTTGTTGGAGGGAATAGAGTAGAATCCCTCCCTGACTCCGGAACTACATTTGTGCGTAAAGATAAAAGTGTGAATACTTTAGATATCAGTACCATTTATCTAAAACAACTCATTTTGTTTGAAGTAATGGTCTTCCGACATATTTTAAGTTCGGAGGAAATTTCTAAAATTTTATCTATCGGGTGAGAAATATAGCTAATCATGGCTTCGCCCGAAGGTTTCACCAATAGGAATCCCGAAGGAACTCTTAGAGAATTATATTACAACCTGAAAACTGGTTTTGGAGTTGTACAAAAATTATATAATGCAGCACGCTCCAGCGGACTAAAAGTTACTAAGGAAGAGGTGCAGGACTGGTTAAAAACTCAGCTAACTTATAATCTACATAAACCGGTACTTCGCACTCGCGGCGGCCGGCGCGTTTTCGTAACATCGGTGGACGAGTTTTGGCAAGCAGACCTCGTGGAATTCCCTTCACCATTTGCAAAAGAGAATCGTTCCGAAGGTAAAAACATCCGATACATGCTAACAGTAATCGATGTGCTCAGCAAATATGCATGGGCCAGGCCGATACAGTCAAAAACGGCTGAACACATGTTACAGGCACTACAAGACGTGATTAAGAAATCCGGGAGGCAACCCGACAAACTTCAGATAGATGAGGGACGGGAATTTACTAACCGAAAAATGCAGAAATGGTTGGAGGAGGCGGGAATTCACTGGTTTCACACCTACAGTGACAAAAAAGCTAGCGCCGTTGAACGTTTTAATCGGACTCTTAAGACGATGATGTGGAAATACTTTACATATAAACAGACACGTGAATGGCTCCCCATTCTACCAGAACTTCTCGAGAATTACAATAACACCGTTCACGGAAGCATCAAAATGAAACCCGTCGATGTAACAGAGGACAACGATTGGCAGGCATTTTTACACTTTACCCTGAGTTGGCAGCCATGGGAGCTAACCCTGAATTCAAGCCGGGAGAACGGGTCCGAATTACAAAATACAAGACCGTTTTCAAGAAAGGATATTTACCAAATTGGACAGAGGAGATTTTCATAGTTTCAAAAGTGGTGTATGCAGCTGGATTGGGAACGCCGCCAGTTTACAAAATAAAAGATCTCAATGGAGAGGAAATACTCGGCACTTTCTCTTCCGATGAACTTCAGAGCGCTGCTGGTGCCGTCAGGTGTACAGAGTAGAACGAATTTTGAAGACGAAAAAAATTAGAGGAAAGAAATATCATCTGATAAAATGGAAAGGTTATCCAGAATGTTTCAATAGTTGGGATCCAGAGGAAAATGTTATTAGAACTTCGTAAGAACTTCATAAGTACTCGACCAAGTTCCAGTGTTGGTACTTGTCAAGTACTAACGTAAGTACTAACGTAAGTATTTACGAAAGTTATTCAATAAGTACCATGGAAAAAGTCTTAATTTCTTGAAAGCCGAAAGTGTCAGTTTACCACCGCGCTTCCAACCACCTGGCCAAGTATTTATCATGTACTGTCTTAAGTAATGTTCACTTATTGCATCTTTTTTGGCTGTATGTGGATGGGGTGGTACAGGGGAGGGGTAGGATCCGGAGCCACATATTAAGTTTGCAAGATCTTCAAAGCGACTGTGCATGTTGCCATGAGCTGTTCTTAGGAGTCCCCTTTTTCAGCTTTATCTATAAGTTCTGGTTGAAGTATAATGTACACAACTGACATGAGCCATAGACAAGCAACTTCAAAGTCCCTTTCGGAACCGTAGGGCTTCATCATATCAAGTGCCTGTAAGTCAAAAGAAGCATTATAAGCGTGCACAGATTCACAAGCATTACGAAGTTTGTGTAGGTTCTTGAGTGAGACTCGAGGTTGTTCTAGTTGCTCTTGGCTAGGTGGATAGTAAGCTTCTTCAAGTTCCTCCTCACCGAAACTGTCTATTAAAAATCCCTGGCTGCCGCCGCTCCATGCAATTCCAAAGTCAAAAGCTCGTTGAGAAACTACTGGCCCGACTGTCTCTGTATCAATTGTTGGATTAAGTATATTCTTGAGAAGGGCAGGCGTAAGAGGTAGACTAATTACCAAACATGGAAGTCTGTAGTCATTACAAATTTCTAAGAAAGTCTGTTTGAACTTGTTATGAATCTCTTCTAGTTCTTCTAAGGTGGCTATTTCATATTGTCTGGCTCGAGTCAACACATTCCGCCTGCAATAATCCTAAGGCATATCTTTGAATATGATAATGAAACTATGTAAATGGTTAAATGCTCTAGAAACAATCTTTTTTTCTTCTGCTGCCACGGAAACGCCCCGGATTCTAGAAAAAGTTAGATGTTGAATTATACTTGAGTCACAAATAATGTAGTTTGGGTTGGCTTTCCCAGCCCGACATTGTAAACTAAGCGTATGTTCTATAAACTGATTCTGAAAATCGGCGATCGAAACTTTTCCATTATAAAAGTCGGCAATGTTGCTAGAAAAAGTAGTGTCAAATTCTGATACGTGAGTCATCTCCGGCCCCTCCGCCAAATTTACTGCATCGTAACTCTTACCACTTCCAGTTGGTCCATTTATGAATATGTATGACATTTTTGTGCTATATATCATAGAAAAAAATTTTTAAAATTATTTTTCGTAAAGATATATTACGATAAGACAATGGCAATCCTTTCTATTTCAGATGCAATAAAAATACTGTGCTTGACTGTGCTTTTAAAGCAGTGAGCCCATTGCCAGCCAGAGAAAATCCTGCTATTGTACCTCGTTATATCCAAAAAGGTAGTAAGATAGAATTCTTAGCATTTAAACCGCGCTTAAATAAGCGTACCCTTTCTTTCACTATAGAGAGGTTATTTTGCGCCACGGCTAATAAACCAGAAATTCAAGATGCGGAAGAACTAGTAGACTTAGAAAAATTAAGCGAGATATATAAACAAATAAATGCTGCCAAAAATATTATAGTGGATTTTGATGACCTATCATAGAATAATTATTTTTTTCTTTTTAAAAATTTTTAGGATAGTATATATTATAAAGATTATTATGGATGAGAATATTGATGTTAGGCGCCGCTTACAAAAAGCGTTCGACGGGGCAGTTTTACGAAAAGAATTTCCTGAAGTCAAGCGAGTCGAGGATATCAAATCGCTGGTGGATATTGAAGGTATGACCAAAAAAAGAAAGATGTACTCTGTTTATACAGAAATGGAAGTCAAATTAGCGGATCCGAAAAACAGTAATACACAAAATCGTACATTGCATGTTAAATTAAAATATACATACACAAAAGATGTAAGAGGGGCGGAATCGGATGTGAAACAACAATTAATAGATCGCTACGACCATATGCTTGATACAATTAGCAATGTTGAGGGTTCTGGTCTCGTTCTCGAGGAGATATTTAATTTTGAAGTAATTCTAGTAGAAATTTTACTTGGGGCCGGCGCTCCTACGGGAATGGAACGGATTCCCGGATGGTTAAAAAATAAGCATTGTGTGAGCGATCTTATTCTACCGTTGGGCAGCGAGAATTGTTTTCAGTATGCCCTCGTTTCAAGTTTAAAGTTGGGTGACATCACGTTTCGCAAAAAGAAATGTGGTCAGGTAAGGAGAAACTGGAAGACGTATGACAAATTTATGACTGACTATTGTTTTGATGGAATACCATTTCCTACACCGGCCGATGAGACTGTATTCAAGCGCTTCGAGCAGCAAAATCCAGGCATCAAACTCCAATTATTTCAGATCTACGAGAATGATCCCGCCCTGTCCGACATAACTGTGCTATACAGTAGCTGTAGCGGAGCCGAAGGCGGAGCAGATCAAATAGCAAATATCTTACTGATAGTTGGCGAAGACGGCAGCCACTTTGTACCAATTACTGCGTTAAATCGCCTTCTTAATTCTCGTACTAATCGAAAGAATGAGCACAGGCAGAAGTGTATTTGTATGGTTTGTAAGCGAGGTTTTGCATCAACAGAAGAATTAGAAATACGTCAGGTGTACTGTGGGACAGACAAGGCTCAGCTAGTTTTTCCTAAGGAAGTTTGTCAATTCGAAGGACATAAGAAGAAGGTGGTGTGCCCCTACGTCGTCTACGCAGATACTGAAGCAATTATTGAGCAGGGCACCGGCCGACACATTTCAATTTGTATTTCGTATGTTATGATTGAACGATGGCCAGGCCGTTCCGAAGGTAAGCCGAAAGTTTTTAGTAAAAGAACATTCACGGGGCCCTCCTGTGTTACAGAATTTCTAAAGGATATGAAGAAAAGGGCTGAGAATTATTCGAAATCGTATTATTGGAATATAAAACCGATGAAAGATACTTCTAATTACAACGATCCAGTCTGTATTGCATGTAAAGATCAAGCCGGATACCGAATAGTGAAGGATCCTACGACTTTTTATAGTGAAAAGTGCCGCCCGTCGAGAACCATTCCAATCTACTTTCACAACCTCAAGGGTTACGATGGTTCTTTCATTTTACAAAAAATACATGAAATCAGGGATGAGGGTAACGAACCAGAGCCAAATATCATAGCTAAGACGGGCAATGGTGGAATTATGTGCCTCACGAAAACATTTATTTTTCACGCCTCAATTGTTGTCTATTACGGGAGGGAGACAAAGAAACGTTTCTTTTATATAAAGTTTATGGACAGTGCTCAGTTGATGTCTGGGTCGCTAGCGAAGTTGGCAAAGACTGTACCAGAGAATGGATGGACGGCAGTACCACTTTCGTAGCCGGACATTCAGCGGGCGAAAGGTTTATTCGCGTACGAATATTTAGACTCGGTTGACAGACTAGAAGAGGAGGAGCTCCCACCACGACACAAATTTTATAGCGAATTAATGGAAGAGGGGATTTCTGGGTCTGTTTAAGAACATGCATTGCGAGTATGGGACGAAGTTGGGTGTCAGACGATTCGTGATTATATGAAATTCTATTGTGAGACGGACGTTCTCCTTCTTGCAAACGTGTTTGAAAATTTCCGTGACACATGTTTAAAAGCATATAAGTTAGACCAAGCCCACTGTATGTCAGCGCCCGGCCTGACATGGGAAGCTATGTTACTTTACACGGGTAATAAATTTAAACTCATTCAAGATGCTGAGCAGATGAATTTCATTCAGAGGGGAATTAGAGGTGGTATCAGCCAGTGTAATATTCATTATTTACAGACAAATCATCCGGCTTATGCAACAGACGAGCCTGGCGGAGCTGGCGTGAATTATGATCCGGAGAAGCCGCTGTCCGAAATAAAATATCTCGATGCAAACAATCTTTATGGCTGGGCAATGAGTCAGGCAATGCCAGTGGGCGGACTTCATTGGTTGACGATGGAAGAATTGTTAGAATGGGAAGACGAAGCAGCCTTGGATTGGGGACCCGGCGCTAGATTTCCTCCAAGTTTTCTAGAAGTAGACTTAGAATATCCGACTGAATTGTGTACAGAACATTCCGATCTACCACTCGCACCGCATCACTACGAATTTCTGAGGCAGGGCAGTCGACTGATTACAAGTCTTATGGATAGAGAGAGATACGTCTTACACTACAAGTTGCTTGAATTCTATCTTCAGATGGGAATGCGTCTGAAAAAGGTGTATCGGGCGCTCGCATTCGAAGAGGCGCTGTGTCTCGCGAAATGTATTGCCTTTAACACTGAAATGAGGGCAAAGGGGACAACAGATTTTGAAAAGAATTTCTATAAGCTGATGAATAACGCGATGTTCGGCAAGACAATATAAGATGTTCGAAAGTATAGAGACTTTAAATTTGTTTCGGACCGGAACGGAACCGTTAGTGGTCATAAAAAGATTAAGAAGTATACTCCAAAGATGAAACATATAACTCTCATAACTTCCGAAGAAGATGGCGATTCATGTGACAGTGCTCTATTGGAATTGAAAACGGATGAGCATAGATATGTAAAGCCAGTTTTCATTGACGCGGCAGTGCTTGAACTTTCTAAGCTGCTTATGTATGAGACGCATTACAATTACTTTCGAAAGCAGTTCCCTGGAATACGATTAGCCTACATAGATACTGACAGTTTTGTTTACAGTGTACCTATTCCTTCCCCGGACGTAACTTTCAATGATATAGTTAAGGAAGATGTGGAAAAGAATGGTAAGGAGTCGATATATGATACTAGTGGGATGAAAGATGAGATGGGAGTTCTGAAGATTAATAAAAAGGTGATAGGTAAATTTAAAGATGAGTTGAATGGTGTACCTATTCTTGATTTTGTTGGTATTCGTTCAAAAGTATACGCTTTTCGAACTCCAACTTCGGAGACGAAAAAAAATAAAGGGATAAAAGATGTTTGTGTTAGAAAACATTTGAACTTTAAAGACTATAAGGATCTGTTTGAAACTGGGAAGGAGCCCGAGCGGGCACAATTTGTACAGTTTGTGAGGAAAAAATCTGGAGAAATCCGTAGTGAAAAGCGCAGTAAAATCATGATGGCGCCAAATGATATCAAACGTGTTCAGTTATACAATGAAGTTACAGGTGAATGGTTGGTAGAAACTAGGCCGATAGGGTGGAGTCCATTAAAATAGTAAAGACTTTAATCTACTATTTTCAACAGAGACTTGGGCATCACTAATAACATAAACGTGGGCAAATATATTATCATCCCGGCCTTCGATTTTATTATCATCACGAGAGTCGACACTTTTCACTGAAGTATCTTTCTTCAAGATTTCAAGCTGTATTCCATCTTTTGTGTTCATTACTGTTAATCCATTTCCATGAAATTAAATATCTTTAAAACTACGTAAATCAATAAACAGACAGAATTTATTCTTTAAATAATCAACTTCAATTATATAAATTTCACACCAATCTTTATCTTCAGCAAAATATCGTCGTGCCTCTCGCCAAAATTGTCTTGGTAACATCTTCTGAGCGTATATTTTATTTGCAATGCCTTCGATTGATACAGACACAGATTCAATCGACGGATTAAAGAAAAGTTCACTTTTCAGTTCTGACTGATTCTGATTTTTAGTGAAGAGTATCGCAATACCTCTAATGCTACGTCGTGGTACATTTATATTTTCATTGATAACCGTGGTTGATTCTTTGAATGGGATTGTTCTAAAATAATGTATATGCTCGTAAAGGTAACTTTTACCGTTGTTGTAATAACCAGCAGTATCTCTCGCGAGTACGGAATCAGAAATTGTTTCGTATTCCATTTGAATGTTTTTTAATCTATAATTGGGTGTAACAACATTATTACTAACAAGTAATTGGGAGGTGGGTGCCAACATAATTTCCCATTCAATATGACTCCCTAACTCTTTTGGATATGCAACCCCATGGCCTGTTATGAGGGGATGATTCAGATGAATAGCATATATTGTTTTATACGTGGTGAAAAGTAAATTATCATCCACGACGGCGTGATCTGCATTGGCCGCGTGACTTCTCAATTTTCTCACATTTTCGTTCTGAATGCCGTACAGTGTCATGTTAGTTCTCTCCTTTTTATGTTTGAAGAGATCACGATAACATTCAATAAGGTTATATTTATTCAAATTGAAAAGTGCCAGACCCTGAAATGTGAGAACCATACGGTCGACGAAATTTTTTGCAACATTTTGTACTACTCGGTTATCTTCGTGACCCATTACTACGAGATCAAACACCAGGTCGAAAGTATCTGGAACTAGTACTACTCCGCTTTCTAACTTTGGACATCGTATGATAAGTGTCTGGCCTGGATCTGCCTCACTTGGATTATGAGCAATCACATGATGAGTTCTTTCTGACTTTGTTCCCTTCAGTATTCGGTTGGTGAATTCCGGTAATAATGATCTATCGTAACCCATTTTCGCGTAATGTATATAGTAGTGTAGAAAAAAATTACAGTTAAAAAGAAAAAACAAATCACATCTTTACATAAATATTTCCGTCTGATTGAAAGATAAATCGATTACCTGTGTCGCGAATCAGTCGAAGAACCCAATATTCTTGTAGATGTTGGACTTCCATTTCATCATTGTCAATCTCCTGAAAGACGTTTATGAATTCTATTCGCTTAAAGAAGTTAGTCTTTTGACATTCCTTCACGAAAGCTAATATGTTATGATATAGATTATCATCTTTGAGTCGGACACCTGGATTTGCTCGAAGGATATGTCGATTTACTCGTCGGAGTTTGCACCATTCCAATTCCACAGAGAAACCAAACAGGTCTTTATTTTTAGAAAGAAACTTTGTAATATTCTTTTCACCAAACATGTGGGGTCATATATTAATACATAATTTTATTTATAATGACTAATGTTAATCCAGTTAAAAATATCCATAGCTGTTCTCCAACAAATCCGACCACCGATCCTGCTGTTTTTAATAGAAAACTAACAAGTGAACCGATTAAACCTGGTATTGCAGCAGCAGTTTTTGCGGCCAAGGTTTTTAACCATTCGCCAAATTGCTTTACAATTTCTTTCGCTTTTGTGTATACTTTGGGCGGACCTGAACCATTGTTTGCTCCAGTTCCTGCTGATCCTCCTCGTCCTCCTTTAGTTACAGCCAGGGCAATTGTTGATATTGTCATTCCAAGGGCAGTCAGTATTGCAGCGATTGTAATACCATTTCGTTTAAATAATTCTGTCAGCTTCAGCCTCAGTGATAATTCTGGATCGGAAATTACATCATGAAGAGACCTACTCGACGCCAGTCTTTCATGTGCCCCGCTAATCTTACCATGTTCATATTCAAGTCGATCAACAATTTTAGCTTCTCTTGTTATTAGTTCAGCTAGTAGTTTCTCGGC
>LD344335.1:29885-41575 GCA_001465055.1 Ptychodera flava | reverse complement strand
ATGTTATATAGACTTCAAAGTTACAAAGTTGCTTAGTACAAAGAGTAATCGGATAAATTTTCATTATAAGATAACCAGGTATGTTCGATAAAAAAGGTCCACAGATTTGTCTATTGCAAAGCCATTGGATGTTCTGATCACACCATAATTACACCCCTGTCAAAATTTGGTACTTCAATTTTAATATTTTTGAGGACATGGTCATGTTAAGAAAGAAGAAATGGTAATATTGAGTAATCTCTAATGGATTACCACATCTTTCTGTCATAAAGTCTAAGTTACAAACTACATTACATTTTTGCAATATTTAAATTTTTCACCAGAGGAATTTCAACTACTGTCATTCATTCATGTCAACAAAATCAAGAGATACATTGCATTATTTTTGACATTTTCAACATTTTACCCAACTGTACCATTTTCCTATTTATTATGCCAACTTGTTCTTTCAATTTTGCCATTCATATTGTCCACAGTACAGCCTCATTAAATATTCATTGCTTTTAGGTACATTAAAGAAGGACTTCTCAGTTGAAAAATATATTTTTAAAATTATTTTATTCTTTAATCATAATGTAGTACTTGCATTTAATAATTTTGTACTGTAAAAGTTAATAGTAGTAACATATTTCTGTATTGCAATATTTGAAATGACAGTAATATTGTCCTTTCATGACTTTGCTACTATTGTTGTTCAGTTTGTCAACTGCAATGTCTTGCTAAGCTCCCTGAATTTTGTTGAAATATCCACTTGTCAGCCTATCAGCATGATCTGTATATTTACATATAGATCGAGACTTCATACAATGCATCGGTCAACTAGTACAATTTTGACTATAAAGGTAATAGACTGTTAACATGATAATAGTAGACATTTCAACTTGCTTTTGGCAATAGAACAAGAAAATGTAGTTAATACAAAGAACAGAAATAGGGCAGAAACCAGTTGTTACAGCTACTTTTAAAGTACATATCAGTATTTTACTAGAAGTAATTGGCCTTTAATGCAATATTTTTCATAAGTCAACTCGGCTCAGTTATCTCAGAAAGATACATTTTATGTAAACACTTTTTTTAAAAATATTTATGTTATTTTATTAATACAAACTTTGTTTAAAATTTATATAGCTCTCAACTTGTTTTATTTGTGTATGAAGGTGTTGTCTGCTGATTTTACCACACTTGTATTGCTTCTTTCTCCTCTGTAGAGGTCCAACTGTACCAGAGAGAATATGGACTTTGATCAAATCACTGGATAAAAAAGTTAAGGTACATTTTATCAAAGGCTGAATGCACTGGATTATTTTTTGTATGCTGAATCTTAAAAGTACAAATATGAAATCCATTGCATCAGCTTTATCAGTAAAGAAAATGGCCCAATAAAATTGCCTTTCCCCTTACACCATTTTTGGAGCCTCTTTGTAGGGCATTATACATATGCCACCACAAAAAGCCAACAAATTGTTGTTGGCTGCAGTGGGTGTACACTGATTTGCCGTAGAGCCATGTTTAATCCCATCTAGCTAACTACTTGTGACCTCATTGTCATGAGCTCGGCCTGTTAGCTTCCTTGACCGTTGATGTCTACCCCCTTCCCCAAAGCTGCAGGTTGTCTGTGAGAGGTCTGTCTCAGAGCTGCAAGATGTCTGCGAGAGGTCTGTCCCAGAGCTGTGGGTTGTCTGGAAGAGGTTTGTCCCAGAGCTGTGGGTGTCTACAAGTGGTCTGTCTCAGAGCTGCAATAACTAATTATATATTCACAAAATCAGCTTAGTGCAGCTCTGTCCAGAAAGCTGCAGTGAGTCTGTTTGTGCAGATCTGCCTCAGCTATTCATCAGCTCTTTGCAGATCTGCAGGTTTCGTAAGGGTGGAGAACCAATCGTGCCGTTGAAAGGGGAGTTGCATTGTTTTTAAATTTGAGGTACGGGTCACTTTGAAGGTTACGCCTCGGCGAGTCTTGTAGTGACACTGTACTCGGAGTGACTTCCGTCATTCCTGAAATCGGAAACTACATGCAGCTGAATTCTTACTGTTAAGTGAGGAAATGTATCTGACGACCCTGATGATAATTTCCCTCGTGGAATATACTCAATTTATATGTCAGGTGGCATGTGCAATCTCACTTCCATAAAGACAGATTATAATGTTTTATAATAGTTGCACAACATGATCAAGGACACGTTCGAATGTTATGTAAACGTTGTCTGTTCATACTTCTGGGCTCAGGATGTCGTGACACACATGCCTGTTCTATATGCAGCCAAATTCTTATTGTGAAATGAGTGAAGAAATGTATTTGGCAAATGTGATGATAAATTCGCCGCTGGAAAATGCCCAATTAAAGCCCCTGTTGCTGTAACTCTTGAACTTTTAACCGTTATTTTGATTTCCCGCCATTTTTAAAAACTGGTAATATTACAAAGAAAACAAAGCATATGATGTACCTGTGGAAAACATTCAGCAGTGTGCATTAGAATTGACTACTCTGTTGTTTCTGTCAAAATGCCAATGCATATAAGCATGATTTGCATTGTTTTTGCTTTATTTGCATGAGGTTACCATTTTACGTTTGGGCAGACGTTTATTATTTATCTTGCTCAAAATTGCACATGCAGTCCCAGTGGACAGTTTATTATGCTTGTATAAACACTCCTCAGTGAGTACATTCCAAAGAATTTGTTTTAGTTTGGAAGTAAAATCACAAAAATAATGCTAAAAGATACAGCTATTTGGCCTTTAATATGTCAATAAGGCATTTGCAATTCGCGGATACGTTCGAATGTCATGTAAAACAGTTTTTTTTTTGACTTTCGGGTTCAGAGAGTCGTTACATAAACGCCTGTTCTATATGCAGCTTAATTCTTATTGTGGAGAGAGGAAATGTATCTCACGACCCTGATGATAATTTTGCTAGTGGAATATAGACAATTAACATGTCAGGAAGGCATGTATAATCACATTTTCATAAAGGAAAACCGTAAAGTTTTATCATGTTCTAACAGGGACATGTCCTTATTATTATTCAAAACGGTACCTTTTTTCATACTTCCGGGTTCAGGATGTCGTGACGCACATGCCTGTTCTGAATGTAGCTGAATTCTTATTGTGAAGTGAGGAAATGTATCTTGCGAATCTGATGATAATTTCGCTAATGGTAAATACTAAATTAATATACGTCTGGATGGCATGTGAAATCCAACTTTCATAAAGGAAATTTTAAACCTCAATTATTATAGTCTCATAGAGACATGTTGGGTTATTATTTAAAACGGTACTTTTGATTTTTTTTAATACTTCCGGGTCTAAGGAGTCAAAACAGAAATGCCCTTTCTTCGTTAGATACACCATAATCGACATTTCGATATAATTTTTGCCTGGTTTGATATGAGTATTTTCGTCATAACAAAGTCTGTTGTCTTTTTCTTTAGGCTGTTTAACATTGTCATCTAGTGATCTAAAGTCTTTCGAAGTGAAATTACTGTTTTTCAACAAAATTAAAGTGTTTCTTCATGCGCAAAATTTAAAACTCATACGATAAAACGTGCAAAAACGATTACTACGGCTAAAACAAAAATGTTAAAAAAGCAAGCTATTCGAATAAACAGTTTGTTTCTCTTATCAGATAATGAATATCAATTTGTTTTCTTCGGCTCTCTATCATTTGATTTGGGTTACTTTTAGCAGTTCATATTCCCCTGGTGATGCGGTAAATTTTTGTGAGCTGTAAATCATTATACATATGTGTAAACATGATGCTACTTTTCACATTTAAAGTTTTGCTAGGTAACTTTTTTATCAAGAAATGTTTAAGATGAGTAAATTTCACAGGTTGACTCACATGCTATGATGTTTAATGTGGCATTTTCTGGAAGTTATAATTTTGAGCATAAAATGATATGTAGCTGTATTTTGTTTACTGCTAGCAGTAGCTAACACTGTTTCTCGAGAGTAGTGAATGAAAACAAGTGCGACATTATGCACGAGCGCTCCCATTGCTCCTTAGGGGGATCACTTAGTCTACAGCATATGCTTAAGGGCTTTGAGGGGAAGATCTGCCCTACACCTTGTCATAATACAAGACAGCGACAGACTGACACGCTCTAAGGTAAGCACTAATGAGCTTGAGTTACGTCTAAGCTCGACATGCCATTGCAGGCGACAAAGACTCTTTACTGTGCGAGATTAGGCAAACGTGATATTGTTTTTGCTTTTGTTTACTTTAGCGTAGATTGCAATGATTATTCGCGACTTCACCCAATCTGAAATCAGCATATATGGGGATAATTATTTACACGGATTCAATTGAGACATAATGTTCCGCCAAGATATCATGCACTTGAATGAAACTTACTCAGTATTAGTAGTAACCAAGATCGAAGACTACGGCATATCAAACAACGACTGTCTATCTTTACCGTCAAGAGAATAAAACATCATGAGAGAATAATAATATGTCAGGTCTTGACCTTAATCAACACATCTTTAACACATGATTTTTTTCAAATATTGGTCGCTGATATTATTTCAAATAGATGTGTATCATGTGAAGACGTACAATCATATACTTGTCGTTTATTCCGCTAAATAGCTGACTCCTTATGGATATGTAGGAAGGAACATCTTATACACAATACTTCAGACCTATTAAGTCTCACCGAACCCGGAAAAATAATATGATACTCACTTTATCACTAAAGAAGGCTTTTAAATAAAAAAAAATTGACATTTAGCGTTCATAAAATAACTAATACGTCTTTCTCCATTGGTTTATTTTGTGCACAGACATGTACTAACGCATTTGAGCAGGCAATTATTCATATAATGTGAGAATCGGGCTTTCTCTCATAGCTACTAAACGGTATGTTCGTTCACTATCGTTCAAGCACTACGTAGAGAGTTTCGGTCCGGCGTAGAGTTCAGCAAAATGCATTTCCCTTCCACAAAGGGAGTGGCGTTCTATTTGAGCTGCAAGTTCATGTCCTTTTCAAGCGGATTGACCATACTTTTGGTATATATGACAAGACTATTTCAACCGTGAACGAAGGATCTTGAGTACCTTGAAGTCGTGTAGCTACAGAGCGGTAGGGCCTGCAGGTTTGTCAGTCTGTTTGAAAAAAAATATCCTGATGTACAACTTCGGTAGCACTAACCTAATTCCAGAGGTCGGAATATTATCAATTGATAACTGTTATCAAAGTTTCGAAAGAAAATTATTGTTTACATTGTCTTTCAATGACAATCTACAATGTATGAGTCTGTTATGAAAGGGGGGGGGGGTCCCTGACTCTTCGCAACAAAACCAGGCCGCCCCACACAACTTCGCCCAAAAAAGATTTCGTACGAAAACCACCTCGTCCGAAGTACTGCCTCTTTCCACGCCACTTCGCCCCAAGTATCATCTCGTACTAAAACCACGTGCAGTTCGCCCAAGGTATAGTGCCATCACAATACTACCAACTCGTCGTAAAACAATGATACGACGATTTACAACTAGGTTGATTTTTACCTGCAACTCGCGGCGGGAGCTTTACTTTGTCAGGACATTTTGGCTACCACGAACCATTTGCATAAAACCATAAACGGTAGAATTAGTAAAAAAGGACATCACGAACTACTATATACTACAACTCGGATGCCCTGCACGGAATTGCGGGATGTCATTTTCTCGAAATGTGTCCTGGGATAAAAGAAAGGTGATGCAAACCTCGATTGGTTGATAATTTTCAGCTTTGTTGGTGGGCAATAGTTTGAGTGGAGGTGCCGCTGTTTTGGTAGCGAAATTCTTAGGAGTGAAATGACACCTTTGGAGAATAATTTTGGTACGAGGTTGTTTTGGTGCGAAATTGTTTTTGTGAGAAATGGTATGGGAAGAAATTGTATGCTTCCGGACTTAGAGAATTGTGTCTGCAGCAAAATGGTTCAGATACTTTTGTCTGCAGGGAGAGGAATTTGAGATTTGCGTCTGCAGCTAGTGTATGGCAAGCACAAACCAGATTTGCGAAATGACAACTTCTCACTAGTTTAATCACTTATCCAAACGTTTTCCTTGTTCATCATCATAAACATATGTATTGCTGTAGGATGGAACCGGAGCTGCAGAAAAATAATATTTCGCAAAGAATCAAATTGCAGTCAAAAAGTTGCGATCACACTAGTGCAACTGTCATCATCAATTATAACCAGGCATTCATTCAAGATGCACTGTTTTACTGAAATGCTAATAAATTAAAATATTTCGAACATTTATTTATGGGCACTAGCCACTGTCATAATAATCACATTTTGTATGAGCGACACTGCTAGAACATGAAAAGTTAAATCTTTATTACTATTTTGTAGTCCATATTACTTTTACCGGTTTCACGTCAATACATGCTAGGTGTCATGCTTCATTATAACCTTAATTTGTCCGATCATATACAGTACACTGTCTTCAAGGTCAAGCCAAAACATCTGTTATCAAGAGTTTGTACGTTTCCTTACACTACTTTCTAGAAAGATATTTTACTGTAGCCGTATAGTTTTATTCTACTTTTCTGTGTTATTGTTCTAATGTTTGGGGCACCACGCCGATTGGAAATATTCAAGTTCTACACTGTAAAAATAGTGGACGCTACACGCGTCCTTACGCGTTCAAAATGTACATGTCGGTGTTCAAATTTGAACGGCTAGTGTTCATATTGTTAACACTAGTGTTCATATTATTAACAATGATGTTCGAAACCTGAACACGATGTGTTAACAACCATCTCCTTCAAGTGTTCAAAAACTCAGCATCACTGATATTTTACGATACTGTGAAACAATTAACAATCTTTTGTGTTTTTTACTTTACATTGGCTATATTAAATTTACTACTGCCTCGCTGTCCGGCAAACGTACACGGATTTTGGTGTAACGAATTTCACACTAAATGAAAAATATCTCCGGTCTACTATTGCTGAAAGCATGTTTTTTCTAAAAAAGGAAGTATACAGAATAATTTTACACGTTTATTACGGTTGAAATTTTCAAAATTTGAAAACAAAATCAGAAAACCATCATGAACGTTTTGATTTTAACATCGGCGTTCCAGAGGCGTTCTACTTCTAAACACTTGGCGTTCAAGTTTGGCGCCTTTTCCTATCCCATGATGCATCAAAACGGAAGTTGCTACATTTTTCTTGTAAGCGCACCCTGAAGTCGTAATCGTGCGGAAGCAAGACCAGAAAGGGTAAGTTTCCTCTCAAAATAGTAAATGGTATTAGATTTTGAAGCATCTGTGTTATTATCCTTCGAAATTAATTGTATTGTACCTTGAAATAGCTTAACTACGTGAAGAAACCTGTTTTCTTTCAGTGGCTGGTATACCAACAGCTAGCTATAGCTGTGAATACGCAGTGGTACTTTTGGCCATCGTCTATCGATCGATCTCACTCGGGTCAAGGGTCAACTAAACACTACTGTAGCGATAACCCTTGACCCGAGAGCAATCGATACGCCTTGCATAGTACCGCTGCGTAATCACAGCTAACACATGTCTTTTAGTAGACAAAATCGCATGTAAAACATCAGTTAAACATCGCAGAGTATACAATGTATTGTTTCAGCATATGAGAGTTTGGCTTTTTTATTTTAATCAGTTGATGACAAGAAGCAGCAAATAGTTTGTAACAGTATATTGAAGAGAGGCACTGTATATGAAAGTCTCACCCTGTTCCTTAACCTAATCAGCCCCTTGTCTTTCATTTAAAGTCTCATCTCGCCATTACCTATTGTTGCATTATTTTCAGGATGTAAAAAGTTGGATTTAACTGAAAATCGAAGAGTTGTTACAGACGCTGGTGGTACAGATAATGAAGAAGATGAGTGTTTGGAAACAAGCTTGAGAACCCCAGTTCATCTATAATGTAGATTTAAACTTCCAAGGGTCAGTAACTGAATTTTGATACGTTTCTGTACTTTTGTTCTGAATTAATCTAAGCTTTGGTAGCATGCTATGATCAACTAAATGTTGCTGGAGAATAAGCTTTCACAGATGTGTAGTCTCCCTTATCAGATGCAAGGATGGAATAAAAAATTGAAGCTGAAAGCGACAGAACATTCAGAGTAAAAATGTCCACTCTGAATTACTGAATTTTCTGAAATTTTCACTCTGAATTTTCTGTCACTTTCTGCTTCAATTTTTCATTCCCCCTTGCATCTAATAAAGGAGACTTCACGTCTTTGAAAGCTTATGCGCCTGTAACATTAATTGATCATAGCCTGCTACCAAACCTAAGATTATTTTGTATTGTAGCTCAACATGTCGCTTGTTCTTAGCAACTGGTTTTTAGCTTTGCTGTCAGCTAAATAGGTGGATGTGTAGCATCGTCCTTAAATTTGTACATCCACAGGTTTTTCTTCAAAACAGCCTGTACGAATCCTTTAATATTTGGATTACTGGTCCCCAGGGATTACCCTAATCAGATATGTTCAAATTATGATGAAATATGCAAATTCATATCTTTAAGGCTAATTTTGCTATTTTTTGGCAAAAATCTTCTTCTCTTTTACTGATGTCTTCAATATTTGGTAAACATGTCCCTAAGAATGACCTTAGTCAAATTTGTGCTACACTGTAAAAATAGCGGACGCCAGACGCGTCTTTACACGTTCAAAATGTAGACGTCGGTGTTCAAATTTGAACGGCAGGTGTTCATATTGTTAACACTAGTGTTCATATTATTAGCAGTGATGTTCTAAACCTGAACACGGAGTGTTAACAACCATCTCCTTCAAGTGTTCAAAAACTCAGCATTACAGAAATTTTACAATACTACAAAACAATTAACAATCTTTAGTGTTTTTCACTTTACTATGGCAATATTAAATTTACTACTGCATCGCTGTCCGGCAAACGTACACTGATTTTGATGTAACGAATTTCCTACTAAGTGAAAAATATACCCGGTCTAAAATTACTGAAAGTATGTTTTTTCTAAAAAAGGAAGCATACAAAATAATTTTACACGTTTATTACTGGTTAAAATTTTGAAATTTTGAAAAGAAAATCAGATAACCACCATGAACGCTTTAATTTTAACATCGGCGTGCAAGAGGCGTTCTACTCCTAAACACTTGGTGTTCAAGATTGGTGCCTTTTCTTATCCCGTCATGCATCAAAACGGAAGTTGCGACATTTTTCTTGTAAACGCACGCTGAAGTCGTGATCGTGCGGAAACAAGACCAGAAAGGGTAAGTTTTCTCTCCAAAATAGTAAAAGGTGTTAAATTTTGAAGCATCTGTATTATTATCCTTTGAAATTATTTATTAAGTAATTTGGAATAGCTAAAATACGTGAAGAAACCTGCTTTTCTTTCAGTGGCTGGTATACCATGCACTGGCTGTGAATACGCAGCGTTGGTTTGGGCCATGGCGTATCGATCGCACTCGGGTCAAGGGTCATCACCACACAACTGTGTCGATGATCCTTGACCCGAGCGCGATCGATATGCCACATAACCGCTGCGTAATCACAGCTAAAATATGTCTTTTAGTAATCACAATCGCATGTACAACAATAGTGAAACATCGCAGAGTGTACACTCTATTGTTTCAGTATGTGAGAGTTCGCTTTATTTTTTTTCTTTTCATAAGTTGATAACAAGAAGAAGCCAATATTTTGTAACAGTATCGAAGAGAGGCACTGTATACCAAAGTCACCCCTTTCCTTAATATAATAAGGCTACCTTGTCTTTTATTTAAAATTTCATGTCGCCATATTACCTATTGTTCATAATTTTCAGGATGTGACAAGTTCGATTTACCTGGTAATCGAAGAGTTATTACAGAAGCTTATGGTACAGAAATTGAAGAAGATGAGTGTACAGGAAAGCAAGCTTGAGAACCTCAGTTCATCTCTAATGTACATTTAAACTTTCGAGGGTCAGTAACTGAATTTTGATAAGTTTCTGTATTTTTGTTCTGAATTTATCTAAGCTTCGGTCGAACGCTATGGTCAATTTAATGTTACCGGAGGATAAGCTTTCAAATACGTGAAATCTTCTTCATCAATTTTCTGAAAATTTTCTGTCGCTTTCTGCTTCAATTCTTCATTCCACCCTTGCATCTGATGAAGAAGACTTCACGTCTTTGAAGGCTTATGCTCTAGTAACATTTAGTTGATCATAGCCTACTACCAAATCTTAGATTACTTTGTATTGTAGATCAACACGTCTTTTGTTCTCGATTTGTTACTGTTTTGTAGCTTTGCTGTTAGCGACGCGAAGAGCTTATCACATAGATGAATGTGTGGCATCGTCCTCAAAGTTTTACATCCCAAGCTTTTTCTTCAAAACCACCTTTGCGATTCCTCTAATATTTGGAGTACATGTTCCCAGCTATTACCCTAATCATATATGTTCAAGTTATTATGAAATACGCAAAATTGCATTTTTGAGGCTAATTATGTTATTTGTTTTGCAAAAATCTTCTTATCCTTTACTGTTGGTTCGACATCTTCAATATTCTGTAAACCTGTCCCTAAGAATGACCTTCGTCAAAATTGTGCTAGTTGTGATGAAATATTCATTTTTTAATGGCAATTTTTGTCGTTTTTGGTCAAAAAATCTCTAACAATCTTCTTCAAAACTGCTAATTGAACAGCTTTGATATTTGGGACATAAGTTTCTGCGTATAGCTGTTTTCAGATTGATCAAATTATGCAGCAATATTGCTATATTGGTGTTGGAATGGCTAGAATTTAGGTTGTTGCCATTGGTTTCAGACTGAAGTTTCCTTTCATAAGTTAAGTAAATTTTAGTAAGGACTGAATTTTCCAGGTTCAACAGCAAATACTTATGGACACACAGAACAAAACTTACCAAACGAAGTCAAAATTAGTTAATGTATTTTTAATTTCTGAGAAGTAGAGTTTTGAAATGTCACTAATTTATTTCAGGCTTTATTTAAAGATATTACAAACAAACAAACCTTTTCGTTCATGAAGGACTTTGTTGGACAAGGAAAAAGGTTTACACTGCCCAGGACCCCTTTACCCACTTTCTGCATGTTGTGCCTTACTGTGACACTTTATGACAACTTGACATGTTGTGTTTACTTTAGTGTGGACAACTATGTACCAGGTGCATCAGAGAAGCCTTCACTAACTTTTTTACAAGTTTACAATTGTTTATACAAGAGGAAATGTCTTAAACCATCTTACAAAAACGAGTAAATATTTCATATGAAAACGTGTTTTCAACACATTAAGTAAGCTAAGTAAGCTTAATTTTGAGCTTTTCCAAACTGATATTTTTGTACCGTATGTTTTTACAAGTATGAACATATAACATTATCCACAATATTAGTAAGTAAAACCTGTTTTTTCATTAGTTTGTTCATTTTTTTTGAAAACGATCGACAATGTTAAGAGGGACTTTCTTTCGTTTTTGTTTTGATAGGAAGGTGTTAACACCGTTGGTGTTTTCCTCTGACAAACTTTACAAAGTGGCGATGCTTATTTTTTCTATTTTACACTAAAATAATTGTATTTTACTCAAGGAATGTTTGTGTATTTTTAGAATAAAATAATTTTACTGTATATCAGTCGTCCGTTTTGTTATGTGTAGGCTTGAACATCCCCTGAACGCCCAACATTAAAGGTGTTCAACAAGTGCGCATCATGTGTTCTATCCTTTAACACACTCATCGTTGAACGGCGTCCATGCGTT
>LD344335.1:3626-16324 GCA_001465055.1 Ptychodera flava | reverse complement strand
CCCCCCCCATGAACAGCAAATGGATTCTATTGTTCTCGCGGAGCTGCGTCGCGACTGATAAAATAAACAGCAAACCGAATTTGCAAGTGAAGACAGTTTCAAACTTGCAAGTAAAAGACAAATCGTATTCGCTGTCAGCACACAGGGACTTGACGATCCACGTCCGATAGGGGTAATAATTTGATGGAAGTAGTTCGCGAGACAAGAAGACCGGCCGCGAGCGTTGCTGAGAACGACTAAGGCCGTGTCCGAGCTGATGCGCAGGTTACCAATATGCTGCCTTCGGCGTTTTGAGAGGACGTATGACACATTCCCCGCGGTCGATTGATTCTTAGGAATCCCATCGAATCACGGTATGTTACAATTTTTCATCAATACAAAGTGTTACCCAAGCAGCTACATGTCATGAAATCGAAAAACTGTCTATGATCTCATCTATAACACTGGACCGCAAGTGTAATGTGAGCTATAATGTTTGACTAGATCTATTCTCGGAGTGCTGTTCTGTAAAGCCCGGTAGGGAGAGAAGCGGTAACATTCGGTAATTTTTTCAGTTTTATTTTTATTTATACAAACCAGTTTCTTATTTTGCTCTCAATAAACTTTTTTAAAATACCAAATATTCAGCCTGTCAATTTTAGTCTGTATATGTGAATAGTGCATTGCCATCATCAAATTCAATGGCCAATTGCAAAGCCACAGTAACACCCTGTCTCCTTTTAAATTCTCTTCTTGCTTTTAATTACTCTTCAATTTATTTATACCCATTACACGCTCTTGAACTAATCTATGAAAATCAGATAATGTTTTGAAAATCTTACAACAAGTCGGGCACCAGAGTGACCAGTGCCTACGATCCGGTCTCTTTTAAAATTACATTATTGTTTTTGCATAAACTTAAATATGTTTATACTTATAACATTCCGTTGAACTTATCGAGGAAAAACATTACAGGAATTTAGGCATAGGTTGGCTTTGGAGACTGATTTTATTGTTTTTGAGAAAATGTGCCACTAGAGTGACCAATGCCGAACCCCTGTCTCCTTTCAAATTCTGGTTTAGTTTTTTTATTGACTTCAATATATTCATACTCAATACTTTATCTATGTTAAATATTGCAGGAATATTTGCAACTTCCGCCCCTATTTTTGTCCGTGTTTACAAAAAAATCGCGCGAGTTATGACTCAGTGGCGAAAATGGCTTTTCCGGAATAAGTGAGTCTACAGCTAACGCAAAATGTAAAAATCAGCTGTGGTGAACTTCCCCTTTAAAGCAGAGGTTTTGATCGATAAAGATTGTGATATTATATCGCACCATAAAAAGTTCTTCCTGTGCGACTTTTTTTGAGTGTCTGTATATTTTCTTATTGTGTTCATTGAGATAAGGCAGATTTGTCGCGCGTGGTGTGTGGTTAATATCTGGCCAGCGAAAGCATCGTTTAGTTTGTGAATGACGCCTGTCTACACAAATCTTTCAATCTATATTTATGCGCATGCGGCATACTTTGATGCAGAAAAGCTAGAACTACTGTGGAGACAATGGCACACAAGGTAAATCCGTCAGCCATATTATGATCTGTTAACGACTTGTTTGGTAAGGACGATAATCTTCTGTGTTGGTGATAAGAAGAAATATCTAATGTTGGCCGCTGGGCTGGGAAATTCGTAGATATGACGTGTTTTTTTCGTTCATAAGCATACACAAACACTTTGCAATGTTGCTGCAGCACTGTAATAATGTCCGTTGTTATTTGTCATAATTCATTGATAAATGAATACATTGTTCGCTAGCCCCTGAGATTTTACACAAAAGGAACCTTCATCAGATACGAAGAGGGCACACCTCTGATACTTCCCGATATGTTTAAAAAAGTGGCCCTGGATGCTTAGTCTGTGTATTTGAAACACTATATTCATGCATCATCGACGTTTAATTCTTAGTTAGGACTTCTTTCAAGTAAAAAATTGTAACGACTGAACATATTAATACACGACACGTAAGGTATATTATCTTACCACGACCTTTTGAGTTGTACCTTTTTATGGGTCCACAACTGTGATCCATTATCGTATTACCTTTCTAATACACACAGGTGCAAGATTAGATGTAACATTTTTCAATGGAAGAGCAACACCAAGTTTTAGTGGCAATCTTTTCATCGCTGGATTCTCAGCTGGTGATGCCATACCAACTGTAGGTACAAGTTTCACCTTCGGCAGAATCTTAGATACAGATACTGGATCAGACCTCCCTATTCAGCGGTATGAAAATTTTAAGAGCTATTCAAGAAGACTTCACTTACATGATGGTGTTGACAGACCGGGTGTATATTATTGTGATGCAAATGCCAACACTGGAGAGACTGAGAGACTGCAGACAGTTTTGGTTGCTGAAGAAGGTAAATTGTGACTTTTTCCATGGTGTCGTTTTTCCTGCTACTCGTCATGCTGACCGAAATCTGTTATCCCCTTTCTTTACTTAATTTTCTTTTTTAATAAGTATGAACCATTTCAGCTAACAAACATAGTCAAGCATTTATGTTCTTTTCAGTGTAATGTTTTTTTTTGTTTTGTTTGTTTTATTTCAAATTGTTTGTTTTTCTTCAGATTAAGAAATGCTTCCTTGTTTTTCTCTAATGGAAACTGCCTGGAATTTACTATCAGTTATTGACTGCAGTATGTAGTGCCTTCATGCCAACACAGTTGCGTTTTCAAATATATATTACGTTGTGTCAGTCATAGGAGCCTATCAAAAACACATACATACTCAAAATAAACACTCAAATTCCCATTCTTACATGAAAACTCATGTCACTTTTCTATGGCCCGGAGGGGAGAGAAACAGTAACAGGCCTGCAAACGTAAGTAGTGGTACAAAGTCACAATTTTTGTTATCGTAGTCCGGCGAAAAAGACTGAGGCCGTTGTATACAAAACAACCACACGGGGTATACACTTTAGAATTCACAATACACAAACGGCAGAGATTTTCCGTGTTTTCGTCTTACACAGCCACACTAATTGCAATACAGCAAAATGACGCACATTGATATGTGGAGTAATATTGTAATAACAATAATATTTATTTTTATATACCCTAAATCCGTAAAATGCTCTAAACGGTTCACAAATGTAAAAAGAATATTGAAAACTCCTGACGCTAAACAAACACTCGAAATTCTCATTATCAAATGTAAAAAGAATAAAAGCCCCTGACACTAAAAACCGCAGACGGCGCGTAGTTTTCCTGGGTGTTAAATGATCAACAATGTAGATAGGCGCAAGTCCGAATGATATTAACCAATAATAAACTTTAAATTCAATTTTTCGCTTTTGGAGCCTGTGAAATGATTTTAAAACAGGAGATATGTGACCATGCACGCTAGCTGTAGTTTCCGTAGTGAACACGAAGGGAAGCCAAAGAAACGATACATTACAATAGTCTAAATTAGAAAACATGAACGCATGAATAAGCCTTCAAATTGACAGGCGTCGACAAAATTTACAAATCCTAGCTATAATCCGTAAATGGAAGCATACACTGTTGCATTTGGATGTTACATACCGCTCCATCGTTACTTCGCTATCGAGAAGAATACAAAGCCGAATTCACAAGGGAGCCGCCGATTGCAACATCCGCAGGCCCGGGACGGGAAAGGGAATGCCTGCAAAGCAGACGACCTCTGCCTTACTGTCATTCATCTTCAAACTCTGGCTCAACATCCAACCCTAAACGCCCATGATACAATCAGATATATAAGTTAGGGCGGGTGCAGAGTCATTAACCTCAAATGAGATGTAAATTTCCGTATCTTCCGTACAATTGGCACCGCGATCAGTGAGCAGCTCCGCTAATGATTACCTGTTATAAAGTAAAAAATGAGACCGATTACACTTCCCTGGGGGACTCGCACTCCAAATTTTTAGGGGCGGACACCGCACCATGAGAATAAAAATTGATCATGGTTCGAGAGAAAGGAAGAAAATCATGATAGTACATTCCTAGTAATGTGAATTGAACGAGGTTTGTGTAATAAGAGATCATGACTCACACAGTCGAGAGGCTGCCGACAAGCAAAACAACTTTCTATTGACCAATGGCACAAGCGAAATAATTAAGTAATCGAAGTAGAGCGCTTTTCAGTACAATTATATATATTTTCTATACGCAGATTGGCGAGATACATATAAATTATTGACATTCAAATAGCTCTGTAAATGGGCCGCAACGACTTTCTCGACAATCTTACATATGAATGGTAAATTTGACAAGGGCCGATAATTGTTTAAAACATTCTGATCCAATGATGCTTCCTTCAGCATTGGGGTGACCATTGCCAGTTTCATTTGATCGGGAAATTTCCCTGTCTACGATGAAAGATTGAAGGATTGATAATTCTGCGGAAGAAAGTGAAGAAATAAAGGCTTTAACCGATTTAGTGGGTAGTGGATCCATAAAATTCCACTTATTTGGGTAGCTTATCACAATGTGACGGACCTTGTCAGCCGTAATGGGCCCAAATTCACCCCATGCAATGTTAAAGTTAACGCCACCGCTCTCATAGTGATAGTAGTGTCGAGGACAAGAAATTCAAGTTTAATTTTCTCGATTTTATCCTAGAAGCATCTGGCAAATGCCAGACCTTCTCAGACGGGGTTTGCCGGGGTTTGGTCCGATAAGGTATCAGCACGAGTGTCTGACCCTAGTAAATTCGATACCATTCGGAAAATACGTCTCGAATCAGACGTACTGTCCTCAATCATGCCCGTGAAGAATTCCGTTTTCGCATCATCAATCATAAAGTTTACATTATTTCGCTGATTAACAAACATGTGACGTTGACGCATAAGTCCAGAGTTTCTCTACAATTGTTCTCATCCTCTCCGTATTTGCTTAGCAGCCCGGATGTCGTTGTTATACAATAATAATAACAATAATTAATATAATAATATAATTTATTTCTATAGCGTCTAAATCCACATAAAAGTGATCAGAGACGCTTACAATACACTTTAAAAAAGTAAATGAACAAAAGCAATTTTAAAATGTCTACAAAATTGAAATTTCAGATATTAAAAAAAAATTAAAATCAAACACAACCTAAAATCTTATTTAAAAATGCAAGTCTAAAAGGTAGGTTTTAGCAAACGCTTAAAAATATTAAAGTTTGAACATAAACGGATGCTCAGCGGAAGAGCGTTCCACAATTAGGGAGCAGCGGCACTGAAAGGTCTGTCACCATATTTCTTTGTTCTCACTCTGATCGAACACAACTTGAAATGCTCTGCCGAACGCAGATTAGGATGTAAAGACTTAACCGTGACATTTCTGTGAGATATTTGAGGGCAGAACCATGAACACATCTGAATGTGATTATAAAGATTTTAAAAGTATTCCTTTGATGAACTGGCAACCAGTGCAATTCCTGTGAAAATGGAGTAGTGTGAGCATGACGATTTGAAAGGGTAACAATCCTGGGAGCAAAAAACACGATTGGAACTAATTTGAGATAATTGGATTTTCATATTTTTCAAGTTTCTCAAAAATGTTAGGTGTCCTATAGCTGAATGTTGCGATATTACAAATTACTCATAAAAACAAGTATGTAACTTCAAAAGAAAAGCAGATGAGCTTACATTTGCAGATCAAATAGACATACTTCATCGTCCAATTATCCCTAATTCGTTCTAATCTAATTGAATATTTAGGTATACCGTACAGCAAAGAATAAAACATGTCGAAACGGGAGGTTATTAGAGCATGATATAACTGTTCAGTAGTTGTCCTAGACAAATATTTACGGATGAGGGCATTGAACATATTGGACAGACAAATCGAGCCGATGTGGGTTTTCATAGAAAGACATGAATCAAGAAGAACACCCATGGACTTTGCATTACACATAGCTGGAATCAATGCATCAACGATACGAATTTTCCTTGCTCCACTATCAGTGGGCTCATTATATGAAGAAAAAATTACAAACTCAGTTTTGTCATCATTTAGCCACAGGAAGTTAGAAAACATCCAGATTTTGACATCAGAGATACATGCTTCAAGATTTGTGATTGTAACATCATAGTGTGCTCTCTGAAAAACCATATACAGGCTTGAGTCATGGAGTCTCAATTTTATGCTTGACATAAAAATTTTTTCTGTATATATCACAGCCAGCACTGTTATGGATGGAAGCATTGTTTATTTTTGTTCAAAAACCCTGTTCTATTTCCGTTATGTAAACCCTTTTGTTCATATTTGTAGTTATCAATATAGAAACATATCACTCCAATGCAAAATTACACCCGAAAATTCTATTTTCCAGAAAATGACCGCGCGCTTTACGACGTCTGTGTTTACATATAACATCCATGTCTACAGACCCCATCGTCTCCCAATAATATTAAAGAAGGTTACATGAATGGAACATGTCCTTACATTTCTGCCTACCTAAAACATCGCCTCCTATTTCTTTCCTTGCCAATCCTTTAACTTTGGAGTAACTGTGCATATATATTTGTTCACTTTGTATCTGTCAACCTGTTCTTCGCTTCTGTTCTGTCTACGTATATCCAGTAATGATGTCATCCTTTAAAATTCTCACCATGTATATGTCATTCTACCAGCCTGTATTTAGGTGCTACTGTTACTAAGCCGTCAAATTTGTTTCCCCTTTTATCTGTCTTACTCCTAAAATAATGTATGTCTGCATTTCCATTTCACTGTATCAACAATTCAACGTTTTAAGTTCGCTAATGTTGCAGGAATGTTTTAATTTGATTCTTTGTACAGCTGAAATAAAACCGGAAATTCAAACAAAGACAGTAAGTTGGGGTGATGATACAACACTGACCATGACGACGTCCGTGTCAGCATCTTCGTTGAAATGGAGACATAACGGGATTCAGAAATCAGAATGGAATGGTCAGAGTAGCATAACGATATCATTTGCAAAGACCAGTGATGCAGGAATTTATGAATGTTACAGCAGTGCAGCACAACGAAATCAAGGAAAACATGGATTTATGAGACTCATCGTGAGAGGTGAATTATCAATACTTATAGCATTGTAAAACATGACCGATTACCTTTTACCCTATAATACTTATTGCATAGCATACAAGATGACCTCCTAGTACACACGTTTATTATAACGCTCGCTACAACAGGTTGATACCTTCACAAGTGCGAGGCTTTATGGCAAGCTCGGGCAAGGTTTAGATAGAAAAGATAATTCTGGTTACTGATTCAACAAGGTTAAATCAGTAATGATGACAGAGACAGAATTGGCCGCATGCGTTTCCATGGACACTGTTATTTCAAGGTGGTAAATATTCTGGCTGTGTAATTCGGTCACCTTGGCGGTGCAGCAATTTTGCTTGAATACTTTGCTCAACCACACCAACAGTTCAACGCTTAATACATTTTGTAATGCCTTTTTATTACTGTATCTGGTATGGGATTCATAATTAACTTCATTGATGAACTTCACGCACCAAATTATATATGAAACGTTTAAACCAGCATGTGATTGACTCAAAACTAAGAAGACATAGATAATTGGTAATTAGTAAATTAATTTTGAACTGAACCAGGTTGTTCTAATGGAAAGTGGGGTTTACCGGACTGTCTGTCCTCCTGTCCAACCTGTTACAATGGAGGGATGTGTAATTCAGACACTGGGGAATGCATCTGTCCACCCGGATTTCAGGGAAGCAATTGTGAAACCGGTGAGTAAGCAGAGATTCCAAAACATTATAGAGACAGAATGTGCGGTTCGAGAGTTCGGCGAAACATATTTAATATATGATGGCGTTTTAATCAACGTAGACATATTTTTGAATTTTAGGTTGTGGCAAAAATAGCTGGGGTATGATATGTGGAAGAAAATGTTCAAGTAGCAGTAATGATGCATGTCGTAGGACAATGTACTGCATAGCTGATCCGTATGGATGTTCATGCAGTGCATCATATGGAGGACTAGACTGTGCAACGGGTAAGTAATCGTCGTGCCAGCGGCTAACTGATTTCGCATGCGGCGGATAAATATACTATGCTAGTTACTGGAAGTGTACCCGACTAACTTCAAAGGCGCCGCAATAGTTTTTTGAGTGTTTGTAAACAAACAAATATGAAACCTGCGAGGTATTACCTTTTAAATCCAATTAATAAAATATGTCGCTGCCGTTAGCCGGCAAATTTTTTTATCACCTCTTGATTGATACAAGAAATCGTTACGTATACCATAGCGGCTGAAAAATAGAACGAGAGAGAAAACTGCTGTGTATGAGAGAGAAAACTGCTGTGTATAAGAACGAGGACTCACGCCAAGAATGCTGGAATTGAATTAACATTAAGAAAAACATCATCTGTGTCAATAACATTATTGCAAATTGGCAGGTTTTGAGACAAAGGATTTCAGCTAGCAGAAGCTTTCAGTACTTGACTTTTGAGCGGTACAGTTGCTATGGTAAAAATAATTGTAAAATTGCCATTTATGTCCAACTACTTGATTTATTTAAACAGAAAGTCTTTACCTGCCAGGTTATGATTACTTTAAGCGCAAGAGAACTGCGCTGTGCTAATGTGAGCATCAAATTGAATGGGAAGTCTACAAAGCTGGCTGTTTGAATGTATTGTTTACGCAATGCGTAGTGGTACTACTGACGTATATATCTTGTAACAAGATTTCTATTTTATTTTTTCTTATCGTGAATCAATACTATTATTGACCATGTAAGCGTCGTCTGCATCTTCAGACGATAATAAAAATTCTAATACCTCTGACGCGACACCAATCGATTAGCCCTATATGATATTAGAATGCGTGAAAGATTAATAGAATCTAACAGCACCAAGGATCTGGGATCATATTTCTCACACGATATTTTGTTTCAAATGAAACGTAGGCGAGTGTGAGACACAATATCCCAGATACCGCAAAATGCGTGAATTTCTCACTGGAAACATTTAATTGTATCAGTGACTACGTCGTGGCCATATATTGTTTATCATCACTAAATATAGTCCCTGATTTTTCTCAGGTCACTACACTACAAGTGTTCATGTATTCCACTGCCCAGACCTTAACTTGTGCTCCTGACGAGATATACATCAAAGTGGCCTACGTTCACTTGTAATTTTGAAACTTTGACCATCTTTTTGTGAGTCTATCACCATCAATGTACAACATTATCAAAAACCTTGACAACGCTCGGCTTTCGTCATCGATTGCACTGTACCTGCTTAATTTTCAGTTCTGATCCGTGTGCTACTCATTGCGCTATCGGATATTATATCATAAAGGAACGTGCAAATACAGCGATCTGATTGGTCGAGACGCGAAAAGAACAGTGGTATATTAGCGATATACCACGGCTAGCATACGCGCGAGCTGTCAGCTTGAGCAAAAATCCGTTTTTGACGTTCCACGCCAGAATTTCAATATACTGCTATGATATAACGGCAATAAATCACACCCAGCGACGGTATACCACTCGATTGTGAACAGTTCACATCATACATGCACTCGCTATCGCTAATGCATATATGTCGTGAACTTGTCAAAATCTCGTGGTATACCATCACTGGGTGTGCTTTATTGCTCAAATATTTCGCAATAAGAGCGAAAGGCCCTTTTATTATTCAATAAGAGTCTGTCTATATACCACTTTTGTGTATGCGCATTTATACACGGTGTTGAACAATTTCTGAGAGTATGTGATAGATTTTCCCATAATCCTTAATGCAGTTTAAGTATTGCTGTAATCTCTACATAATAATCGATTTATCAACAGACTGTCCAAGAGGTATGTATGGCTCTGGATGTACACAGACATGTCATTGTGTCAATGGTTGTAATGGAGCTACAGGTGAATGTAACAATGGTGGTTGTGAGCAGGGATGGAGTGGATCCAAATGTCACAGTGAGTACCAGTATGTGTGTTAGATCACACAGAACACTTATTTAATTGCTCTTGATACATGCAGACATGTCACTGTGCCAATAGTTGTGATAGACCTATAAGTGAATGTAATAGTGGTGGTTGTTTGCAGGAAGGGAAAGAGTGGATTAACATTTCACAGTGAGTGCCAATCCACGTTCAATAATATCCAAGTGAAAAGTATGGCTCTTGATGCTCACAGGCGTGCCATTGTATCAATGTTTGCGATAGGTATGCAGGTGGTGTAACAGTGGTGATTGCAGGGATTATATGGTGGATTGAAATGTCAAAGAGACTACCGGTGTATGCGGAATATGATGAAATATCATTTTACACATTAATTTTATTGATTTAAAATATGCCAATGTCAAAATATTATTTTTTTCTTGCAGTTATACACAATCTAGAGAACCCTAGTTGATATTTCTTTGTAATACAGTCTTTAAAGGGACAAAGTCGGCCATTTTAATTCATGAATTTTGTTCGATACGAGATAATATATTGTTTGACAAGTTGAAAGATACAAAATGAATGGGTGACCACGTATACATTCGACCCCGGTTTTAGACAAATTAAATGAAACAGCGGGAAATTGATTTAATGGTCATGAACATTCATTCACTTTCGCGATGATTTCATGCATCGTGTCTGAAACAGGGGTGGAATATATGCATGGTCACCCATTCATTCAGTATCTTTCAACATGTCAAACAATATAAGTAGTATCTTGTACCAAACAAAATTCATGAAAAATGGGCGACTGTCTCCCTTTAACTCTGAGCTGGAAAAATGTGAACACGCGGATGTAATGATTTATGTTGTGAGAATAATGTGTATACAGATTATAACACAAGCTTGCTGTCAATCACAAGAGTCATTCATTTAGGAAAACCTTATGTTGTGTTGATACTTTGTCGACACAACACGGCGATTGACGGGTATCTTTGAGGAAATTTTCACAATGTGTAGGAAAAATGATTTTTTTCGATGCTATCAATATAAACTAGGGCCTATATAACTCTCTACAGATACTTGGCAGTGTATATGCATCACAATTGCAATATGTTCTTTTAGTTCCAGATTCATGTCCTGACGGTTTCTACGGTGAGCTTTGTAACTACAAATGTCACTGCAAAGACAATGCAGCATGTGATAAGACATCTGGATGGTGTTCAAATGGAGAGTGTGCTCCAGGATGGATTAATGTATTTTTCGACTGTCAACAGGGTACATGCCGTTTTTTTTGTGTGTGTGTTCATTACAATTTTAGTATTTTATGATTGACATGTTTGTGCACTCAGGCGACTTAAGTAATTGCGAAATCTTGATTTGAACGTCTGCTATCAATTATTGATACTTTGATTGCTCGATTGCTTTTATTGAACGAAAATTCTCCACGTTGAAAACTACTTTACCTTGTCATAAGTGACCAAACCTAGCTGTTCGTAATACGTTTCAGTTTGTAGGATTTGATATTGTGTGTCTTTACTCCAAAATATTGTCTCTTCATGCGTCAGTAGCAGAAACTCACGCGAAAACACTAACTGTAACTAGTCATAAGTGGTAACTTCGAGCATCATTATTGTGTACATGCACCTGCATTACTATCTGCTCGGAAGGGAAATGCATTTCTCTTTGTATCAAAAAAGAAATTGGGTAAAGGGTTTTGTAGTAATTGTTTGTTGCGGCGGGAGCTTGTTGTGCTTTTTTCAGAAACATCCTACAGTGACTGGTTTGCAATAGTTGCCGAAAATTTAAAGATATTGTTCATTTACCGAAAAAATCGTTTAATGGTGTGGAACAATTTCTGTTGCTCTATACGACTTTGACAAATACGAGTCGAAATACAAACTTCTGCTGACGCGAAAGCAAAATCTCCAGCCAACATGTGTCGTCAGCAGCCATTAGTTCGTTCACGTTGCTTTCGCTGTGATTTTTTGTCTCGAGCTGAACGGATGCGGGGGATGGTGTTTTCAAATCGGGACCCTTTTGCTCTGCTGCCTTTGCGCAAATTTTTACAAATTTTTAGAGTATATGGGCGTCAATTACCTATACCATTTGCTATCTAATCCTGCATACAAAATCTTATTTCCCTGGTCTTATTGTAGTCGTAGCAGATAGGTGGTAGCGTACCACTACCCAACATACTTCAGCAACAATGCCCCAAAATACGACTGACGCGACTTGCCAATACGCATGGCGAGCCATCGTAATTAAAATAGTTTCTTTACAATTACATGCTGAATTTCCGTCTTTTAAAAATGTAGATTTTAATAGTCTCTGATCGGCACTCGACGCGGGCATAGAGACAGTCTTGGTGACGTATCGTGCCTCACAAGGTTTAAACCGATCTTTTAACAAAAACGACGATGTTACATTTCCGTCTTTCAACTGTCTCCCACTTAAGGCGACTAAAGAAATTTGTATCGATGACGTCCCGAATCATTTTTTTATAGTTTAGACTTTTCGATTTACATGTTGATTTTCAGCAATTCTTCGAGACCATCGATGTTTTTGCTGAGAAATTAATACATTTGGTCGTATATTTTTTAAGTTAATCATCGGAAGATATACTTTGTCGACACAACACGGCGATTGTCGGGTATCTTTGAGGAAATTTTCACAATCTGTAGGAAAAATGATTTTTTTTATGTTATCATTATAAACTTAATCTTAGGCCTAAATAACTCTCTACAGACCTCACACCTCTATTTTTGGTTTGTAAACGGAGATGGTATCAATATTAACGTAAATCGC
>LD344334.1:37253-62297 GCA_001465055.1 Ptychodera flava | reverse complement strand
GGCCTTGTATGTACTGGACTTTGTACTGTCATACTTGTTGTGAAGTACTGTGGGAAAAGAGCAGACATGTTTATATCAGACCTTTATGTGATAATAAATGCCATGATACGAAAAACACTGATAAAAAGTTTGACTGTAGTGTCAGTTTCTGGTTCACACACAGCTTTGAATCTGTATCCTACATTATATGCCTTCAAGCTGGGCTAGTCCCAGGCCAATCTGGATTGTTGACTGCACCACATCACTGACACATGCATATCTATGCATAAAATCAAGCAAGGAGTGGATCACACTGCACAGCCAATGGAGGATGTAACACAGTGTGTGGTTAAACGTGCTTGGGCAGTCTTTCAGTGTATACACAATGTGAATTACACATGTCATGGCAAACAATAAAACCTTGTTGTTGAGTTTCTAATGCTTCTAAATGATACAAGACAGGTGCGTTCAGTTTTACATGTGTGTGGATCAAAACGTATGTACATTAAAAGTGAGACACTCTCCTACAGTCTGTGATCAAAACAAAAATATATACGACTATTGAGGGCGCTGTTCCATCAGCCTCAGTGAACACCTGCCACAGCAACTAGATCTGAGTGTCATTGATGTAGCAATTTTGATGGAAATTTCACCCACAGTGTAAAACACATAGTGACATTGATAGACCATATGGTATGGTGTTACTTAGTGTTGCAATTACCAGCCAGAATGTATTTGACTGTACACTACTGAACAAAAAGTACATTTTAGATGAACTTGGAAGTCAAAATGTCTTCTTCAAGTTTCATTTGATTTCTTCGAGTTAGAAAATAGTTGTATGTTTATTTCTGCATAATGTGGGCCTCCGGCCCTTATATGTTTACCAAATACAGAGTCAATCAGTCATACAAAACAAATTTGAAAAGATTATTGAAGTACAACATATCTTCTCGTAATCACACTTTGTCTCTAGTTTTGAAGGCGTGAAAAATAATTGATTTCTTCAATGCTAGTCAATAGTCTGAATACAGATGTTTATTTTTGAAATATGAAAATTACACTCCCGTATGGGACTTGCTTATAATTTGCATTCCTCACATTTGTGAAGATATCACAGCCACAACAGAAAGCTTCAGCAAAATTCACTTTGGTGATATGAGTTAATCATTGGTCATCACGGCCGAGACGTGAAACACGATGTAATTCTGCAATGGGCTACTGCAGAGGCTTCTGTTCACAAAGAGCACAATGTTGTTTTCAATCCCAGAATGCATCATAATTGTTACTTACAGCATGCAATGTCAGTCAGGGGACACTTCTTAGAGGGTACCCAGAGATTTGAAGATCCTGTATCAAATACAACCATGAAATCCTGTGGTGGGGTTCCAAGTCCAATTTGACCGTAATACTGAGCCTGTGGATAAAACAATGATGAATATAGTTCAATACAAATTTGTGCGTGACAAATTATACTACATACACACATATGTAAAGATATTCAATATGAATAATTCATTAGGTGATACTGATTGTACATCAAATTCATGATCATTTAAGATTCATTAAGATGCCTGCAATGATAGGTTGATATCATCTGCAAAGTGTTTTAATTGTCTTTCTCCTGGTTGGTTACAGACTGTTATTGTCAGACCACTGAAGCTGAAACTGAGACAAATATCCAATGACTTCACAATTCAAATCATCCCTCTGCTGTTCTATTTCACAATCACTGATTAGAAAATGTCATCTGTCCAACGGTCTGAGAGTGGATGACCATCGTTGAAATATCAATTTTATACACAAGTCATGTACAAGCCACTCTGCGTCTGACATCACAAACATGCTGGAAGCAGCCCATGTATTATGCATAAATGAAAATGGTCTCTATTTTACCAAATCATACTTGCAAGTGATGTACAATAGAATGCACTATGCACATTATACTTACTAATATGAATATTCATAATTTGTAATGAACTATTATCAGTATATTACATGCTAAAACAAAAGCTAAAACAAAAACTGTGTGCTTTAGCACAAATGAATACTTTTACATTAAGCCTCAAGCAGATGATAGAAGACAATGGAAATAAGGCGTCTTGATTCACCAGGGTGCCAGCAGTGACGAGTTTCAAATATTGTTTGGCAGATTTGGTCACAGGGCCAAAGGAAATGCTGACAGTGCCACACAGTGTACTCACATCAAGGTAGTTCTTCAATGGCTCTGGGAAGGGTCCCTTCACGTACTTGAGGGCACCATCCAGAAAAAGATCTTTCACCGAGACTCCTACATCAGCCAGCTGACGTCTGATGCTGCGGAATTTGTAAAGCTTGATTCTAAAAAGGAGTAAAATAAAAAGAATTGTTGTGAGGATCAAATAATATTATCTCAACACATCCGAACTCTGTCTTCAAAGTCACTACTTTCGCTGGAAATCTAAACTGTTTTTCTTGTACAGCTTGAGCCTGAAATGGTGAATAAATCTTTGAACATCTATGCGGGTATCCATGGTACAGCTCAATTATTTACACGGGACAGGATGAACCTATCGACAGAAAGATAGGGGTGACAGGGTCAAAGAACTATTAAGTACTAAGAGTCTGAACACTTTCAGCTGGACATCAGACAAATTGACCACCACCATCATTGATTTTTGTTGGGCTCTTTTGCCAAGCAAAAGTTTTGCCTCATCTACAAAGTGGGATACACATGTTTTAAAACCTTTTCACCCAAATTCCTTTTGAACGGATCCAAAATCCTATTGAGAACATTTGGTTTGGGTCAAACCAACGTGGTGAAAGGGTTAAAGCCCCCACCTCCTTTCCTGGCCTTTTATCAATGACAATTTGTAATTATGGTATAATGGGCTGTTTTGGTTATGATATACTTTTTACTGCCATGGCCTGATTATGATCACAGATAAAACATACTATACAACAATCGAAACTGGACTGGACTGCAAAGTACTGGCTGGGTACTACAAAACTAACCACACAACAATACATCGTAAACAAGTCATTTGACAGCTTTTATTACAGCTCAATTATTTTTCTGAGTCATTTCCTGGTTCTGTTTTTTCTCCAAACGTTTTACACCATGCGACTTTCACTTTTTCACTTATTTGGGATTCAATGTGTATTTCTGAGTTATGCATTGAGTGTGCAGTTGATTTGAAATAATTTTTCATATACCAAGGATATGTTAGTACAAGATTATCATCAAAGTGTATCAGATTTTTGACCATGCACAGCACTTAGACTATCAGAATGGAGTGAATTGGTAGTACACAACTCTACTAAAATTTTGAGAAATGCTTTGAATAGAACTAAAACCCCCACCCCCACCCCCACCCAAAACTTTGCCTCTACAATACATAATTGTGAAATTCAGTGATGACATAGCTGCTAGATTATCCTTTCAAACTGACCAGCTGTTGGAGACAAGCAAACTCCCTAGGAGTCACTTCAGTGCAGACTTTATTGCATATGTTAAGTTTTTTGCCATTTGCAAATGCAGTGACGGTAGCTGCATTGAATTTTAAAATTTCAACATCTGTCACACTGAAAATATGTGTACACCATATGTCTGTCTTGTCAACATGGTTGGCCATTTTTTGCCAGATTAAGCGTTCAGTCTCAAACAGATCCATGCGCCTGAATGGCAGAATTAGAGTGGCGCAAAGTAGGACTGTACTGCATGATGAGAGATTGGGGGGGGGGGGGAGGGCTTAACACTGAGCTTCTAATCAAAATGGTTGTCCTTCAGATGATGGTCATTTTACAGGAATGTCAAAACAAAGTAATTTTCTGTGGCCTCCACATGGAAAGAAAAAGAGCTTATAAACCACGCATTTCAGCTCAGGGGAAAACACCAATTTGCAAGTGGCAATCACTTTTTATCATCTATTATCAGTATTTACCATTCTGTTTTCAGTGGCCATGGGATCGGGTAGGGTTCACTGAACACAAAGGCTTTTTTTCTCTGACAGGTGGTTTGACTACGTGAAGTGAAAAGAATAAATTCTACCTAGATTTCCAAGTCCTGGCCATCCCAACGGGCCTTCAACATGACAATCTTATTGACCCTTCAAGTTCTGTCGATTATGATTTTTACTTCGCGATTTGAAAATTCACATGGAATAACGGAAACAGAAGGATGATTAATACAATGGGATTTTGCATGCATCCCACGGTCAGTTGAAATCTATTGTCCAGAGCATAATGACTAGACCTTCGGAAGACCCGCACATGACCCATGTAATGTGGACCGCTCAAGAATTTGTAGAAAATCGTAGCACTGTGTATCTTCTAGTATGAATTACAACACATTTCTGTGTTGCTGTCACTTATTGGTGAAGTATTCATTCAGTAACATTGTTAAGGAAAATCAAGTTGATGGAGACCTTGAAAAATACATATGTGGGGCAAGTTGTAATTACGCATATAACTGTGTATGCCAGACGGAATAATGCTGACGATGTATAGGCCTTCTCACACGTCCATCGATACAAGTGCAGTTACTCACCTTTGCAACTCGCCAGACGCGAGGCCGACGAACAACAGTGCTAAGAGTAAGACCCTCATACTTTACTGATTAAGCTCGCTGTGACGAATAACTTGAGTGACGGTCAGCCTGGGTGTTCCCTACTCACGAGCCGTGCAGTGGCGAAAGTTGGCGTGAGAATTACAAAGAATCACGTGTTGTTGTGCAAAATCATGTGATGACGGAAGTCGGGAAGTGTAAGACTTATTTGCCCTCCCTCTGCTGTTAGAGCCATCCGAAGAATAAGGCTTTTATAGTGATATATGTACCACAAAGTTTCCCGTCAGATTATCGTAATATATAACTTCGATTAGTAAATGTTCAAATAAAGGTGAGGATGTGTATTAACTGTGCGTCCTTCCTATATTATTTAGAGTCCGATAGCGTAACCTTCCGGGAGGACGAGCTCCTGATTAGATGGCAAGATTACCGTCTACCCAGTTCAAAGGTTGCTAAACTCTTCCTACGCTCGTCTGCTTTTTTTTTAATCGGGACGGGAATCACAAAAGAATGCAAACATTCTTGGAGCACGCACATTTACAGTAAAGTGATGTCAGTTGAAACAGTAACATTTGGCAAGGACGATGAGCAAAGATAGCAATCGAGGTCAACCAAGGTCACAGAATGATTAACGAAATAAAGTTGCGTCCTATTGATAGAGGGCGTGGTTCAACGGAATCATTACACTTCAAAGTGATTGACAGTAAATGGTTGGAATGAAAAAGCTTACTGTGAATTGCTTTGAAGCATTGGCATTAGACGAACTAGACATATTGTCTAAATCGAGGTGTTGCCAACACTGTCAGGTGCAATTAAAAGCTAAGCGGTAACATTAGTCGACCATAAAAAATCAACTCTGCAAAAGTTGAAACATTGTTTAGCAGAAGGTCAGACGTAGTCTAAACAAAACCACCACATATGTCTAAAGCACTGTCCAAGTCTTATCACTTGCTTTCAGGTGTAGTTGTTTTGACTACATCTGACCTGCTGCGAGACAATGTTTCAACTTTGGCAGAGTTGATTTCTCTGTGGTCGACTGGAATTACTGCTCAGCTGATAATTAAACCTGACAGTGTTGGCAACACCTCGATTTAGACTATGTGTCTAGTTCGTCTAATGCCAATGCTCCAAAGCAATTCACAGTATAATTCCTCGTAATTTTGACCTTCTCCGTAGTCTTGACTAGCAGAAACTACATTTTCTCCATGACATCAACTTCATGAAAATGTTGAAAATGCATTCGTTGTAATGACCACTGGCGAGTGTTCGGTATCGAGTATGCCATTCTCTGGGGGTTCTTTGTACCACATTCGCAACTCCAACTTCTTCTAGGAGAACACAATATTTGGACATAGCAAACAGTAGCATATAGCTAGATAACCATTTTCATAACGAGATAAGTATTTTCATGATGGTCAGCATGCAGTTAAGGAAATCACAATTATGGATTTTAGCAGTCTTACTCTGTTGTAAATTTGAGCAATAACACAGTGATTTTGGAAAATCAGTGGAAATGAAAGAGAAACACTGCAATTGCTGGGTATCATATTTCAAAGTCTAATAAAATAATTGCTAGAGACTTTGTTGACAGGGAATTGATTCACAGTTCTGGTGAAATCTGACACTGCACTCATGGAAGGGTATATGGAAAGCACAAGGAACAGACATCGACGGTTGGAGTTTTGGTCCGCACATTATTGGGATATATATGTATGCATAATGTAAAGTAAATGCTACAGCCAATCAGCTGTGAGAGTCCATGTGATCACCATTAAACTGAATACACAGAATCAGATGTAGACAAAGTGAGGCTTGACAATTTCTCTGTCAGTCTGAACTTCTCATATATTTGGCACAGTTAAATCAGTATAATTTTGTGACTGCAACATGGAACTGAAAAAGGTTAGATGACAGTTTTACGATGGCAAAATAGACGTAAGCGCCATTATTTTTCATCAACTTGGCAACAATGCAAATTTACTGTATGATCTACAGGTTCACCCTGTTACAACTTAATAATGGTACAGCCCAAATGTTTTCCATGACAAACATTGGACTTCTACACAGGAGATGGGAACAGAAAGTTTAATGCTGTACTTGTTTCATAAATTTTATTTCCTTCTAAATATGCAATGGAAAGCATTTGAAGGGAGTGCTGGCAATATCATTTTGCATGTGCAGATGAAGTAACAGATGGCGTTTGTATTAAAATAAACCTTAAGCATGTCCAAAACACCAAAACTTAAGACTTTAGTCAAATAAATAACATTTTCATAATCTCTTTATTCTAATATTCCTAGAAGAGGTACTGGTATCATGGTCAGACCATTCATAAAAGGTAAGTAGAACATCAAATAAAGTTGAAGAATATTTGCATTCAGAAAATTAAAGTTGATTTTTCGAGTGTTGAGCTACAGATTAAATCAACTTACGTTAACCTAGAGAGTTGTTTTTCAGTCACTCAAATATATCCAATGCTTTTCTGTTTTGTATCTTGTATGGACTCATTTTGGAGCCTAAAAGGAGAACTTTAGTATTTTTAATGTCTTGGTTTTGTGAAAATTGCAACGTTATTTAGAATTTTATTAATCAGCATATTTGCCTCACTTTTCACTCTGATCCCTGATTTTCATTGCTGGTTACTGAAGATAAAAGTGAAAGTTTCCTTAACCCTGTTCCTGCCAGACAGTATCACTTCCCCATCTGCCAAGTCAGTAAAAAGTGGCATTGAGCCAAAACCATATGTATTTTCACCAATTTGGCTTGGTATGTTATAGTAGCTTTCGTCTGTAAAAATCGTGTTTACAGTATCTCTGTCTTCAGGGACCTTCAAATCTTCAAGTCTTTGTTAAAATGCACCATACGGGACATGTTTTGCTCCACTAGTTTTAATGAACTTGACCTGTTGGTGAAATATGAACTTGACAGGAAAAGGCAGGAAAGTATGAACAAAAGTAAAAACGTTTGGTTTGATAGTGAACACAAAGACGGAAATTTCAAAGTTGTAATTTTCTGTGTAATGGCCTGCTATAGTGAATAGACAAAAAATATGATGACGACGAGAACTGCCTTCTTGACAAATACATGAAATTATTTGCATGTAAATAAAACTGACCCTTCTCATATTACTTAATGATATCATCAGCTCTCCAAGTTATCAGGATTTTTGAAATTTTGTCGTTTCTTTTAAGAGTAGATTTCTAAAATATTCCTCAACAAATGATTTTTACATTACACTAATAAAACCATGGAACATTGACCAAGCAAACATGTCTTATGGAAAGTGCAAGGAAAAAACTGCTGAGTCAGCTTTTTTGTGTTGGATGTTTGTAAAAAGATTGAAAAATACAGCAATTTCATCTCAACACCCATTTTGTAAATACATTTATCAATATGGCTCCTCCCGACCCAAAAAAGAGAAAATGATACTATCAAAAATGGCATTGTTTTTGCATTTCTTCATGCAACTTAGTCAATGGAATGGCTTGACACTGTATTGTATTCATCCATCATTAAAGCATGCATGGTTTTGTTAAGGCTAGCTCCCAGTAAATTTTACCAAGGTTCCCTCTGTTTTATCAATGCAATTTTATTCCAGGACAACAGAAATGGTACCTGAGTTCCCACATCATTTAACCTATCTTCCAAAATCTTAACAAAAACACTGGTATCTGTTTATCTTTTCTTTTTCTCCCAGTCATTCGCTCTGTGTAACCCCTTGTACATTTTAACGAAATGTACCAGTATACCATGCAATATATTTTAAAAAATGTACCACTAAATCTTAAAACAAGGACATAAAATATTTATGACAGAAACTGTGAGGTCTCAAATATGCACTGAGCAGAAAGAAAAAAATCAACACTAACCATGATTTCTGTTTTGGGTGATTGCTGTGTAAGGTGCTAGACAGGTAGCTGTTTCAAAGAGACCCTGATGAGGTATTTTAATTGCACACTAATGAAACTCATATTTGACTGGTCAAAATCAAGCAGTCACGTTTGGCATATGACACTGATATCTCGTGTCATCTTTTGAACAAGATTCAATATCATTGGTATCTTTAGATGCTATCAATAGTATATAACTGTGTCCGTAACCTTGCACAAGACCCTAGTAATCTTGTATAAGACCCTAGTTCTTGGCTAGTCCATTAACGTCCATTGATGAGCTTTCATGTTTCAATCCTAGTCTTGCCATCTCCACAGTTAGATCAAATAAATAGTCAAGACATTCACACCTGAAAAAAAGAAATTCATAAATTGTATAAAATTCAATGTCTTCGAGTACATTATATACATTATTGAAAGGTCAGCAATACATATTAAATTACAGCGTATACCAGGTAGTAGCTTGACTGTTGCCTATTTCCAAATTTTTCAGTTCAAAAAACAACTATTTTACACACATAGTTATAAGTGCTTTCAACTCACAATCAGCATATCAGAAAAATTTCACATTAGTGAAATCAAGGTTACTCCACTTTCTTTTGAGGATGTGTCAAATAACCCATCTCCTGTAACCTGAACCTGTTCACCCCCACATTTCTTGTAAACAGGTCCACATTCACCATTGATAACAATCGGTTTGGACCAACCATGGTGGTGAAAGGGTTACAAGAATTGATATTAGCAATACCTGTCTACAATACATGAACTGTTCTCTTGCTCTGAACTCTGTCAGCTGTTTTCAGCCAAAGTGACGTTAGTTCTACTTGTAGTAGTTGAATGGATCAAATACTGAAATAATTCATTTGCCTTTCACACAAACAAAAAAATACTTTTTCGGTACTTTTTCACCAAAACAAAATTTTGTAAAGAATACCGGTATATGTTGCCATCAAAGCTGCAATATGGGAATGGTTGGGTGAGTTTCACATACTACACACATCAAACAATGCCATTCAAATCAGATATGAGGACACAATGTCACTCACTACAAAGTACAGGTGACAAGAACAGCAAAGAATATGCATCTCAAAATGTAACTACTTCTACACCTAATTCAATCTCATTCAAATCAAGTGTAGAGATGGGTCAGTATTTTACACTGTCAACAAGATTACATAAAATACCGACCCATTTCAACATCAGATTTTAATCAAATTGCATTCACATCTAATTTCATCAAATTGATGTACAAGTGACATTCTACAATTATATGAGCATTTTTGTTCTTTGCTGTTCACAAATGGGACTCACTCACATGGACTTTGCTTTTTCCCAAGATGGACCCCACACATAGACACCATGACGCCGCACCAACACTGCAGGGGACCCTGGGTAATTTTCCATGGCCTGTCTCATGCGATCCTGGAAATGGAGGAAGCAGTCAGAACAGAACTCTCTACGATGGAAAGTACAGTCCTTTCATCATCAATCATGTTTCATTATTATCTGATTGCATAATTGCTTGTACAAAACTCTAAAAGCAGTAATTACCTGGTACTTTTAGATTAGATGCAATTTCAGCAAATGTTGACCCATTTACTTCCGTAATGTCACCTTTCAAGCACTATACCCAGTATAATCCACAAATCGTATCACTGTATGAAATCAGATCTTGTTGTGGTTACATCAAATTTCTTCACAAAATAGTTGCTAATGGAGATAGTCTCAGATGAGAATTGTTAACTTCTCTATATCTTCTTACCGTCAATTCAATTTCCTCTTCTGTGTTTTCAATGATAGGTATTTTAAGCAGATCTGTGTTTCTGAAAGAAATGTCATAATTTAAAGAAGGATTTGCTTGATAAGTTAAAACTGAAAGCAAATTCTTTCAATAGATTTAAAATTCAAATAAAAACATAGCATTGTCATCATATCTATGAATCTCATGTGAATGAACATAACAACCAATATGTATGTCATCCAAATCATGCAAACCACAGCTGTTATCATCACCATCATCATTATCACAGCCACCTTTGTCATCATAGTTATCATCACAATCATCATCATCATCATCATCGTCATCATCATCATCATCGTCATCATCATCATCATAGTCATCATCGTCATCATCATCATCACAATTAAAACCACCTGTCATCATTACAACCACTATCATCCAAACGCCAATATTATCATCATCATCATTTCACCATCATCATTGTCATGCTCCTCATCCCCATCTTTGTTGTTATGAGTGTCCCTCTAAAAATAGCCATTGACTAGCATTATCTTCCATCAACTTCAGCTTCAAGGGGTCAATGACTTTGCTAACATTTGTGTCACCACACAAATGTAATATCCTTCTGATTGAACATACTTTGCAATCAGTTTTATATTTCTGTTCCTGGTTTCAATATACTTTTAATGTGTCACATGTCAAAAAATATAAAACATATTAAATTACATGTTTTCATATATATACATTAACCACTAATTGAAACTGTTTAAGTAAAAGGGTCTACAATTAAATTTGTCTAACTTTTAAATCACACTAACTATCAATTACTGATGTAACATATTTGGTTCAATTTTTACAAATAAAATCTTTGTACCCTAAATCAGTTTCCCGTATCTATCAGCATTTTGCCAAAGTCACTATTTCCCCCTTTATTGCTGAAGTCACTGAATAAATTAAGCTGAGACCAAAGTCAGAGTTGGTGCTGGGAGTTGATTAACCAATTATTAGAAAATGCTTTCCATTTACAACACCCTCTCATTCTTCATTGGCTACAAATGTCGCTTAATTTAAATGGCCCGCCTGTTATCCAAACTCCATAACCAAAACGCCATAACTACATGGAACATACAGGACTGTGACATGAGCAATACTGGTGGTACAAATTTTACTGGTTTACTCTGAATGTAATAGAAATTACCATAACAATGCTGGTATTTGTTTGGGATTATCTCAGCAAGCTCACAGCTGGTTGAAGCATAGGGGATAGCCTACGTGTCCGTCCCCATGGGTGGGTAGGTGTTTTGTTGTATTGCTAATAAAGGTTTATTCTACCAAACTTTGGTGTTTTGGTCTTGCACTGCCCTTGACAATCTTGCGTAAATGTTTTATCAGCATGCTGCATCTATTATCTGACCAGTTTGATTGCCTAATTCGCCAAAGCAAGCAAGGCAGTAATTTAGTCTATTATCTGATGAGTTTGAGTGCCTAATTTGTCAAAGTAAGCAAGGGTAAATTACTAATCTGTAGACGCTGTCACCAGATTATCACCGGATTAACTTTGACAAAGTCAACAACGAGCCCACCAGCAAGGTATAACTGAAGAAAGGGGAGAAACTCTCAAAAGCCATGTCCACAGAAACCGATTTTTTAATTATTACTTCCCAATTTTACGAACGCCAACAGTTTTCTGACATGTTGAAACGGGGACAGGCCTATTTATGACTTCGTCGGTTACTTCTTTGAGCAGCAGAACGCTAATCAAAGCCGTGGAGTCAGTGTCCCGATGTGGTCCGTCAGACCGGAAGCCGGAACTAGAAACCTTTGACCTTGAGATTGTTGAATTTAAGCTCACATGATCGACACGGGTAAACAAAATACCCAAGACGCTTTGGGATGTGCGATTCGAGGGTCTGACAAGCTCATTGCTGTTTATAAACACAGACATGACAATCTATGTGCTTTTGACGACAGCCGGTCATCATTTCAGGGAAGAAACTCACTGCTTGCTGCATAAAAACTGACTAGTCGGTAAAAGTACTTTCATGCCTAATATCCTAATTCGTTTCAAGACGAGATGTTTTGTAGAACTACGAAGACACATTGAAAGCACAGTAGTACTCAACCAGTTTGATCTATACATTGGGGAGAGTCTTGTCGAGCGAAAAAATGGGGATGTTTAGGTCATAGCAAAGACGATTAATCAGTCAGTTGAATAAAATGGGTTTTTTTTGGACATCATATCTTTTTTATGTCAGTTTTTGAACCCGCGTGAAACCCTGTGTAACAATATAATAACTATATATAAAACAAAACCTTTTGGACATATCTTTTTATGTCAACGTTTTGACACGCTTTAAAAATGCATGTATGTCTGACTGTCGGGAAACACTTCTTGCGCCGCTGTTGGACTCAGTCGCGCGATAGCGGTGTCTTTCCCTCGCACATTCGCTTTCCCAAAAATGTGGGGTTTTTTTGTATAAAAATCCCAGCTTTACAGTGAAGGATGTTAGACTTCGAAGTTTATGCAATCCAACATCATCTGGCCACTGGCTCGCCTTTATATGCGGGACTGTGCTCTGAGTTCACTAAAATTTGACGTAGGGTTCGTCGATTGAGAAACTGGAATCACAGAGATGTGTACATCAGACACAAATGCGGATGCACTGTTTTTTTTTTGTGCCTCTGTCGGACTCAGTCGCTATGTCTTTCTCTTGCGCGTCAGCTTTCCCGAAAATGTGATTTTGATAATGTATAAAATAACTTGACAGTGAAGGATGAACTTTACAGTGAAGGATGTAAACCTTCGAAGTTACAAATAGGGCTTACACTTGTTGATTTTATATGCGAAGACAAGTTGATGATATTAGTTCTTAAACCTGGTGAAAATCATTCCACGACTCTAATCGATTATGTCTTTTGGAGTACGTCCTAAGAACCTGACTGTGATCTCATTTGATGCGTTAGGTAGTTGACGATAAGGATTGATAAATTAATGTATCAAAATATATACATATTCAAGCAACTGAACTATCATGTTCTTGGTACCTCAATGACGGTTATGGCCAAGAGGGCGAAAGTCTCAGACCCGAGGGAGTATAAGCAGTACGCAGTACATTGCATGCTTTCTGAGAAAGAAAATCCGGTTTCCTTAGCTACCATACAAAATCCGGTTTTGACTAATGTTCCCGTCCTGTTTCCAAGAGTAACTTTCGAGCTGCGTAGCTAGTAATGTTGAAGTCAAGATATCCGAATCGTTCGTGTTCGAAATGCTTCTTGATTTGCAGAGAAAACACTCAACTCTTCTTGTTTTTGTTTTTAATAAGCACATGGGGTCAATTGAAAAATTCACAGCAAAATACCATGATGTATAAAATCTGCAGGCAGGGTCGCAGTCACCAACCGACAACCCTGCTTGTATTGTAGAGCACACAAGCGGTCGTATGTAAAACATGTCTTGTTTTGTTATTTAAAAAATGACCGAAACGAAAGTGTACGTATTGCAAGAACGCAGTTGATAAACTGAACAAGTGCAAGGCGAACGCGAACGTCGAGTTAATAAAGCATTTTTCCGTTCTTGTTCTTGACTTACACGGAATTGTTCAGTATACCCATGAAGTCTGATTCAGTTCGATGCGGTGTTAGGCACGTTGACCAACGTGGTTTTTGCCGGGCCAGCCGGAAGAGTATAAACACATCTCCGATACGTTAGCAAGGTGTTGAACCATGAGGTAGCAGAGATGGTTGAACACATACCACGCATTCCTCGGAAGTCCTCCTTTCCAACCTGTTCGTTTACAAATGAATATTCAAGTTTGTTTTGCAACTTGATTGTTTCTGAATAAATAAATATAAAGTGTCCACTAGTTTTACGGACCACATCGGGACACGGCTTTTGAGAGTTTCAGCCCTTTCTTCAGTTATACCTTGCTGGTGCGCTTGTTGTTGACTTTGTCAAAGTTAATCTGGTGATAATCTGGTGACAGCGTCCACAGATTAGTAATTTACCCTTGCTTACTTTGGCAAATTAGGCACTCAAACTCATTAGATAATAGACTAAATTACCACCTTGCTTTCTTTGGCGAATTAGGCAATCAAACTGGTCAGATAATAGATGCAGCATGCTGATAAAACGTTTACGCAAGATTGTCGAGGGCAGTGCAAGACCAAAACACCAAAGTTTGGTCGAATAAACCTTAATTAGCAATACAACAAAACACCTACGGTACCAGTGTTCATTCTAGGATGTAAAAACAAGGGGCCACTTTGGGCCCCTACTCCTGTCCCAAGGGGGCCATTTTATAAAATCGGGGGCCGTCATGATCACACATGTAAAACCCTTGAATTTTCTGCTGAAAATACCATAGTCTATCAAGTCAAGAAAAGGAGAATACTAGAGATCGGGCCACCTGTAACCAACGAAGCCTACAGCAAAGTTGTGCTCCGTATACGCAACAGGCCCAACAATGGCAGCAGCAAACTAACCATTTGGTTTGATTCAATTGTTTACGTAACTTATGTGATGAATTATTGATGTCGGACTTTAACAACTGCACAAATTACTACGGACTGTGATTTTGACTGGAAACGATCATGATCAAAGCTTAGCACACCGGTAGGATTTCTCCGAGTGGCCCCCGATTTGCACTGGTCGACAATTATCACACTGATACAACACGAGAGTGTAACCCGTACGACCTACATAAAGTGATCGATACATCAACTTTTAAACTTAACTTGTATGTATTAGCAAATTTACGATCATTGGTTCTGATCTGGCTACTCTGGATAACAAGATATGTCCGACCTAAACTGTGTTGCTCTTCAAAACAATCATATGGCCGGCCGAGCATGAATGCTTTCCTTGCAGTGTTCAACGTTTCGCTGGTATGGACGATAGACGTTGCAAACGCTTCAATTTAAGGGACTGCCCGATCATCCTGGGTTCATCAACTATTATATAGTACTGGCGTTAAAAATCTGAGCGGCGACTAGCTTTTCACGATAACGCGGCGGCGGCGGCCGGAGCCGTTATTTACATTCATCGATCGTACCACATGCGCACGGCTCCAATACACCATTGCCCCTACATCAGTCCTTTTTACCCAGCTTCCTATGCAACAGCATATATGCCGTAGTGGGTAAAGGTCGAAGGGTAACTGAATCGTTTAACATGGCACACTATGACTGAGGTAATGACCTTCGGGGAGCTACGTAAATGTATGAACTAAGTGAACTCAGCGTGATCGACCGACCCATTCATAAAATGTTGCGCCCTTGGTGGCGCATCAAAGGTAGAAATGAGGGCCATTCGAGATTTTTTTGCGCAAATTGCGCAATGGCGCGTCCTAGAATTAACTCTGGCCTACCCACCCATGGGGACGGACACATAGGCTACCCCCTGTGGTTGAAGAAGACACTGACCACAGTGTTAATGGGGTCTGCATAATGATATGCTGATTGAGATGGGCAGAACCACAGTCCCTCCACACCAGCCATGCCATGGTTAGAGCATCCATTTGCACCATGGCCACACTAATAGCATGATCACTAATGTGGCAGGAAAAGGGAGCTGTGAGAAAGTCTCAGTTTTCTCGCAAAAAAAAAATAATGAAAAACATACTTGTAATAAGTTCCAGTTTCGTCATTACGAATTCCTTTTAACATTTCTTGATTTGTGATAGTGAACTCAGGACCAGGATATAACACTGTAACTAAGTTGGCATATTTTGAATGAGAGTGTATTACAGCACCAGCATCTGAGAATGAAAAAAACACCACTAGTTAATTTTACTGAGAAGCTTGAAATTGAAAACTCTTGAAGAATCAAGATGTGTTCACCCAGCAAGTGGATACAATATTAAGCATTGCTGCGTGCAAGTACATCAGTGTCAAATAAGATATGAACTGCAACAATATTGCAACTAACAATTCTTTGATTTCCATCAACCTGCATATTTGTTCCAATAAGGCCACGAAAAAAAAAGTTTGTTTCTCATCCTAGACATATTTCAAAAATGATGCGGTCCATACGTTTTTTTTTTTTAATCTCAATTTTTTTATTCTTCAATCAACAAGAACGTGGGAAAAAGATGACAACAGTATAGGAATGCACACAGAGATAAATGCATAGCAGTGTTGCTTTAGTATTTTTGTATAGCAACAGTTCTGTGGTTTGACTTTTAGTGCAGCAATGCAGAGTTTTGACAGCGTAATATAACAGTGACAACTGTGTACGGTACAGTTGTGAATGGAATGTTAGTGTCAAATTATTTACGGTTCTGTTTTATACAGCACTGTTATGCACTATTGTCACGTATTTTTGTGTAATTTTTTTTATTTTATTTCCTTGTGAGCAGAAAAAAAAGGTTGACGCTGCGGGTCTGAATTGACGCGCGTGAGGATGAGAAACAAACTTTTTATTTTTCCTGGTGGTGATGACTTATGCATCATTTCCAAAATGAAGGTCCATGAGAGAATGCTTCATTAATCCGAAAAAAGTTTCAGTCACAAAAAAATTCCAAACTAGAAGATTCATGGCTTCAAATTTGACCAAAACATTAGTCAGAGCATTTCAAACCAAAATAACATATGTGATGAAATAAATTGAAATCCTACTTATTAATTAAGTTAAAGAGACATAAGGTAATAACAAAAGAGAACAGAGTTATAATTTTCTCAGAACTTTAGTCTAACAATTTTGAAAATCAAGAGTAAGGAATTTCACTGTTTTCCATTTTTTCAGAGTCAGGAATTTTACAATCTTCATAAGTGACCTTAAATTGAGTGTTTTTAAGTTTTGAAATTGGTAAGAGTCTGTTCCCACAATGTTGGTGCATGACCTTCCATCGAGTGTTCTCCCAAGATTGACTAGCATATCACATACAATGGTAGCATACAATGGTATTCACCATACCTGCTGACACTATCACTCTGACGGATGGTCACGCAACTTTATCTCAAAGGTCAAATCATAGATAGAGATCTGACTCAGAACAAGGCCAGTAACATTCAAGGATAAAGATACTATTTATCAATATACAAAAATTGTCAGACTGCACTAAGAATCATTGTAGTATCTAACCTCGCATGGTGTATGCATTCATAAACAATGGAGTACAGGCACTCTTCTTGAGTTTCTTGCTTGGTGGTGGAGCAGACACATCAGAATGCTGTTCAGCGTCCATGACGAAGAGATCCTCTGGTTTGATTCGTTCTTTCTGTACGCCAGACGGAGCGATGTAGATTTCATTCCTAAATGTTGAATGAGAAATCAACAGTGAATTGAAATGTAATCATTTGCTTCAATAGTAAAATTTGAAAGAAACATGAAAGAAATTAATGGGTATTATTCAAACACCTGTGTCAAGAAGATGGGCCTGATCCTATTTTGGGTCTATAATTTTTTCCACCAAAATTTTAGTGCAACATTTTACCAATTTTTATGAATTTTTCTGTAATTTTTTTGATAATTTTGGACCAAACGGACACCACATTTCATTGGCTACAGTTTTCATCAAAAGTTTTGCAAAAATTTGAAAAAATTGACTGGGATATGTCTGAAAAAGGCGATAAAAACTTACTTTTAAGGTCAAAGGGTATAATGATGGTCCAGGATTTCTAATTTTGTCAAAAGCTAACTCCACATATTGCGATCACTTCCCCAAACTTTCACACATCAACTGATCAGAGTTACATTGAACTTTGTCTTATATTTTTTTCTCAAATATTTTTTAAAGAAGTAGTCTTTCAGTGTGACACTTTAACAGGGTTTCTCTTTGCTTGATTTCAAGAAATTACAGAACATTTTGTAAAATGTCTCTAAAAATTTCATTTACAAATTTCTAAGACAGATGCTAGGAAAAACCACCAAAATTTTCATTGATAGGTGTTTCTGGCCTACACCAGTAGTTTTGTAATGCATCTGAACTTAATATAAATCTCCAGGCCATATTGCCTTCATCAGAAACACAGATAATGATAGAGAGTATTTACCCATGTTTTATGCTGACTCCCCCACCGGTACCAGTAACCCATCCTAGCGTGTAAAACTGCCGGCACAACTCTGGTATGAGGTTCCGCGGGTGTTCCTGGAGGTATTAAATTAATATGATTTATAACGGTGTAATTGACCTCGGTTACTGAGACTGCAGACACTGTCAATAAATAACCCATTGAATTCTTCAGGAACTATTTGATTTTGTGGTGTTGAATTTGAACCATTACTTCTACGGCACTCAGTTACAATCCACAAGATGAGACATTCACTTATAACAGTCAGTACGATAGGAATCGCTGTGATAAACAAGCGGCCTAGCGGCCGATATAGCTCCGCTGTGTTTATGTAGAGAATAACTATTTTTGACACATGTTGATGAAGAAGGTGGAAATCTTTTATAGCTCAATGCAGTGGCCAGAAAAAAGTGGCTATAATAGCTGCAAAAAATACACAATAGAAGATTTCATCTTACTTTGAATATATCCCATCGGATCATCCCTAAGAACATGTCAACCAAAGCAATCTGATGAGTAGTTTTTTGGAGAATAAAATTTTCTGACCAAAAATGGCAACAATTGCCCCCAAAAATAAAATTTGCAGATTTCATCATAATTTCAAAAGATCAAATTTAGTTCATCTATAGAAACCTGTATACAAAATTTCAAAGCTGTTAGACCAGTACTCTTTGAGAAACACATTTTTTAACCAAAAATGGAAAAAATTGACCCAAAAATTCAAAATTTCAGATCTCATCATAATTTCAATAAATATTACTAAGCTCATCTATAGAAACCTATATACCAAATTTCAAAGCTATCAGATGAGTAGTTTTTGAAATACACATTTTTTGACCAAAAATGGCAAAAATTGCCCCCAAAATACAAAATTACAGATTTCATCAGAAATTCAATATATATTACTTAGCTCATCTGTAGAAATCTGTATACCAAATTTCAAAGCTATCAGACCAGTACTTTTTGAGAAACACGTTTTTTGACCAAAAATGGCAAAAATTGCCCCAAAATTACAAAATTGCAGATTTCATCATAATTTCAATAAATATCATTAAGGTGATATGTAGGAACCTGTATACCAAATTGCAAAGCTATCAGATGAGTGGTTTTGGAAATACACATTTTTTGACCAAAAGTGGCAAAAATTGCCAAAAAAATACAAAATTGCAGATTTCATCATAATTTCAATAAATATCATTTAGTTCATCTGTAGGAACCTTTATACCAAGTTTCAAAGCTATCGGATGAGTACTTTTGGAAATACATATTTTTTGACCAAAAATGGCAAAAATTGCCCTAAAAATACAAACTTACATATTTCATCAGAAATTCAATATATATTACTTAGTTCATCTATAGAAACCTGTATACCAAATTTCAAAGCTATCAGACCAGTACTTTTTGAGAAATACATTTTTTGACCAAAAATCGCAAAAATTGCCTTAAAAATGCAAATTTGCACATTTCTGTACAATTTGAACAAATCTGAAATAGATCATCCCTAGGGACATATGTACCAAATATCAAAGCTATCTGACTGGTAGTTTTGAAAAAGAAGATTTTTAAAGATTTTTTTACCAAAAATGACAAAAATTGCCTTAAAAATACAAATATGCAAATTTCACCACAATTTAAACAAATCTGACTGACGTCACCCTAGTAAACTGCATATAAAACTTCAAAGCAATCGGACAAGCGGTTTCAGAGAAGAAGATTTTTTTACCAAAAACACCAAAAAATGCCCCAAAAATACAAATATGCAAATTTCACCACGATTTGAACAAACTTCAGTGAGGTCACCCCAAGTGAGCTGCATATGAAATTTCAAAGCAATTGAACTTGCGGTTTCAGAAGAGAAGGCAATTGTTGACGGACGATGACGGATGACGACGGAAAATCAACCTATTTGATAAGCTCCACGTCGCTGACAGCGGAGCTAAAAAAAAAAGACACGAGGGATTGTTGACATTGTATTGCTTGCCTTGTTGAAGTCATGTCATTGAAAAAATAAAATGTTTTTATTTATTTTCAGTAGGGATGGTTTTCTGTATGGTCATAGAGGTATGAGTGCTGCCTCCATGATGTACCGGTGGTACACAATCCAAGACACAATGATATTCTCCAATGATGATACTATCATTGCATAAATTAATATTTTGAGTCTATGATGCAGTGGTCTCCCCGGAGCAATTATAGAGTGGTGGTAACCACTCTTTAATTTTTGGTAAACAATAGAAACTCATTACCATAACAATTGCATTTATTTTATGCAAATTAGCAGCCACTCTACCGAAAAATCCTGCTGGGGAGAACACTGATGATGCAGCTCAATAGGGACATTTTATCTGAAATTTTAATTAAGCATGACAAATATTTATGCACTGTATTTTACTACTACACCATTAGATAGGGTAATATCTCTTCTGATGGGGTATGAAAGCTATCAAGTCTGATTATGAGCAATAGTCAAAAAGGCAGATTTATTTCCACTTTTGTCTGCAGGAAACACTGGTGAAGATGTGAAAATGTGCTGAATATTTCTACAGGAAATTTCTTGCCTTTTGAAGTCTTCCTCTAAATGATAAGGCTATTGAATATTATAAATGTGACAGTCAATAGATGGATCACAGCTGTTATCCCTTCATTACAGCTGACAGCTAGAAGCCTGGAGAGGGCACCAAATACACAAAATCTGAGATAAATGTTCTGTTTTTTATTCAATTTATGATTGAACCAGAATTAATGTAAACATATACTTAAACATTTTTATTGTTGACTACTGGAACTCAGGACGTACTTATTGTACTTCATCATTCCTAGACTTCCAGGTCTGGGCTGCTCATATAATTGGCACAAAAATACGCAAGGTCCACGTGCCAAGGTGATTCTTATCCCTGCACATCAAGTAGGTTGAAATCATGATTATGTTTGTCTCTGTGAGATAAAGACTTAAGAATTCATGCTTCAATGTCTTTGGAGTCTTTAAATGGTTGGGTCCTATTAAATATAATATAGAGAAGAGCTGTTTACACTTTACTGAGGATTTTAACCATCCTGACTTTTATGGTATTACAGTATGTGTGCCATGTAAACCTTACTGGAAACAGCCATATTGGTGAAAGATGTTTCACCCAGAAGAATTAATATGCAACATAACTGACTTGTCTGCTCATCTTTTTATTGATTTATCTTGTAGTATGTTATGTGAATACCAATTTGTCATAGAATTTTTTGATGTCTTGCATGAATCCCTACAACTTTACTCATAATTTCTATTGTGTATATTTTACTTGCACCATAATACACTGTATAACATCTAAAAACGTGTGAAGTTGGAATTTTAACTCAGTTGTCAATTTACACATTAATTATTACATCATAGTTACGGTCTATGATTTGTAAGGCCAGATGCTAGCTGTTTCAAGTGTGTAGACTGAATGGGAGTGATATTTTGATTTTCCCAATTGACCTCATGATTAACAGCATTTGGAATCTTAAAATAGATCACAGTCAAAACCATGTTGTAATTGAAATAAACAAGATCTTTCCTTTCACCTTTTACAATTGTTTACCACTACAGCCATCCCTGGACAATCATCACATGTAAACATTGGGCATATCCATAAATGAGAGCATTATAAATGGCAAGGCTCCAGGGTCAATAACTTTTTGCAAAAGTAGGAGCATGTCATTTTGAAGTCATATTCACTTATTTTGGAAATATTACAAATTAATTGTTATCTTTTACATCAAATTGTTCTATAGTAAACACTTTTTTCAAAGCAATATTTCTTATCAAAGGTATCATGAAAACCCCCTCATACTGTATACCGGTATTTTCAGAAAGCAGAGAGTCTGAGTTCAGTATTGTTAGCAACAGAGAATGAAGGGGTACATATTTTGGGTAGAAATCCCTCAATTTTGGCATTAACAATAAAACTCACAAATTAATGAAAATTGAATGAGTCTAAGTACGCTTTGGTATGTGCAAGGGTACATTAAATTTTCAGAACATGCGTAAAATCACACTGTAATTTCTTGAGACTTTGTTGTCCCTGCATATAGTACAGTGCATAGCTGAAGTACAGTAGCTCAAGGTTTTGCCACCTGGTATTTTGGTCGGACGGCAAAACTGGGCCAAAATAACAAGGCAAAACCTCAAGCTACTGTACTGCAGCTATACAGTGCGGTGATGCTGCACACGGCGCTATCAGTGCTGAGAACGTTCACTGTATTACACTGGATTTAAATGACAACATTGTGAAAAAAAAAAAAAAACGAAACAGGTATGCCGAAACGTCTTCTTGGGTTGCGGTGCCGAAACGACCAGTTACCCATTTTTTCTCACGGCCACGGTACATATCTTTTTGATCTAAGTTACACGACGAACGGCCTCTCCCAGGGTTGAATCCTTCGTCTCGCGACTTAGCTCCCTGGCCTTGTCACAAGGCTTGTGCCATCCTGGCCTAAAGATTACTACGGATGACCTATACACTTGCAGACACGTGGTAAAAACATGACGTTGTCATTTAAACCATTTAACCATCCACACGCAGTCGACGTTCAAAGGGCAAATATCAGGTAGATGTCATGTTGTTGTGAAAGCCGAGCTTACAAACGCTTAGCTCAGTGTACTAGTAGCTCACCTCTCCGTATTTTCTGTCCATGCCTGCACCTGTATACGCCGATGGTGTTGATCTGTTTTCTTTCCGAGGCAAGGTTGTGCGCATGACAAAACGGAACTACTAAAAGGAGTGTAAAGGTCATACGCTCGATGCGACGTTCACAGGCACGGGAGTTTGGTTCAGTGCACAGGCTCGTGAAACATTTTATAGCTATCCAAGGCATAGCTGCAGTACTGTAGCTCGAGATTTTGCCTAGGTTGTTGGGTCCCACCAAAGTACCCTGACAAAACCACAGGCACCACCGCAGTAGTACTACTACACAGGCGCTCCTTAGCTGGGTAGTCTGCTAAGTAGATCGATTTTCGGATCGATCTATTGATCCCGTAGTCGATATGCCCGCAGTGGCGCCTGTGTTTGCTCCCCACTCCCCCAACACAACAAGCAAAGGGAGTGGTTACGGATCCGCAGCAAGGAGGGACCTAGATGCAGTACAGTAGCTCGAGGTTTTGCCTGGGTATTTGGGTCGGTCTGGTTTTGCCGTCCTTCCCAAATATACCCAGGCAAAACCTCGAGCATGGCTTAGGAACCTCGAGCATGCCTCGAGCTACTGTACTGCAGCTAGGAGGGACCGTGAGTTGCCCCTTTAGCGCTATCAACTACATGAACTATGGGTGGTGCCTGTGTATGGTATATGTATCAGATTTATGATACATTTTTCTGGAAATGTTGTGGCCAGTTTTTGATCGCTCTGAACCCATGAAAAATGCATTTTTAAAAATAAAAATATTTTGGAAAAAAAAAATTCTTGCCGACCTACCTAGGCCTACCCTAATTTTTGAAAACCTTGTTTAATAGGCCTATCGGAACAGCACAGTTTATTTTTATTTTTTTGGCCTAAGCCATTGTAGAAATGCAAGAAATGTTATTACGCACTGTAATTTTGTTGGAAACTTTCACGAAGGACTAGAAACGTATTTAACAGTTCTGAATTCGTTCTTGATTAACAGATTAACAGGTAAAATTGTACCTTTCTTGCCGAAAGAGCCGAGGGAAAATGCTGACTCAGCAGGTTTCTGGACAAATTTAAATATATACCGTCATATGTTTTCATACGTCCGATTCTAATTGGCGTCATAAGGCGATGTGAGCTGCATTAAACGATGGCAACGTTTTACTTTAGGGTAGTCACTCATCTTTGGAGTCTTTCCTCCATTGTCTCCATGGCAACACGCTTTGCACATTAAACTGTTCCGAGGAAATTTATTGAAAAAAACACGTCACCAAGCCGGAGCTCGAGAGGAGAGTCGGCATTGGGGTTAGGCCTGTATGTTACAAACAGTGGTAAAGACGCTGAAAACACTGTTGCCAGCCAGATTTGTAAAAAATCCAAAAGAAACAAAAAACGTGTATTCGTATAAAGTATTCTGCTTTATCGAAATCATGCCCGGCCGTGAATATTCATTCATCCCGTCCAGGAAAAATATTCGACTGCACTTCTCATTGAATTGAGCAGCTTAACTTTCCGTTTCACTGAAAAAAGACATCTTATCAGAGAAATCAATACATTTAGGATTACAAAACAATAATAGAATATTCCTAGACCTGAGAATTCCGAACGAATGTTGTCTGCATCATTACTATGAGATTCTTGAGTATCCAATAGTCCAATACACTATTAGTAAATGTAATTATGTATGAGAAAGAAATTTCAGCAAAATCTGTCGCACTGCGCTAAAACTGACAAAATCACCAAGGGCAGAGAAAACATGAAATGAAAACTTACATGTAGCGAAAGGATCAATCTAGGATATTCATAAAAAAGGAGAGCTTTGAATATTGATTCGGCTCTTAGTTGTTACAGAAACGCACCATATGATCAGCTGGCAATTTTAAAGAATTCCCCGATTTATAGTTTGGTCACCGACCCACAGGGAGAAACTGATTGTAGCCCCCCCCCCCCCAATACTGTTTTCAAAGCAAACTTATCACCAAAAACTGATAACCGCTAATGTAATATAGCGTAACATAACTTAATTGTAACATGATTAATAACATAACTTATTATTACTAACGTACGTAACAATTTTCCTCCAAACAAGCCGCTTGCACCAAATATTAGAATGCAGAGAAGTTGAGGTTCTATTAAATGAGGAATTTATTTTTTTTTGAGCAGAAACTTCATGGATGCCATGCGTACTCTCTCTCTCTCTCTCTCTCTCTCTCTCTCTCTCTCTCTCTCCCTCTCTCTCTCTCTCT
>LD344334.1:8766-37078 GCA_001465055.1 Ptychodera flava | reverse complement strand
AGTGTGAGACATTCCATCCCAACCCATTGGGGTGTGGGATTATTTTTCTCACGTCCCTCCAATATCTTTAGAAAATTGCATTTTATTGTGGTAGGTTTATACTATCACAAACCAGCACACGATTGCACTTGTTTCATTTGTATCATTCCGCAAAGAAAAATGAAGTTCCGTTCATTGATGAGCATATCAAACACGTTAACATGTATATTACCGATATGGCAATTTTGTTTTGTTGGTCAGCCACAAAATTCTCCAGGTCATCTGAGGAAAATGTTGCGAAACAGCTCTGGTGGCCATCTGTTGATGACATTGCGTGAAAGCTGTCGTCTGCTACAGCCTCGTGACTCGTGTGCAAATGGCTCGCTCATCGAAGTCTTTCGCTAACTGTATCGCTGTCAAGTCAGTTCTTCTCCAGAAAATATGTCGACGAGCGTAAATAGCCGATAGGTTTGTAATGGCCTGAATTCTCCCGTTACAACATAAAAGCGGTCATCCTCCGTGTATTTGTTGCCGACGCCGCGCTGACCGTACTCAAATCTAGAACAACCTGTTCACTCTGCGGTTCAGTCGTCTGTCCCCTATAGTGCCAGTTGTACATTACGCGATGTTCTATTCGTCAAATAATTCGTACAGAGAACTAGGCGCTGAGCAGAATTGACCAATCAACATACGTTTCACATACGAGGTGTTCGGTCGCGCAACAATACAGAGTGTGAGAACAAATTGTTCTCACACTCTGTTCTCACACTCCCAGCGCCCTGGGGACGTGAGAACAAATGATTTATCCCTGAACAAGTGAAGTGGCATTCCTTCTGCGCGTGCGCATAGCTGTTTCCAAAATGGCGTCTGCTCGGGTCTTCCGGCGATACTCGCCAACATTGCTGAATTTCATGCGATCCTGGACCCGATATCCCATGGCTGGTTCTCAGAGGAATGTATTTACATCCACGAGAATGCTTGGTAAGCTACAAGTTATTTTGCCTCGAACGTTTGCAAATGACAGCTCTTGTCAATCTGCAGCTGGCAATGATAAATCGCCAGGCTAAGTTAGCCTGCCGTCCGACCTTGTCCGAAGTTGTCGCAGTCCGACCAGGCAAAAGCTCGAGCTACATCACTGCAGCTAAGGTTTGCTATGCCTTTGAAGATCGGCCGTGGTTTGTGGAAGAAAACGGCTCGTACGTACATGTAAATGCTATAGAAATGTCCTCTTTACTGCAAGGTGTTTCTGTGTAAGTTGGCCTCTTAGGGGTTTTGGTGTGTTACCCACAGGCGTTATGTGGACCACAGGCGTACGGAATGTTTCCTAGATCGTCGTCGGATGGGAAGTGACGGACACTGCATGCACCGTGAGGCCGAAGGCCGAACCTCGGTACTGTATAACAATACAGTATTACAGTATTGTTATACAGTACCGAGGTTCGGCCTTCGGCCTCACGGTACATGCAGTGTTCGTCACTTCCCATCCGACGACGATCTAGGAAACATTCCGTACGCCTGTGATGTGGACCGGGTAGTTTGTAAAAGTCACAGTGTAGTGTTTACTGGGGAACTGGTCAATTGGACCCCAAGCCGATTGGACCCAATGATCATAGAGACAGAGATAATCATGATGTTGTTGATCATATAACGTCCTGTATCACAGACCTAAGACTTGTATTGCATAGTTGTTTTAGTCTATAGACCCTCGAGGGTCTAGGGTTTAAGCAGTCTCTGGTCTTTATAATGGTAACTGGTCGTTTCGGCACCAAGTCGTTTCGGCCCAAGTCGTTTCGGCCTCGCAATTTCCGTCCCAAAGTCATTTCGGCACCGCAACCCAAGACGTTTCGGCATCCCTGTTTCGATTTGTTTTCAAACTATTTAGTAATTGACTGACCAGTCATATTCGTAAGCGTGACCTTTGCGTTCTGACCAGTACTTTTCTGTGCATTTGTGTGACATTTACCGTGCTGTTTTGGCACCGCTTTCAAACATTTGCCGTGTCGGCGGCTATTGCTATCGATAAACTTGTGTCACAGATTTAAAAACGATATGAAGGTTTTTTCTTACGGTCTCTTACTATGTTCTCACGAAGTGAAGCATGATGTACATGAATGTTATTTGACACTACTTTTTTAGTGCTTTGATTTGCAACATTACGCTCCAGCACTAGTTCCCTCAGATAGCTCTGAGCAGTGCCGAAACGTCTTGGGTTGCGGTGCCGAAACGACTTGGGGCCTGAAATCGGGAGGCCGAAACGTCTTGGGCCGAAACGACTTGGTGCCGAAACGTCTAGAAACCTTTATAATTGTGCAACGAATTTCACTTTGTCAGTGCTGGATACATTATAACGCCACCGCTCAGCAACCCCTCGCGCTAAACAGTGAAGTACAGTGCGGTACATATGCGTGGCGAGCTTTGAGAGCAAAGGACGATATGGTGGTCATCTAAGACTTCATGAATGGCTAGTGAACTCCAAGCATAAACTACGTGTGATATGGTTTTGTGCTCAGACTCATTAGGCCAAAGTAAGTAAATTCTTTGTTTTGCGTCCACTCAAAATGGGAAAAGGTACGCGTCTAAGCGGCTGAAAAACACACACAAGAAAATTAACACAATGTAATTTGATTGCAGCAAATGAAAAATTGTAACAAAATTTTAGTTCAGAAAAGCTAAGCGGCCATATCCTAAAATTTCCTATTCAAATACACTGTGTGTGTGTTTTTTATGAAAACCTTAAAAACCTAAGCGGGTTGGGACGCACAACAAAGAATTTAATTACTTTGGCCTTATACTGTCCATGCATAGTTTTGGATGGTCTATGGTTCATGGCACCACAGTCACCTGTGGTCTATTCTGCTCTGTGTCTATATATGTGCCCCATACACAGACGTGTGTACATATACCTGAGAAGAAGAAAGTCAGGAAACCAAATGGCCATTTCATATATGGACTATGCCACCATGTCATCTTCCACGTTCGATTGTACTGTGAAAATTAGCATTTTCATCTATCATGTAACCATCAATCATTCCCTATCGTCCTCGGACTCACTGTCAGAGGATGGTGAGTTCAAGACCCGGTAGGTCCAGAGTAACAGACTCACTGTCGGAGGATGGTGAGTTCGAGACTCCAGCGCGGTGTTGTGCCCTTGAGCAAGGCACTTTACTCCTCAGTGCTCCATTGGGGGTTAGTGGGTTATTACCTCACCCTGTAATTGGGCTAACGCCTGTTGGATGATGGACTGAAAAAAAATTCAAAAACGCTCGTGTCGTGTGATTTCCAGCCGAATTCAACACTACTATTATTGGTTGCCCGCATCCTTTTTTAGCTCCATGCCCACATGTACTGTTTTGATGTGTATGCAGTGAGTGAATGATAGCTCATTGTACTCACCTGCAACAAGTACTTGAAGTGTAGCCCATTAGACTGTATCAAGAGGGCTTTCTAGACAACTGGACCCCAAACCGACTGGACACTGAGTCAACTAAACCCTTGTCAATCGGCCCTAAACCCTGAACACGGTTACTCTACCCGAACCGTGCCCTAAACAACTCTACCTTCTAAGCATTTGATCTGTTCAAATCATTTGTAATTAATACCCACTGGTGTTGAGAGTTATTCCATTTCTTCTTATACAATCTGTGTATGGACCAACACTTGTAGTTAATTATCCCCAATAACAGCCTACAACACACGACTCTCTGTAACTGCATGACCATTAATTCATTTTAGCAATGGTTTCATTTAATTTGTCTAAAACCGGGGGCGAATAGATGCATAGTCACCCATTCATTCAGTATCTTTCAACTTGTCAAACAATATAAATAGTATCTGGTATAAAACAAAATTCATGATGGCCGACTTTGGCCCTTTAACTAAATGCTTTGAGTTTTGTACCTTGTGTAGTATGTTTTAATTATTCATTACCTCTTAAAATTGTCAGTATTGGTAAATTTCTGAAATTGTGAAATATCTACACCCCACATGTAGTTCTCTGTCAACTTATTTTTTCCTTTTTTCTTCAGGTGTGAAAGGAACTAACATTGATATGCCAGCTCTGTCACCTACCATGGAGGATGGTAAGATTACTAAATGGCTGAAAAAAGAAGGTAAAAACTACTATTTCTGTTTGTTATTTGTCTTTCCTATTGCTTCAAAGGTTGCACTGTCGTAAGAGAGTGAATTGAAAAGTGGGTTAAAAGTTTCTGAATGAGATATATTCATGAGTCCAGTCTGTTTTGAATAATGTCATTATTACCAGTCTGCATTAGATTGAAAAGACTATTCTTTTACAAAAATTTTATGTGTATATAACTTTCACAACGTATACTGTCTTTGCATGCAAGGGCCGAGTTTCATTCATGCACTATCAAACAAGTACAACTTTGTCCAGTATCGTTTGATCAGGCTTTTAATAACAAGGCATTTTGAGTTTTGATTAATTACTCTCCAGTCATAATGGACCCTGTACTTGACTACCTATATGTCATCCTTACTGTTGCCACAATACATGTATTATAATTGCTGTTTTATCCGATGCATTTTGTCAGGGGATCCCATCCAACCTGGTGATGCACTCTGTGAAGTTGAAACAGACAAAGCCACAGTTACCATGGAGCTTGAAGAAGAAGGAATTCTTGCCAAAATTTTGGTAAAATTAATATACAACTTATAAGTTTTCCCACATTTCAGAGATCTACAGACAAATTTTTTATGTCAAAATCCATATTCAACAACAAAGCATTTAGCAACAAGATTACATAAAAATATGTCACTTTACTCAATTGTTGCACAGTTCACAAAATAATACCAAAGCATACACACTGATGTCAATTTCTGATAGACTAATCAGTATACTTTACTCTAGTTGGTATTAAAAATCGTTGAACATCAAGGAAACTCTGGAAAGACAATGATGGAAAGATGGCAGTGTACAGCCCTTTGTATTGAGGTAGTCTTTACCACAGAGATAGAAAGACAAAGCTAGTGAAACTTGACTAACTACACAGATTCATTTATAGGAATTGCAAGCCATGGTGTATACAAAGTGACTTTCAGCAGCCACATTCCATCATCATGAACTTAGCCTTAATGGGCATGTTGATATCATGAATTTACAGCAGAATCTCTTTAAAAACAATCATAAATCCAGCATCTCTTACAGTCCAGGTGTAATAATGATCAAAGCTTATCATTGGGCCAGTTAGCAAAAAATATATTGTTCCATGGTTTTACTTCGGAAGACAGGAAGATTTAGTGAATATTTTTCTACTACCAATGTATTGATAAATTTCTCCGGTCATTTTATGAGATGGAAAGTTCAGTCACTGCAGTGATTTGTCATTTGACAAAAACAAATACTCATTGTCTTTTGCAAAGAAATGTACTCACTAAGAACATGATAACTACATGTAGGCGCTTAGAGAAATAGCAATGTGGAAGCATAATTTGCATTTTAGGTTTCAAAAAATTAGATATTGGCAAAAGTCTGAGCACAGACGCTGGGGAATAATGATTTGATTCTCCTTTATCATTCGAAATCTTATTTTTTGATTGCTGACTAGGTTCCTGAGGGGACAGCTGATATAAAGATTGGTACTCTAATAGCGGTGATGGTTGATGAAGGAGAAGATTACAGGGATGTTGAGTTGCCAGGGGCAACAGACACAGCAACGCCAACAACACAGACAACAACTGAGACAACGCCTCCTCCGAGTCCTGCTGCACCGGCTCCATCAGGTCAGTTTCCATGACAACATAGTTTGAAATACTTTTGTACAGACCCTATCAGGTACATACGAGTACCTGTCATTGGTGAGCTTCGCAATGCTAGCACAGCGCCATCATGAATTCCAAGAGAGAATGTGAAACACTGCAAGACACAAGCACTTATACCGTTCAACAGAATCTCATTTGACATGAATAGGTAGAATGGGTGTGACGAAAGTTCTTGAAGAGTACCCAGATTAAATGAGATTTCATGCGGGTATTGCCAGAGAGTGTTTGTATAGAAGACAAGACTATGAGTCACATCAACTGTGATGTACAGTGTATTCTATGAGTATGTAAAAACACACATTCATATCATTCAGTCTTGGTGGTCCCTTACCAGCATGGATTGGCCCAAACCAATTGCACTTTTATCTATGGGCATTCATAGAAAAAAAACTTATTATTTTATGGTAATCTTGGACATTCATAGAAATAACAAGACTATGACTGTCAAGGATGAAGAAAATTTTGGTTACAAGTGGCAAAAATAAAAGTACAGGCGGTTACAATGTGCACATTAAGTTTGCGCAAAATGTCCTGATTTTTTACTAAAACTAAATTTTCAAAGCTGGCAAATTTTAGCTGATAGCGGGTTGTATTTGCCAGCTGCCGGCTTTTTTCTATATCCCTGAATGACTTGCATATTTACATAAAATTATTGGTTACTGTAACAAATTAAGTCATGTACCCTGAATGTTCATGTATGCAGGCAAAGACAAGTATCCGCACTCAGTACAAAATTCAGTAAAGACTGAAAGGACCACAGAAAAATTGTTCATCAGTTTTCCCGAGTTTGTTATTCATTTGTTTTTCAAGTCAGACGTTTTCTTGAATGCTGTGTAGTGTGTATTTAGAGAGATTGTAACCACAGTAAATCACATTTCATCAGTGTATCAAGTATGCCAGTCTGATTTGACAAGTGCTTTTGACAGCTGTAGTAAAATAGCAATACACCAGTTCAAAAACAGTGTTTTTATCCAGCACAGAAGACTGATGCCAAAACAAAGGGTGTTCAAATATCAGGGAAATTTTGGGTTAATTTAAATTATTAAACAAAACATCAAGATCATTAATAACCGTGTGAACTTTTGTATGGTGGAAATATCAAATTTGAACATTTTTTGTGTACTCTGCCATACTCTTTGTCGCCATGGCAATATCATGGCTTGACAACAATCTTAAAGTTAAACAAAGTAATTCAACAACCACAAAATAATTTTCAAATGAATTGCAGAATTTCTTTGAGGAAAAGTAAATCAATTTTAGGGTTTTTTAAGGTCAAGGTGAATTTCAAAACTGGGAATCCATCATTAACATGAGGTGAAATTGAGTCAGATTTTTTATTTCAACGTTGATGACAAAGCTGTAACAACAGTTTTTGACTTCACCCAGAACGCATCATGCTATCCTGGGCTGTAATGAGTACAATTAACGCTAACGAGAATGATGTTACAATTTATGACTTGTCATCTGTGTGCAGGAGGAAGTGTGCCTGCCATAGAGGTACCAATGCCGTCACTGTCACCAACCATGGAGGAGGGTAGAATAGTGGCATGGCTGAAGAAAGAAGGTCAGTACCTGTCACCACTACCATGGTAAACAATGATGATTGTGGATGATAAAGATTTAACTACATCATGGACCTGTTTACTGGGAATTGAGAGTGAACAGATCAAATGCCTTTCAAGGAATGATTGCAAACAAACACACATAACAAATGTACTTGGTATAGCCAACATATCGTTATTTCTAGAATGTGAAAATGTGAAATGTTGGGCCATATGTCAAGAAACACCAATTCTAGGATAGTTATACCACGGGGAATTTACACAACCTTACCCTAGCTTTAACATGTCAGCTGAGGAATTTCTTTCCTGATATTGAAATGTCCTGAGCAAATCCACCAGACCGTTTTCCAGTCATTCCACAATGCGTTGATCTGGCCTTTTAAATTGATTGTTTATACACAGTTGGAACAAAGCAGGCTCTTTTATTTTGTCATTACTCACTCTCATGAATTTTTGTTTAAAAATTTCTCCCACCCTCTCTCTCTCTCTCTCTCTCTCTCTCTCTCTCTCTCTCTCTCACACACACACACACACACATACACAGGGGATACAGTGCAGCCCGGTGATGCATTATGTGAAATAGAAACTGACAAGGCCACTGTTACCATGGAGATTGAAGAGGAGGGAATTCTGGCTAAAATATTGGTGAGGTTAAAATTTTATTGATGACTTGACATGCCTCTTATACTGTAGATTGTGGAAATGAAAACCTATCATTGAAATTTTGTTGATTTAAAAAGAACAATGTTATCCAATCGTAAATTATATACATAGAAATACAGTGTACTCATTGGGATTTTTACTTGCAAAGCTAGCTAATAAAGGGTCAGTAGCTGGAACTTTTGATGACATTTTCACTATTTTGGTTTCTAATGTCAACCACACATTCTTGTTCTACTCCCCAAAGCATGTTGAGATACACAGTATTCAGCTTGTCAACTCAGCCTGTACATGTGTAAACTGCATTGTTATTGTTGACAGGTGAATTCTGGCCTGGACTAGAATTCAAGTGTAAACAATAACAGTGCATTTTACATATGTAGACACGTTTACAGACTGTAACAGTTGGTGTTTCAACATGTATTGGGAAGTACAACAAGAACTTGCAATTGTCATGCAAAACAAAAATAGTGAGAAAATCATCAATATTTGCAGCTTCTGTCCCTCTATCACATTTTCACATCTCTCAAAACTCAATTTTCAAAGCTGCTATTTTGGCAGAATATAATAGAACTACCTGACTACTGAGTCAAGCACTGGCAGTCTGAATCTTGTAATGGATATATGCAATACCCGGTACTTACAACAGTTTATTTGTATTGAGTGAGAGTGAAATGCAGTTTTATCAGGTTTGCTGGTATTTACTCACAATCATTGACAGGTACCAGAAGGAACTGCAAATATCCCTGTTGGTAAATTAATAGCATTACTGGTTGAAGAAGGTGAGGACTACAAAGATGTTCAGATACCTGGCGAAGCAGGAACCCCAGCAACAGCGCCCCCTGGTGGCAGTGATGATGTGTCACAGACAACAACGTTTAGTGATGTCAGGCATGCTGTGGGGAAAGCAAGGTAGCCCAAAATTCTTGTTAGAGGGGGATGGAGGGAGGGGTACAATCTGTAAATTTTCATGTTCTGAGTGTGTTATTGCTGTATGCATGCATTTGGCCACCTGTTTGCCTTCATTGACTTTCCAACACTACAGATAGATTCATTAGCTACCATTTTGTCACATGTATGTGAAAATGGGAGGTTATCTTTTTGTGTTTTCTGACTGCCAATGTTCTGCTATATTACATTCAAATTGCCATACATCATAGCATACACCCAAATCCCCCAACAAAAATCTTGTCATGTCATCTGTATTCGTTTTTAAACAGGAAGTTACAGGACCGTGGGCGCACAATAGGGGGATAACTGATGACGCAGCCATTTGCATACACTGGGCGGGAGTTTTTGAATTCTCATAGCATCGCTTTGACCGTGTGATAAATTTGAATAATCATGATGGGCACATTTGTGACATATGCAAAGAGGGGTCAAATGGTCGTACAGGGAACACATTTTGAAATATATGTGTTTTCCGACAAAAGACAGAACAATTATTCAGTCTCAAGTTTAGTCGCTACATATTCATAGATACCATATGCAAGATTCAATGACAATGAATGCCTGAAACATGACAAAATTATGGGATCCTGGGACCAAATACTGCAAGTCTGAACAGTAGCGTGGCTTTTTTACATTTGCATGGATTAACGATAATCCGGCTTTTATATGGGAAGTTCCTGTTTAAGCACTCAGATTCTATCTAATGTAGTGCTTGGGTAAAGAAGATCTTTACTTTGGAAAGTTTTTACAGAAAGAGAAAAATTTCAACTACCTGGCATTTTGTTTATCCTACGCTGAACTCTCACCTGTTTCCCATCATAAAGTAAATACATAGGAAAGATGTTCATGCATACAGATTTTTGTTTTTTACTTGATCAACTACAGGAGGTGTTGAAATTATTTATGAATACTCTACCTCAAAGCTTATCATAAATTTCAAAAATTAATACCACCTTTTTCATGCAAATAACGAATGTTGTTTACTAAACTCTTTTCAAGCTCACTTGGGCAGTGCACTCACTGGATACTCATTATACGGAATCATAGTGCCTTTTTGCAAAACTGCCAGAAATCAAAGTTTTCTGAATGTAGTGATTGCTGTAGTGTTCTGTTAAGGTACATGGATGACAGGAAACTTTTCCAATCAAAGTAATTTTAAACTTTTATTTGTATTTTGTTATTTTCCAGTGGTATACTCTCACCAGCTGTCAGAAGTCTATTAGAACAGCATCAGCTAAATCCACAAGCCATCATAGGGACTGGACCACATGGCAGAATTCTTAAAGGGTAAGATCATTTTTCTTACTCAGATAGTGCCAGTAATATTATTCCAGATATTTTGTATTTGATCCAGTCAAATTATTGGATCTAGTGATGGCACATTCATGCCCAGTTTTGAAGTGGTGCATGTACAACTTGTTAAATCAGAGAGAATGGCAGCTAGATGAGGTCACACTTTGTTCTACCATGTCCCTGCATATAGGCTGGGCTCAGAGCAGTCAAATATCAATGTTGTTTACTAGAGTGAGGTTATATTACACCAGAAGTACAATTCAGTTATAATGATGGGCCCCGGTTAGATTCAGTAACAAGGGACACCGAAAAAAAGTTTCAAAACATAATTTGGGAGACTCTTGCCCACTCAGTCAGGTGATTGTGACTGCTGCAGACGCACCTGAGTTTAGTGTACTTCTTCATACACTGTTTGTGTAGAAAGTAGGCATATGACCCCAGGGCATACTCCACATTACTCAAGCTGAATTAGATAGCATTATTGAATATGATATAATGCCCAAGGCCTCAAAAACAGCCTGTAGACAGTTAAAGATTGACAAAAACTCATGTATTATCACTCTTCAGGGATGTTATACACGCCCTGGCTGGCAGGCCGGACACTATCAGGTCTGATGTACCGCTACATGTAACAGAAACCCAACCACCTGTAGAGCCACCTGTAGTGACAGAACCAGTAACACCACTCAAGCCAAAAACTATCCCCAGGGTGCCAGTGCCTTCAACAAGTGAGGTAAGAAAATTGAAAGATGGACTTTCATGTTTACTGATCAGAAGTTCAATATTAATTAGTGAACCTCCATCATGGGGTCAAGCCACTAATTGTTGTTTAGGCAACAAACCAAGCCCAGCGATGGTATACTACGAGATTTTGACCTGTTCAAGACATATCAGGAAGTGCAAATATGGAGTGAAGTGGTGAAAATGGAGTGGTAGACCGGTTGCTGAGGTTGTTTATTGCTTTTATATAATAATATTCCATTGAAATTCTAGCGTAAAACATTGAAAGGGGAATTTTTCTCTAGCTGAGAGTTCCAGCCGTGCTATATCTTGAATATAGCATGGTTATTTTCACATCTTGATCAATCAGATTGCAGTATTTGCACTATCAATATAGTGGTCTGATATAAAAGAATTACACACCTAAACCATTATAGGTACGCTCAAAGATTAAAATTAGCTACACTTCACTACCATGGAAGTTCATTGAAGTTATATCTTTTTACTGGTACAGTTGTAAGATGGTACCGCTGACATGTCAGGCAGCCAGACAGGACAACGTATCCAGTTTGATTTTGAAACTAAAGCATTTACTGTTTGGACTACCAATAGAGACAGGAGACTGTTTACACCTAGTGTACAAAATGTAAATTACCAGTACACTTTCTCAAAGTGAACAGTTGGTTCAGAAATCACTCTGTGATTGGAGAACTTAGAGCACTTGGTGACTAGTATGAGGAAGTTATGGATATATCCATATCTCAGTTTGCAATCCAGGAAGTTCTTGAAATTGTCTCTGCCCTAGCCCCATACCAGTACATCTAATGGGTGGAACGTTCTCGTGTCAAAATGAAATTCTTCAGGCAGTTGCTTGATATGAAGGTCAAGGTCAATGGATGGTTGTTTTGCCCTTGAAAGCAATAAGCTGCACATTGCTACTTTTGTACTTGGGATTAATGGGTACATACCCTGCAAGCCAGGTGGATGATGGATAGAAAGATATATTAAATCAGTAAAGATATGCTAGCTTTACACTGCTCTGGTCAGACAGCACGCTGCTGCATAGGAATAAGTGACACAAATACTGTAACCATAATCCTCTGAGTCACGTTATGTGGAGCAATTGTCACATGCATTGTATAGATTTGGTATACCAGTCTAATGTTTGACAGCCTATGCTGTAATATTTGTGTCGTGGAAAAATTAAATCTGCTGTATTTTTCATGCACATCACACAAACACTTTTTGTTTTGATTTTTTTTTCAGGCCGCCTACACTGACATAGAGCTTACCAGCATGAGAAAAGTCATAGCAAAGAGACTGCTTGAATCCAAGGTAAGTGAGATACAAGTATATGTCAAATGATAAATACTGATACAATAACATTAATAGTAAGTTATCCAAAAACAGATGATGACACATTAAAATATATGCACCTCAAAATTGAAGAACTTAAACTTTTGCATGCAAACTTTTTATCATTCCCTTTCGAAATTGAGAATAAAAATCCAGTGTCAGTGTGCAAAATTTGATACTGGAGAAACAAATTACCCAATGTTTACCGTACTGAAAATACAAAATGGCTGCCATCCCTGTATTTACCTGTAAGGGGAAAAATAAATTTTTGATTTTTGCAAAAATAAGATGATGAACACTTTATCTACTTCAAGAGCTTTGAAATGAGCCTCACAAAGTGGTAGAGCAGAAAAGTATTGTAAAAATTGTAGAAGACAAGTATCTGTCCCCAGGGCACATTCTACCATAAATGATGCTGTGATAATGAAACTTTATTTTTGGAATCTGAATCGTTATCAATTATAAGTAGTATGTCACGAATCCCAATAGTTAATGACATACTTGAGCAAAAATCAATTTATAATTCTAGATCTCATTTTGTTGGCTTTATTAATGCTTCCCTGGAGCCAACATCACATCCAAAGATGAAGTATTCACATCGCCATGGCAATATATCAAAGCCAGGAAGATGTAGCAGTTAATAGTTTCTAAGATGTTGACACAAGAAATTTATAATCTAATGAGTCGGGTGTAAGACTGGCTGTAAATCATACCGGTAGTACAGACGCTGGGTTGTCAGTGTATGTGTGTATAATCTTTTGAATTAAAATCATAGAATGTAACAGCCCCTGCTGATCCAATCATGTGGATCTAACTATGTACTAGGTTGAACATTTCACCTGCCCATTGCCAAAGACATGCATAGTACCAAATACAATAGTCAGAAGTCATAAAACATCAATTGCATGATTATCAGGTAATAAATTATGTTAAACGATACTTTCCAAGGTTGGTAAATATGTTCCAAAATTCTAAAAGTACAAAGTCTTCTGTACAAGTGAATGCTGATGCCTGATACCATTAAGAAAATATTTCGACAAAAGGTGTTTCAAATTGGGTCACTTAATTTGAGTTGTATTTCAGGGACCACATAGCAGCACCTGCTACATTGTACAAGTTGCGTGCAGACGTGATGGGCTCCTGAGACAAGCCATGAAATTGTTCTGGATTCTCAAATTGTTGTTTATTGACATTTATCAAGCTTTTACTAGCTTGTTCCAACAAGGATATTAAATTCTATGATCTATTCATAAGTCATCATTACACAGCACAGATATAATTTAATCAGTTAGATCATCAGTACTCATGTAATAGTTTTTGAGGTTCTAATGAGACCTCTGCGATTGAAAATACAGGGGCTGATTTCCTTTCCCAATTATTATTAATCATGAAACAATAAATAGATTAGTAAGACATGTCAGCTGTGAAAGGCTGCAAATGACACAATGAAAAGTAAAGGCACCCTTTCTGATCCAGACATTGTATGCTCATCTCATCATGAGATTTCAAGTTTAACTGAAAATTGAATGTGGTTTGTTTTGTTGTTGCTCTTTTTCAAAATTAATGCCGGATAAAGTACCTTTTAATTTTAACAGTAAACATAATGTCGTAGTTTGTACGGACTGGACAAATTTGTTTCATTTCACTAAAAAAAAATGGAAAATTCAATGACTGTCAATAGAAGTGATACAGAAAATGGCTCTCATTTTGAATCAAAATCTCAATAAATCTAAGGTAACATGCTTTTCTAATCCAAACATTTGCCCTTTGACCTTTATACTTGATTATGCAAAGAAAAGGGGTGAAATTCACCTTCTCAAAGTATCAAAAAAAGTCAAAAATTTCGCTTTCAAGACGCCAAGTGTGTTAAGTATGTCAGATTGTCTTGAATCAGAGAAAATATAGCAGTCTGTAACAAATGAAGTTAGCTTACAGGGCAGGCTCAAAGGAATCTCAGTATGTTTGCAAATGTTAAATATTGCTGTACATAAATTTTTTGATAATTCAAAGCTGCAATTACAAGCATTACTTAGCTCTATGAGACAGGTTGTGAATTTTATAATGGAATGTGATAGATGGCTATCATTATGATAGTCAGGTAGAGAGAAATAATTGACAAGAGAAGTTGTGAAATATGCATCCATCCCTTGCTGTGCTGTGTGCATCTCATGCTGTCAATGATTGTTAGGTATGAAGATAATTTGCTACATGCTGATATTGTTTGTCAAATGACATGAGCAGCAGCCTCAGGGTAGTCAAACTGTGTCATCTGCAGTTTGAATCTTAAACTTGGCCACGATATTTTCCACATTCATTGGCATTCTGTTGTGTTTTTTTCAATCAAATTTTAGAACTTTTGTTCTCAGAATTGTGCTTTTGCAAGACAATGTAGAAAATTGTACATTTCTTGGGGTGCCCTGTATTTACATTTTGAAAGTGCCTGTCACTTAAACTCTTAGCAAACTGAAATTCTTGAATTTCCAGCACATAATGAATTACCATACTTTGACAGCGTGAAAATTCCAGTGAGATACTGTACATGTTCACAGTATGTTTGGTGCAGCAATTTTCCTACTATGTGGTTAAAAACTAATAAGGGATTAATGAAAGTGCAATGTTTTTATGCATTCCAGCCACCATAGCATAGTCAAGCATTGTGTGTTTACACTATGTGTAACGTCTTGTATGCGTACATCTCATTTTATGCTGTGCACATTCACTTACTGGAATACATTTTAGAAATTTGTGGTACAAATTCCAGCTTTTTATATGAAACCTTCATTCAAATAGTGTAGTTTTCTCATTTCTGAAAGCCCCATGCTCTTAACCAGGCATGAACTCCATGGAATTTTTATCACATGATCAAAAGGCAGAGAGGGTAATACGATGTGTGTGCTCTATATCACTAAAGTGCGTGGTCTACATCACAGTTTCAGTGTCTTGCATCACAAAATATGTGTACAATATATCAGACTATGAGTCTATGCAGATCAATAAATTTTAAAAAGTCCAATTGTGCCAACTCATAGATGTCTGGTTGAGGGACTGTGACTCAATTCAAAACTGACTTTTGCTTGGTTCAAAGTACTTTCAAAATTTCATTCGAGACGAAACATTAATCTTTCTTAATGATGTTATTATCATGTAAGTTTGTCTCAATTTTGCTTTCAGCAATCCACTCCTCATGCATATGCCACAATTGACTGCAGAATGGACAACCTTCTGAAAATTCGAAAACAGCTCATTAAGGAAGAGGATATAAAAGTTTCTGTCAACGACTTCCTAATTAAAGCCATAGCAGTGGCATTGAAGGTAAGTTGATCATGATTATGATGGTGATGGTGATTGTGATGATGATGTGGTTGATGTTGATGATGTTGGTTATCAATAGAAATCACACTTTTTATCATTTCAAATATAAGTTTCTACAACAGGTTTAGGCTAGTTTATGCCACACGACCATAGGCAAAATTACAAGTATTTGATGATGATGATGATAATGATGATAAAACAATGGTGATGATGTTGATAAATGATGACAGAAATGAAAGGTGCGCCTGAAGGGCGCCCTCAGTGTTGAGGTCATATTGAATGAGCGCCCTCACTGTCAAACTTTACTAAAAATTTCTTTGGCAGGATGTGTATAAGTGTAGGGCTTCTACATACTATTTGCACAAGTTCTGTAAAGAACCGGGCCATCAAATGCACAAATTGTGAATAGTATTAAAATTGTGTCAGGAAAGGAAATTAGGCAATGGTAAAAAATATTTTTTAGAATTATGTAGGATGAAGGCTTGCGCAATAAAAAAAAACTGCAAGACAAACTTTACAAATTTCATTATGTTATGTTATCAGTGGAAAAACAATGATAATATTAGAAGAAATATAACAATCTCTTACAAATTTACAGACAATTGGAAGAATGTACCTTTTTTAAGTGTACTGAGAAAAATGCAAAGTAAAACCCTGTAACAAGAGATAACCATTTTTCATAGGATACCATTATTTTTTTTCCGTGATTTTTCCAGAACATGATCCATGGCAGTTGGAATGTAAATTTCCTCCTTTCTTTTCAGAATGTTCCATCAGTGAATGCCATGTGGGCAGGTGATTCCATCAGGCTCATTGAGAACATTGACGTGTCTGTTGCTGTGGCAACACCAAATGGACTCATCACGCCGATTGTGAAGAATGCAGCAGATAAGGGCATCCTTGAAATAGCCACAGATATCAAGGTAATCACAAAAACACACACACTCTACATTTGGCAGTGAAAGTATTTTCTAGAAAACTTTTGCAAGGTGTTCACTGATAAAAACAGTCGCCAATTTTGGCTGCATGAGTTTTTTCAGATTCTCAATCAATACGAAAGTGAAAGACTGTCATCGTGTTGTTTTACTTTTTCAGGATCTCGCTGCAAGAGCGAAAGAAAGCAAACTACGACCCCATGAATTCCAAGGAGGATCTTTCACGTAAGTGCCCTATCCCACAATGCATTTCAGCAAGTTGTAAAATTCAAGACAGTCTCTATCCTCATTCCTCAGACAAAGAGAAATCAAAGTTAATGAAGAGACATTTGCAGCGCTAGTTTTTTTACTAGATAGCGTATATTTTGAAAGACATAGTTTTTAAACTTGGTGAATAATATAAGAATTGACATTTGTGGAATTTCCACTCATGTTTGTGAACTTATTTGAACTATTTGTTTCTTCTACACAAGACTGTTGGTATAAGGCACTGTGTAATTATAAATACATTCATTAATTTGACAGACTAGAATATAAAATGCTACTCATTCAGGGACAATTATGAGCTATTCCTGAATAAATACAGATATCCTGAGACAAAGATGTGACCTACAGTATCAGAGTGGCTGTGTTTTAACCTGTTCACCCCTAATTCCCAGTAAGCAGGTCCACAATCACCATTGACAGATTCACATCCATAACTACATACATTAGGCTAAATTATTTACAATATGTGAAAAAAAGTAATTAATGTGAAGTCCTCAGCCGAGTTATTGGCCAATGAGTCACTTGTTCTGAAATAAAGCTTGGTGTGTACTGTTCTACATGTCGGCTTGGAGAGAGTAACAGTAAAATTTTGTAACAAACATCATAAGATATGGATTTAGAGTTTGACTGAACAAAATTGTCTTGCACGTGTGCTCACCTATGCATGAACACCAAGATACAAACACAGTCAATATTACAAGTTACAGCACATGACAATGGCATTAGCCCTGCAGAGTGCGTCCCCCAAGGCCTCTAGTGGTCAAAAACATGGGGGTTTACAACTTACAACCAATTTTAATCTACCATAAACAAAACAAACTTCAATGTAGATATATGTTAACCAATTCCAGCTGAAGATATGATACTTGTATCTGTTTCGTTCCCATATTATTGCAAACTTTGACATCTGATTGTCAACAAGGTTCAGGGAGAAGTTGGAAATTTCAGTTTTCTTATTTCGATTTTGTTTTCAGAATTTCAAATCTGGGAATGTTTGGAATCCAGGAGTTCACAGCAATAATCAACCCTCCACAGGCCTGCATATTAGCTGTGGGAAGATCACGTTTGGTGCTAGGTGATGACGACAAACCGCAAACCCTCATGTCTGTAACGCTGTGCAGCGATGGTAGAGTCGTTGACGACCAACTGGCATCACAATTTTTACAGACTTTCAAGAAAAATATTGAAAATCCAGTAAGGCTAGGCCTGCTCTGATTTAACCATCTCTTCACAAATTTCCTGAAATATCACTTTTTCCATTTCTTTACTCCACTTTCTCCAGTCGGCATTGTCAGTAGCTTCTCATTACATTGTACACTGGATATCACATCTTTTGTACAGAAAAATGAAAAAGCCTCTCCATTGATCTGTCACATCCAATCCAAATTTCTGCAATTCCAGTTTATTTGCGACTGCTCCGATCTAGGAATGTGAACTGACTTTTCACCGGAATTCCAAGATATAACTAAGATTGTATATTCTATCCCGTTCATGTGTGGATTTTGAATCAATGAACACATGTGGTGCCCCTCCACAGAGGCTGACAGCTATCATCCCCATTTCTCTGTGCATGGTTCCAAGAATGCTGCTGGAACAATAAGACTGTGCCAAGTTACAGTGTGAGTAGGTATGAATGGCGTACCTAATGAGAACACATTTGGGAGGTTAAAGTGAGTAGGAAGGACTCTCTTTCTCGAAATACGATTTCAACAGAATGTCAGCAGTGAAAAAATGCCAAACTTCCTCGATTACTTTAATGACACATCCCCACCCATCTTTATTCTTTAGTTCCACTGCATTACAAGTGACAACAGAAACAAAGTGATCAGGCTGTCACGTCATGAAAAGTGATTTCAAAATTTGGCGGCAGAGGTTTCAAATAGGCATTTGAAATATGATTACCAGCCTGCTGTTCTTCTACTAGCATCTTTCTGATTGGTTAGTTTCGTATGAAGACCCAACCAATCAAATCATTTCAAATACTGTAACAAAGCATTAAAGGGGAGATGTCATTATTTCCATGTATGCAACTGGTTGTTGTTTGACCTTTGAACTTAGTGATTTGTCCAAAATCTGTGTTGCCAAATGAAATTTCTCTGCCAGTGTTGTCACTTTCCATGCTTTGTAAATAATTTTACTTTGCATTTACTATGTACATGTACAGAATAAATAAAAAAATTGTGACAAAGTAGTTGAAAGGCCAACTTCCTTGTGAAGGAGTGTAATTTGATCTTCCATCCATTGTAATATATTGAACATAGTCAGTGTCCCATCATTCATATGAACATGTAACAAGTTTAGCTGAATACCCTGAAGGTGGAAATACAGTTTCAAATTGCAAGCTGAACTTGTTGCCTTCTCTGTCATTTGCCATTCTGGCTGTCAAAAGAAAAAATGAAAATGTTGTAAAGGAATCATTTATGATGCTTTGATAGTCTCTCTCTCTCTCTCTCTCTCTGGCGTTTCGAGGTATTAACACTTTCGATTACCTTGGATTCGAACAACACTGCTGATTAGGGAGCTTCTTACTTCTTTCGTTGCAGATACAGTGTCTGCAATACCCCGTTCATTTGCAAGGTACCTTCTCCTATGTATGTACTTAATCATGAGCCATATATCGTTCGATTGACGTCACTTCTATCCCTGGTCTACGTCCGTAATGTCCCCATATCACCTGTGAAGCGGATTTACAATTATCTGTAAATAATTACGAAGAATTGTAGGCCCGACAACGGAAAGAGCGTCACGGCGGCGACCTTGCTTGCAGGTTACGGTAATTCAAAAGTTTCGCCTCAAATATAAATTCGACAAGCACATGTGTACTTACTCATTGACTGGTAGGCTACCAGCCGTATGATATGTGTCTATGAGTTTTGTACTTTTTACCGATCCGTTGAAGTTGTCACAAAGAAAACGGGCTAGGTCATGCGGCAAGCAAAGGCATTGACGTGAAAAGATATTTGCAAACAGTTCCTTTACACACAGGCAATGTTTTCTTGTACGACAGGGGGAGGGGCGTAATTTTCACTTATCGTCGGGCGGGGACATTCTATTTTCCTATTTGTGATGCCCAGCGGGCGGACACAGAGTTCGATTTTTGTGTGATTGCGGGTGGTAGCTTTTTCGAAGGGGGTTGGTGCGGCAGGGAGTCGTCTTCGCTTGCCAAGGTATCTTGTCCTGGCAGCTTGATGCTCCCCGAAATCACTCAATTAGTGGGAGACTCGAGTCGAACTAACGACCCGTGCCAGCATACCAGGGCTCGAAATTAGCGGTAGTCCCGCGTCCACAGACTACCAACTTTTTCCTGGGACTACCAAAAGCCATGAAATGGTAGTCCACACGGACTACCAAAGCCTGAAATGAATTTACTTAGTGAACGACATGATGTTGATCACTGTGAGATGACCGACGCTCATACAGTCAACCCAGTTATGAAAATTAAAAGGCGACAGTGCAGTCGAATTTGTTCGAACAAACTTTGTCATTATGTTAACTCATGTACTTGGAAGACAGGCTCGGAAAATGATGGCCAATGAAAATTTATTTTCATATTTATTTAATCACAATGTATCAATCACAATTAAACACAAAATTATTCAAAATGCAAAGAAAAAGCTGTCGGGCCATTCCCAAATTACGCTTTCCGAAGTGTACGAGATCATCGCATGATAGTGTACTATGGTGGAGAAATATAGCCAATTGCCACGAAAGTATTCGGAACATGACTGTACCAAGTTGCCATCCTGAAATTCATAGCCAATCTATTTTAGCCATGTTATGTTTACACGTGCTGAGTGAAAAGTCATCGTGGCGAACATAACTTCGAGGCGTCGACGTTCTCCTAAGGCTATGATCTGCGGGTATTGATGTCAAATGACTAGAAAATTCACTTCCTGGATAGAATCATGGAAAATAAATCTTTCATTGTCTAGATATAAATAAAAAATATCATTTACAAATAAACCTTTCATTCATGCATGGGCTACCAGACCTTGTCACTGGACTACCAACTTCAGAAAATGGTAGCCCAATGGGACTACCAGGGAAAAAGTTAATTTCGAGCCCTGACTACGATGGTAATTGGGAGCTTATATAGTGTAAAAATGTCTATATAAAAATGTCTGTATGTATTAAAAATGTCTGTCTGTCTGTCTGTCTGTCTGTCTGTCTGTCTGTCTGTCTGGTTTTATGTATATATGTATGTATGTATTTTTCATTTACTTGTCTATGGTTTTGTGGAGTGACAGTGAATTAGCACAATGTTACTTGTTACTTGTAAACATATTTTTATAATTGCTGTAAAAGATAGATCAGAAAATTTGCCATAATATGATGCAGGGTTATGTGCTCTGCGTCTCGAAAATGGAAGATTTATGTTAAATCATACTCTTGCCAAATCAAGAATAAAAGTCATATCCCGACCCTTGAATTTTAAAATGGTGGTCATCCCTTTTTTATTCGATGGGGAAAATTAGATTTTCGGTTTTCATGAAAATTTCCAGAGCTTCAAAGTGAGACACGGCCACACAAGCGGTAGACCAGAAAAGTATTGTGAAAACTTGGGTTAGAATTCCCAGTCCCGAAGGCCCATTCTGCCATATATGCCTGAGTGGAGTTGAGAAAAATCTGCGAAATATATTCTCCCTAAACCCAACCCCTCACATTTTGCTCGTTACAATGGAAGAGCATCATTGACAATATGCTATTTTCGGCAAAATGCGAGTTGATCCAAGAAACTGAACTTTCTTTGCATAGGTAGAAAATCAAATTGAGTACTTTCGATTGCATATTTTACATATATATGCAAACCTGGTCAAACAAACGGTTTAAGAAGCCGGATATTTGGTGCTTGCAGTGCACTCTAAGTCCGTTAAATGCATAATTCAGTGTCTTGTATACGTGGTTTGCTTTAACGTCACGCCTTTGGGAAGCTTTTGGCGACGAATGCACAGTGCTTCCGCTTTTTCTACGTCAGATATTTGAAGAGATATGTTGAAAGTTTGTCGGCAAATCAGAATAAACATCGCGCCGATTGTTCGAATTCGTCGGAAAATGTCAGAGGTAGACCGAGGCGATTGGAGTATCGCGTCGAATCCGTGAAGGACAGGGTGTATAGATATTGGATATCGTGGTCGTTTAGTTATGGGTCGGTCACTGATCAGAAAAGACAGAATCACCCTAGATGGATCCTTACCGCTCTCTGTTTTTTAAACGTAGAAAATTCTTATAATTGATATTTGACAATGTAGTATCACCTAGTCTGTCATTTTGTAAAGTGTTTGTCGTGTGCTTTAAACTTTTAATAGGGGGTCTCGTTTCCTTCGTATGTCGTGATATTGACATTGTCGTCTGTCTCACTGGATGCGATATCCCCGTTGGCAAGATCAGATTGTATCATGGAATTGCAGTTCTCATTCCATTAAATAGCGCATTAAACTCAGCAGGAAGTATATTACGCATGCGTAACTCCATTTGCTTTGTCGCACCCACCTCCATACCTCCGGGCACGCGTTTTCTCTAGCATTTCACGCGACCTAAACTGCAAGTATAGCGTAATTTACAGTACAAATCGACACTTTCTTAAGTTCACTTTCAACAACCAGAACGATGGTCGGTATTTCATCTACGGAACGCATATTTGTAAGACTGTAGTCCGGGGACTGTAGTTACGGTTGGCACATGGCTAGCTGTCCTGTCACCTGCGACGCACTTTCCCAACGCAAATGTCTAACCTTCCTGACGTCCCTTTTTGGAAATCACGTGAGACAATGAAACCTTTAATTTGCAACCGGGCGGCGAAATAATGCGATAAAAAAAATTTACGGAATACCCGACAATGACAACAATGTAAATTTTACATCAATTGATACCAAGGTTGAGTCCAAAGTAACTTTGAATCTTTGAAGAGTTGCTGAAATTTTGAAAGCAGGACATTATTTTTAACAGATGAGAGACTTCCCTGCAGTGTATGCACGATTTTTCAGTCCCGTATGCTTCTCGCTTTTTTTTCTCACTTCATATCAACTCCCGAAACTTTTGCTCGAAGTTGAGCCCGGAGAAGCTTGTTATGAAACCACCGTTGATAGCCAAACCTTGCAGATTGTGTTTGGGCACGATTCCAAGCCACTATATTTGCACGCAAAGTCCACTTCACTCTCTCCCCGCTTTGAAAAGATAACCTAAAGAAGTGAAACATGAACAAAAAGTCACTCTGACTGTATCCACTAGACTACTAGGTAAACTTGTAAGTCATAGAAGTTAACGTAAGTCGCTCGCTTGACTCACTGGCAATGCTGGCGTTTTCAAATTGACGTTTGACACGCCACGGACGGAAAATAATCAGTCGTATGAATCAGACAACAATTCCTCAATTATTCCAATGCAGACTTAGGTTTACTTCATTTGTAAAACGCTGCTAGCTTCTTTCACTACGGAGCACGAACCAGTGGTTTTACTCGTATGCAATAATTAGTCATATAAACGGGGCTACGTGCCCACGAAATGTCACGACCCCGGCCAGCAATTAAGCAGGTCCCTCAAGATTGTACACTTTTGTTATCGGCAGCCGATTACCATATTATTTTTGATAAACACGCGCTTCCGTGGCGCGTTTTAAGATCCAATCGTTGCAGTTTCGCACGAGTAAAGAAAAACATACGTAGATGCAAAGTACGTGGGCATAGAAATGAATAAGGAAATGCCTCTTATACACCGTGGAAAACCGTTAACCACAAATCACTCTAAAATACCTGATTTCTCTATCTTTTGTCTTATTTTTATTTCAGCGCAAAAGTATTGAAGTGGATATTCGATTTATTATAGGTCAAAATGACATAGTCACTCCCCGAAACGTTTTGCGGGAAACTTGACATTCTGCTGCGGAATATTTGGCGGGAAGTGAAATCTCGATCATACATATGTCAGGTGATAAATAGGCAACATCGGTCTACTCAAAATTTTAGGACCCTTCTTGAACGAATGGTCTTCAATACGGTTGAGTGATTATTACTCGCGACATTACATGCTGACGCAAGTCAACTCTTGAAGTCTTACAAGACTGCATTTACTGATTTGAACTGAGAACATTTATATCTTCGCTTGGAGTGCGTTCTTCCAGATATTAGCAGTATTTCCCAGCTCCAATTTTGGTGCTTCAGGTAAAATAAGCTCCATACATCTCAAGTGAGAATCGTTACATCACTGTAACTGCAAACGACAGCAAGTTCACAAGCTCTACCCAGTATAAATACAAAGATTCAGCCTTTGATATTCATTGTTTTCTTCGCTATCCAGATTTCTGAAGAAGATGTAATCAGCAAAAGAAATGAGATTTTGGAAATTTGATGCATTTCATTTTTATTCCATTATTCCAGTCACATTTTTAACTTCACATACATCGACTATACGTGCATATTACTGACAAAGTACATATTTGTTTCTTTTCTAAGAAATCCGCCGTCTAGTCACCCCTGTCTCTCAGTCTGCCTAATTGTCTGTCTTTCTATGACCGACTCCTCTCTCTCTCTCTCTCTCTCTCTCTCTCTCTCTCTCTCTCTCTCTCTGAAACAGACATTTATACATGTGAATAGCAATTTTCTATGACGCACTACTTTGTTCATGACGTCACCACATGCAGACACCAATCCTGGATGAAATCGATTTTTCCCTGATCACGTGATCCGAGATGCGAACTCTGGTACTAGCGGTGAGCGCACAACACAAGTTTTAATTAACTTGAGTGTCGGTGATAAGCGCTGGGGCACTGCAGACATTTGGTTGCATAAATTAAACGCATTCTCTCTGCCGTCTACCTGCTGTCCGATTCTGTCACCGTGCAACGTGGACATCTATGAAACCGTTGGTAGGTTTATGCTCTGCACCGGAGCTCTCGTCCTGACGCCCGTGACCCGTCACCGTATTCAAGGTAAGTTACTCAATGTACCGACATCTTGTAAGGCACGTTTCACACACTTTAACCAGTCCTGACCAGTTTCGTTGAAACGCAATTTATATCAAATTAAATTGAAGAGAAAAAACAGATATTTGCCGCGATAACCACGTAGTGTATCGCTCGTTCACGCTTGCACGCTGCAGATGAATTGCACAGATAATACCGAAAACGGCCCGTTATCTCGGAAACCATGTTTGAACGTTACTGTGATTGTTCATTGGATTGCTGAAACATTAACGCACCTATCAGGAAATTTTGACTGAGAAAAAATACAACGGAAAAGTCAGACCGCCCTTCATGTAATTGCCATTTTAAGATATTTCAAACGAAAAGTTAATGGCTGAATTGTCTTAAAGACGTTTTACTTTCGTAAGATGTTAGACGCACCTTAGTTTATGCATAACTACAGTCAAGCGATAGCATACCACATGTTTGAAAATACAAACAGACGAATGACAGGAATTAGCAACATTGAAATTCATCTAAAATTCAACTTAAAATTTGAAATATACACCGAACACTAATTGCACGAATACTGCATATACGCTGCACAATTTATCTGATATTAGATTCCCTTGAGCGACTGTTTGTCTTAAATCCCCTCAACTTTTACATTCATAATCGTCCCTACGATGCGATAGTTTGTTCCACTCTACAAAGTCAAGATCAGTAGCATACGTTTTAAACGCTCAGATTGGCATTTTCTGCACGATAATTACCTTATTTCAACTAATTACAAATCGCAAGTTAAAGCAATCGTGGGACAATAGTTGCAGATGGTGTTTGTTTCATTTTTGATATTCCTCTGAACATCTAAATAAATTTAAAGTGGCAGTAGTTGCAATTTCTGATGATTGTATTCACTATTTTAGTTTTTGTATGTCAAGCACAAGTTCTTGCTCTACTTCCAAAAGCATACTGAAACGTCCGTCTGTCAATATAGCGTTTGAAGGTTGCACTGTTATTGTTTACATATGATTTCTAGTCAGCACTAGAATATACTTGTGAAAATAACGATACCGTCTACACATGTACAGACTAAGTTGACAAGCTGAATACTAGTTATCTCAATATGCTTTGGGGAGTGGAACTAGAGACTGCTGTTGACATTAAAACAGAAATAGTGAAAAAAAACATCAAAAGTTATAGCTGCTAACCCTTTAGCATCTACGTTAAATGTCTTTGTCGAGCACAGAACAAAGGTTAGCTTACTGCCGTACTTGTTCCATTGCTAAATCACTACAAATTGAATACACACACGCGCGCGTTTCCAACGCAATCAGTGATTGTGTAGCCATTGTATCCCGGATGCGGCGACATCTCAAATAGTCATAAGAAAGTGAATTTTTTTTTTCGTTTATGGAGTAAAGTCAATCAATAATATTGTAAGGTCATTGGGGTGGCAGATGTATAAATGTTTCGCTTTCCCACTCGGAAGTGATATTAGCAAAGAAATGCCTGATATAGAAACTTTATAGGTCTCCTGGCATTTTACCGGCAATTGTCTTTATGTCCACTGTGGCATCGTCAAAGTGATGACGTCATTGCTGCTCGCCAATCTTTAGCCTTATATGTCAACATTGACGGTATCGTCCGAGAATGTATTGTTTTTGTCAAAATGAACAAAGCGTATTATTTCAAAGACACGCTATAGTCACAAATCTCCGTTGGAGATCTGCAACACGTTCAAACCGCTTTCCATTATCGATCAAATCTTTAAAGTCGTGTCTGGGGAGCTTTTACTCTCAAGTGTTAGTGAGTACGCTCAATTTGAAGCATTAGGGTAATGGGCCAGAGATTGTGATAGCGTGTCCGAAACGTTCAACACTACATTATTTCCCGCCATAATTCCACACGACAGTGACTTTTGAAAATACAACGCTTCTACTTTTTGTTGACTTTCATGGGCAGTGAAGAACAGTTTAAGACTGCCGATTGCCGCCACCACGGCAGAAAATGAAGTTTACATGTGTGAACAGAATCGAACAAACACCATTAGCACCATATCGGATGGATTCTTTGTTTACACAATGATCTCAGATGGAGGATTCTTTGCTATTTAAGCGTCGCCGCAACTTTCCTTCGAGACTCAGTGTTCCGTATTTCATGGCAATAGCTGAGTAGTCACGAAGGTTAATTGTTCAAGAAACGCGAGTACGCACGTCATATAATATTGTATAAATTCACCGCAGCTACAGAGAACGACAAAACTTGGACAAATATTAGCCCATATTGCTGAAATACTGGTGGGTGTTTTTAACTCTATTTCCACTTTGAATTCGTCGTTTAGATTGGCACAATAGACATACATGTTATTCAAGTACCTTTTCAATAAAGTACACGTGTAAAGGGCATGTTACAGTGAACCGGATATAACTATGACTTTTGACATTTGTCGGTAATTTTCGTCATCCGTCGGCATTCAAATCAGTCGTTTGTCATTCTCTCACAGCACTAGCGACGTTTTACCGTTTATGAGCGCCAAAACTGAAACTTTCATTTGCGTCTGTCTTTCAACACAGTTTTACGATGCAATGCAAGACAGCAAGTCATATTGACCTGATATATTCTCAAAAGATTTACTTTTGCTTTAATGATATGGAGCGATAGGGTATCTCATTGCCAGAGAGAAAGAGAGAGGGGGAGGGAGGGGTCATACAGACAGAGACTGGAGGGAGGGAGGGAGGGAGGGAGAGGGATAAGGGTGGGAGAAGGGGAGGAGATGGACGGAGGGAAAGAGAGGGAATATGAATAAGCAACGGTTAAATTTTCTCTAAGCAATGTAAAAGCAAAAAATTCAGAATACCACCGCGACACTCAGGAACCTCTAAATTTGGGTTTCTTATATGAGTTTTTTTTTTTTCGTACATGTAATATTTTCTGCGAACGATTCACAGTTTAATTCCCGCCACGTATTTTCACCACGGATGAAGTTTTTTCACTCAGATTAATTCAAACACGACTGGTAATATTTCCCTATTACCAGTTCGTCTTGACGAAACTTGGATTTATTGATCTCAGAGCATGGCGTGCTTGTACAAATAATCGACGAGACTTGTGATTTATCTAGCCGATGTATTTGCCGTGCTCGGGTGATTCCATAGACACTTGACCCCTCGCCAGCCAGTTTGTCGGTGGAAGAAACCAATAGTGCTACAAAAGTAAACACTAAGTCTCTCACACATGCAAAAGGGATGTGACTGTCAGGGAAGGACGTGCAACTATTAATGATACTCTAACAGAGCTGATAAGAGGACAATCAAAGTGATATCGTAGACGTGTGTTAGCATAGAAATTTGGCACTTATCGCTTCATAGAATAAAGAGAAAAGGAAAAATAGAAAGCAAGACAGACAGAGAGACAGACGGCGAGTCCAAAAGATAGATAGATAGATAGATAGATAGATAGATAGATAGATAGATAGACTAGATAGACTAGATAGACTAGATAGATAGATAGATAGATAGATAGATAGATAGATAGATAGATAGATAGATAGATAGATAGATAGATAGATAGATAGATAGATAGATAGATAGATAGATAGA
>LD344331.1:382840-395782 GCA_001465055.1 Ptychodera flava | reverse complement strand
TCAATTTTGGTGTGATTTTTTTATGTCTTTGAAACATAAACATAGGTCACTGTCCCTCGATGGACTGATTTTGTTCAAACGTGATACAAAGATAAAATACTATGGCTGCATTCTTGTGCACATTAATTTGCTTCATTATATGATCCGAAAGGGCTGATTACAACAACATACCCGATCCCATACCATTTCGAAAATTCCACCAAACCATGTGTATAGTATGTGCCATCATGACACTGGAGGCAGTAAGGGCATCGTTATGTGTGATATTGTAATCAAAAGTTCCTTGAGTGGTCATTACCGGCAGAGATGAGTCATTTATTGAACATTACTCAGATTACTTTATTATGCAAGTCACAGGCCTGATGCACCCGTTGCATCAATGTCATTCCACAGCTACCTAGACCACAGCTACCTAGACACCAAAGATTATTACAAAATGGACAAGCGGGGACTGTGTCATCAACGATGACTTGTTTTTTTCAAATTTCGTTGTAAATCAAAGTATTTTATTTTTTAATAACAGAGGTGATTAAACCGGCATCTTGTGATCAAATTTGCTTAAAAATATTTCTTTAAATATCAAATTTTACTCTCTGAAACTTTAAAATCACCGCAGTTTCTGCTTTCAGCTCCGACAGCTGTGTTGTCTGCCATCTTGTAATCACAACAATTACGCCCTGGGGCATGATTGCTGTGATTGTCAATCATGATTTTTATTGGGCATATTCGAACACAAGATCACAATCATGATTGGCCAATCACGATCATGATCGTATTAATTGAACGCCCCCCAGATCATACTTGCCTATATTGTAAGCCTTTCACCTTCATGATTTAATATTTCTGATTTTCAATTTTCCAGGATTATTTTCAGAAGAACATCAATTCTGGCTTATCATGTGAAAGTGATCCTTTAGAAAAGGTAATAACACTAGAAATAATGAATTATTGCTAATGTATCTTGGGAATTGTAAAAGGTTGATCATTTGATCTTGGGTGATCCAAGTCATGCACAATCGACATATAATTTAGAAGCTCTGACTTTTATTTGAAAAAGTTATTCTTTGAAGCATCTACGTGTCGATTATTACAAGTTACTCAATATCAAAGCTGTCTATTTAATTATTTCTTAATTTTAACTCAGTCAAAAGGATATGCAGACTAGATGTATGCTGAACAATGAAATGTAAAGATAGGAAAGTCACTTTTTTGTATTCACGCCATGGAATAACAAGTACTTGAAAAGCTGGAAACTAAATAGAACAAGTATCCATTATTTTATGTAAAGGTTTACACTTCTGGTGCTGATAACGATCAATAAAAAAGATAAAAACTGGCAATTCTGCCCAATCAGAAGTATTTTCCATAATTTCATTTCATCAGTAAATGACCATTTCCATCATATCTCAAGTAAAGATTGACTTCATTCTATAATTATTTAATTTTTTTAAAATTATATTTGACCATCAAAACTTATTTCAGATCACATTATCATCACTTTCAAGAAATGAACTAGAGACTTTGATTGCAAAGCTGAAGAAAGTTTTCAATGGTGAGTGTATGTTTTATGATTAGTATTCACGATATAGTTAATAAAGCAATGAAAATAATATTGTATGGGCTTCACATGCTACCTGTTCAGATTTCATTAAAATAGACACAGAATCATTATCAGTCGAAAAAATGACATATGTTTACCATAGCTTTTTACTCTAACCAAGAGTTTTCTTGAACACCACTCATATCTGTTTCCAGCAGTGACAGAAATATGTTTTCCTCTGCTTGAATTTCAGACCATAACGTACCAATCACATCATCAATAAAAGCACACCCTGCATTAGAAAGAGAACTGGTTGACCCTGGCAATGGATCAACTGCTCTGAAACACTTGATGCAGACTTCATCACTACTCGGTAACATGGAAAAGTTAGATCTTTTGAACTCTGGAACATGCTATGTGGAATTTGGTGCTGGCAAAGGTAATGTTGTCAGTGTTGTATCAATTTGATTTGTGTGTGTGTGTTGGGGTTGTAGTCTTTCTTGCATTAGGAAACTTGCTAGCACTGTAGCAGTTTCTTTTTAATTTTCTGCTATCTTTTCTTCTGCCACTGAATTCATGAAGTCTTGAGTTGGTGTTTAGTTTTGCAAATATGTAATTTTCTACGTCATAAGAAAAGTCCTGTTATGTGATACCATGACATGTTTCCTTTTGATGGACCGATAGTTGTGTTTGTGATAGACTTGATCAACAGAACTCTTAACTTTTACTCACAAATTGTTCAGTTTGTGATCACTGATTCAGAAAAATGGCACTACCTGTAGTGTTTCAATCTTCCTCAAGCCACTTTTATAGTGTTAATTCCTGTTGCAGTGCCTCATTCAAAGGTGTGCTATTCATTTTCAGGTCAACTTTCCCATTGGGTTCAAAGGTCACTGCCTGATAGTCAAGATACTGAATTCCTATTGGTGGATCGAGGAGCCAATAGATACAAGGTATCACTATGTACAAAAATTCATTTTCTTAAGACCATCATTGGTGAAATATGAAAAAAGCAATAAGATTTGCATGATAACTTATTTATATGGTGATTTTGAGACAAGTTTAAGTAAACTGCAAATTTACAATGATACTGTTTTGGCTGACAAGAGATCTGAAAAGCAATGTTAGCAGTAATTTGCCAATCATGTTTTTCATCGCACTTTAGGAGACTCCGAAGCATTTGAAATTGTGCATCAATGATTCCACTCTTTGTACAAAACCATTCAACTAGCATAATTTATCCAACTGGCAATTGCACCATTTGTATCCACTAGAGGGTTCATTACCAGTTTGATACTACCGGGAACCACAGAAATGTAAAAACACAGTTGGAATGAATTTTGGATAATTGGATATTGAATTAATGTCTATTTAATCTGCAAATATAAGCTCATCTACTTTCCTTTTTAAGGTATACACTTGTGAGTGATTTTTGAGTGACTTTTGAGAAATTTGAACAATATGAAGATCCAATTCTCCCAAATTAGTTTCAATCATGTTAATAGAAGCAGTATACAGCAATGGCCAGCTCAGTAAACTTTTAATTTCTAAATGAACAAATTGTTTTATGCTCCAAAAGTGTGAAAAATCCTGATTTTGTTGTCCTTTACTATTTTTAGTGAAGATATCTGAGTAAAGACAAAGCTATGTTGGCTGCTCATTTTCAAGGAAACTGTGTGCCTCAAAAAGTATTTCAAGACCTGCTGAATAAGATTATAAAGGTGGAATATCTCATAATTTATACCACGTGTGTTTAAATTTCATTTTTATCTTTTAGCTAGATTGTTATCACAAAGGAGTTGATGATGGTCCGCACTTTGAAAGACTACGCATCGATATTGAACATCTGTGTCTTGACAAAGTACCCAGAATAGCTGAAAGTAACCGTCCTGTCGTAGCAATCAGTAAACACTTGTGTGGGGCAGCTACTGGTGAGTTTGTGAACGGAAAATCTGAAATGTCAGAAGAGATCAACATTTTAAATGCATGGTATTTGCATTTTTGCAAGCTTTTTTAAAAATCCTTGTTAACATAAATATGAACTGATATGAAGTGCTCACAAACAATCAAAGTGGCTGAAAGTGATAGAGATTTTCAGCTTGTTATTTTGTCCTGATTAAAAGTAAAAAATACTCGATTATCACTATTACTTGGCAAATAGACATTGAAGCTGTACTTTGAAAATTTTTCCGTCTGCACCGCCAAAATTATCACTCCATAACGGTTCAGAAATCTTATGATCACAAGTCTTTTTATACGTTGTCCATGGTCTATCTGTCTATAGAGATGATTAAATTAAAATGATCATTCTTGTATTTTGGCGATCGCCATAGTGTTGCATCCTTTATATCTGATTTTAATACTTCATTTTTTCTTCGTATCCTTCGTATCTATTCGTATCCTTCAGATTTCACCCTCCAATGTCTGACAGAAACATTACAACATTCTGGAAAATTTGAAGAGCAAGACTATGAACAATCAGATAGTCATGACTCTAAACGTTTGAAAAGAGACTCATCAAAGAGACTGTATGGAATTGTCATTGCATTGTGCTGTCATCACAAATGCAGTTGGACAAGTTATGTCGGCAGGGAATTCTTCCAGAGTGAAGATTTCTCACCGAGGGATTTTATTCTTACAACTCGACTTACCAGTTGGGCAACATGCGGAACCAGAGCCCAGACTGCTGCTGAATCTGCAGTTTCCCAAAATGCAACTGTACCTGAGGCAGAGATTTCTGCAAGTGACTCCCAGAATTCAACAGAACAAGAAACCATAAATGTGGGGTATAGAGATTTGTTGAATTCAATGAGTGTCGATGAACGGGAAGAAATTGGAAGGATGAGTAAGAGGCTTATTGATATCGGAAGGGTAAAATTCTTGGAGGATAAGGGATTCAAAGTGGATCTAGCATATTATGTTGAGTCTAAAATTTCATTGGAAAATATAGTCATGATTGCAAGGCCAAGGTGAATGTTACAAAACAGAACACCAGGTCATCTTCACAGGGGGTCAGTGTCTCATCAGTGCATACTAAAAACTGACACCAAGTTGGCAATGCGTCAAGTTAGCTGACAAAAAATGTGTGCTCTAATGATTGGTATTCGTACCTGCTGCCATGTAACCATGCTATGGTTACTGTACTTACGAGGGTAATTCATATCATGTGAAATGAAGGGATGGAAAGTGGCAAAAATTTACAAGACAGGCAACTTTTTTATATCATTACCATATATACAGTAAGAGAGACATCACCTATGTATTTTATAGATATGATAGTTTTGAACAAAGATGAAACAAGTCAAGGTAGAATGCAAGTTTCTGACATAATATATTTCAAAGACGATACAAATCACTGAAAAGTTTCAGAAAGCAAAGTATAATTTGATTGTGTTGTTCGCCAGTTTGTCTGTTTCATGTTCACCACATGGAACATTCGATTATGGAACTACAGCCAGGGTACTGTATTCCATTCACCTCCACAACTTTCAAAGACTTCATATTGTAACTTTTCTGTACATATCCGTGTAATCTCAGTCAAATGAGGAATTTACTACCTCATTAATCTTGCATCTTTCAAAATAAATGTTGAGAACAGAGATTTTACCATACAGCACTGCTACATATTGCATAACATTTGAATCTGTGACAGACTATACAAATAAATAATTAAAAGATCACTTGCTGTATTTGTTATCTTTTCTGCATGTTTTGAAGAAATTTCTACCCTGTGGTATATCAATACGGAGAGATCAACCAGCACCCCTGTCCCTGTACCAATTACTCCGTCATTCCAGACGCATGGAATATCCTGTATGCCCAGAGAGATGACTGGAGAGCTCTGCTCAATTTCATTCCAGATGTAGAGATTAGAAATTTTTCCAAAGAAATATGTAGGTTCCACTTGACTGACATTAAACTAATCCACAAATATTTTACCACAAAAAAGGAAGTGTCCAACAAAAGTTGAGGAAATATCCAAGTTTTGAAATTTTTCGTTTTTCATAGATCTGAAATGAAATAATATAAGTTCATGACATACTAGTATACGGCACATATTGGCCAGATACGAATCATAAGCTGTCACTCTTTGAAGAAACTTCAAAAACACCCCAAAATAATGTGGGTGGTATATTGACCACTCTAAATGGTGCGAAACGATTTTGCACAATTGGCAATAAAAAGAAAGTTTATTTCCGGGCAAGACCTGGACATAGTTTTATCTAGCGCCCTCAATAATGTGCCAGCTCACAAAAAGAGAGCAAATAATTCGTCTAAGCTTACAACTTTGACGTTTCGAGTTATTTCCTAAAGGTGTTTTTCAGTTTTGATGTGCTCATACAAGATTCCTGGCCGCAAAAAAAGTCATAATTTCAGACCATTGTGTATAATGGCATGGTAGTTCCTGATGTATGCTTCATCTGCCAAAGGTCTGTTGACAGGTCAATTCTAAATACAGTAACCCTCGTGTGTATTGTTTTCAAATGTGACTCCATAAATGACTACAGTAGTTTATTTCATTTATACCACTCATAGTCATATGACACATTGTTCTCACCGTACGTTTATTATCGAAACACCAGTTGTTCTTATGCAAATAAGTAAACCATTACGATTCAATGATATGGAAATTAGTAAACCTTACAGTTTAAAGGTATACTGTCACCTGTTCCAATTTTGCCAAAGCTACCATGGAAATAAAAAATCTAACCAATCAGAGATTTTAAGAGGGTGGCCGCTTTTTAAAAACAGCGCCCCCACATTGGCATTTAGAATACCAAGGAACGCCCCCTTGACCATATATGGGCATATTTAGATTACAGGTGACTGTATACCTTTAATGAACAGACTTCATTATCATATGAATACAGACGTAAGGTTTACTAGGTACTTTCCATATCAATGTACGCGTAAAGGTTTACTTATCTACATACAAACGAAAATCAAACATCTGGCAGATTGTACACGTGGCAACTTTTAATGAACTAGCAAATTACATTTCAATGACAACTTATCACCGTGTTGATTTTGAATGAAAATATGGCCTGATGAACTAGTGTACCAGGTTATTAAACGTAGTGGTATCTGACCAGCAGTATGGAGATATGGTACTCTTCAACTTTTACATCAACTTTTGTCACAGGTTGTGTGGATTGTAAAGTGTTAGACACGGTTTTCTGCAGGAAATGGCTGATACGCAGTGTACGTGCGAAATTCTTCATCAGGACGATGATCAGTGCATTGTTTAAATAGTTGTTCATCAAAGCCCATATTCATACAAAGAAGTTGCTGCAGCAACCTGAATTTAATGAAAATAATCAATTATTGAAAAATCTTGCCGTCGAAAAGGAATGACATTTGAGCGGAAAGTAATGGAATCCCACACTTCGTTCAAATGACAACACTCAGCGGGCGGGGTAGACCCACTGCATGAAACGTTTCAAATATTATCATGTCATATTAAACTGGCCTTTCAAAAAACACGATGGAAGAAAGAATAACGATAACGGTCAGGCCGGGAAAATGTAAGAAAATATTTGAAACTAACCTGCCCGAATGGCCGGTATGATATCCCGATATTCCACACATCTACAAATGAATATTTCACAACTTTTAACTGGAGTTGTTTTTAAGCACAGTCACTCATGATCTATTGAGGTCTGGGACTATTCGCCCTCAGAGTCTACCATGCATTTCTCATTTTTTGAGTCCATGGTTCTACTTTATTTGTTTAGGTAGACTCTGAGGGCGCTGTTGCATGGCTACTCAGAACAGCCTTGAATGCATGTGATTGATATCATTTATATGAGTAACTTCTTCTAACCAATAATTATGCCAAAAATTTGAATAGAATCTCTCAAACAATAACACCAGCAGTCTGTATTGACTTTTGTAACAAACTCAAGAACCTTGTAAGTTCATTCAAGGATCACCAGCTGTAACCTGTAATTTTTTCACGGTGTGTGCATTTTGTATACCAATGGCAAGTTCTTGTTCTTACTCCCAAAAGCATGTTGGAAACATCAATTAGCTTGCCAACACGTGTAAAATGCACTTTCATTGTTTACATTGAATTCTGGTCCGGACCAGAATTCACTTGTTAACAATAACCATGCAGTTAACACATGTTCAGTGTGAAAAGACAGATTGAACACGGTGTTTCTCAACATGCTTTGGGGAGTAAAACAAGAAATTGCAGTGACTCTAAAACAACCAAATCATCTCAAGTTACAGCTACTGGCCCAAGAAGTAATATTTCTTGCATGCACATACATCCACACACACACACACACACTCACACACAATGTCATATTGCACCACTTGAAGCTTGGCAACACACCAACTGGCATTGCTTGTGAAAGATTTGCATCATTCAATGTAATGACTATAGTACTATTAAATTTTCATGACATTGGTGTTTTTAGAATTCACTTTTCTTTGATTTGATTCCCCTGACATGTCAAATTTTTCCGTCAAGGTGTTTCTGAACACAGCCGAAGATTGAGTTCAAAGCACCTGTGCTAGAATTCTTCCTTTCAAACTTCACCTGGTGAAATGAACAAAAGAAACTTACACCACTATCTAATCAAAAAAACTTCTTTATTTGTGACCTGTATCATAATTATAAGATGGCAGTTTACATATTTATATCGACTGATATTTAAAATTGTTAAAATTGTACTTTGAACAAGTATATACATGAAATCAAGTAAGAACGGTAGAGACTGCAGTGCTATTGTATGCGATGGGCACACTGGAAAGCAAGTTCCCTTTCCAAGATGTACAAACCACTGTTTGTTAAATATCTGGAATAAAACCCACCCTTACTTAGTTTGTAATGTTTAATAACAAAATTTAGCTGAAGAATACAACACTTAATTTGATATAATTTTGCAGAATTAACCAAGATTCCTTGAGGATAACCAACAACAATGAAAAGAAAAAGTGATTTGAATGAAATCAATAGCCACATTATGGAAAGTAAATATCATGAAAATAGAAAATAAAAATATTCACTGAATTTTATGTTTTTGTGACCTGTGTATCTTAATATATTTGATTATCTTTTAAATTAATAACTTTTATGTATTCAAATGGTTGACTTGGATAAACAAGAATGGCTTTAAATAACCACAAATACGTTTTCTTTTGTTTAGGACCAGACTGTCTATGAATGACAGAAAATGCCATGAAGGCTTTACAAAAACAACAAATTGATTGGATTGTGTCATGGTCTAGTTTGAAATGTCAAGTCTCTCATGCTGCAAGGTCACATTCTCTTGCCTGTACTTCTTAACTCTGCTAAAATGATTCTGCATATACATCTGAATTACAAGAATGTCTCGTCATGGCATTGATGCAGCTATACGCTGCAAGCTATACTGCATATATTTAAATTAATTCCTCGTGAAATGATTGCATATTCGGATTAAACGTACGCTTCATTTTGCATACAGCTCTGATAATTATTGGCTGTTCTAAGGAACAGTCAAGGTCATGGACTCTGCAATGAAGTTTCCTTAGTTTTAAAACATGGACAAGAAACATATGTAATAAAATCATGAATAAGATTATAAATTGTGACCATTTTCAATCTGGTACTTCCATACACTCCTTCAGTCTGCTTTTGTTGTTAATCTCGGTTTGGGATTCACTTAAAACAACTGACTTAGAACAGAGCTTTACCAAATCAGCTGAAATGCTGGGAATAGAAAAACTAATTTACATGCATATTTAAAACCATAACACATTGACAACCTATAGAGAGTTTTACATGGCTTGAATATTCACAGAGAAGGACTTCAGGTCCAAATCTACAACAATATAAAAACAGAATGTTTACATTTTTCTCAAAGTTATTCCACCTTGGGCCGAAAATACACTGATCAGGTATATTACACCACCACAACTGAAATTAAAAACGAACTCAAGTTTTTGAAATAGAGGAAATCATTTTTGAAGTCTGGCATATTAGTATTCATTTACGTAAAAAGCATTACTGAGTATTGTTTCAATATGAAAATCTGAAGATAACAACTCAGCATATAGGAAGAATTTTCATGAACCTTGGATTGTGCACTATAGAAGGGAAAACACTTACCACATAACAGAGTAACACAAGTTTATGACTGTACAGAGTTTTGCTGAATTTACAGTATTACTGTTTATTTTACAAACCTTTGGAAGATTGCACAGGCAGTTCTACTGTTTTCTAAATTGCATAGAAAAAAATTCTAACTTTTTTGCATGTTCTTTTTTTAGATGATTTTTCAATCACTCTTTGAATAATAAAATCTGCGATGAAAATGGAGTACCTGCAGAGGAAGCAAGTTATGCTGTCACAGAAATGATTGGACCGTGCTTCTCAAATCTGATGATATATAACAGACGTCGACAGCATAAGAAACATCTCGGAATTTTACCTGAAGACGTTGCAAAACTGGTACATTTTGATAAGGATTGTTCTCATGTACACTTTGGAGAATGCGGGATTTTTTAGGTTGAAAGTATACAGCACTGATAATGGTGAATTTGGAATATCAACAGTAATGAGGAAAGTATCAACTAGGCAAGTCGTGTAAAATGGTAGACATATATTGCAATTGAACAACTGGGAAATAAACGCTTCTCTCCTGAGGGATGTTGAAAATTTTACATACTATACTTTTACATGTTTTGTCACCCAAAAAGCAATCTGTGGATTTGTCCCATATTATGTATAGTGTTGGTTCTTTTCAAAATGTTGAAATATGGATAGCACAAAAAAAGTAATTTCACTCGATTTTCAAAAAAGAATCCGTACAAACTTTGATAGGACAAGGTGCTTACTTGTTCTGACTAGCACAAACAGTGGAAAGTTCTGGGGATAAACATTGGCTGAAACAAAAAACACAAACCATGAAGGATTTAGGATATAATGACTGGCCTTAAAATCAACCTGTGTGAGTGGAAACTGAACCATGACTCTTTGCATCAGTGTTTTTCAACAGCTGTATCCCAAGAACAAGGACCTTGTCAAGCAGAAACAAAACATTGCAAAACTTTGCTTCTACTCAAAGCTTACTTTTCTCCAAATCATGATTCGAATTTCACCTCTCAAATAATTTGAAGAGTGACTCGTTTTTACAAATACAACACAGATACAAACTGTATGGTTGTGTTTATATTTGACATTTGTACTGACATTTGTACACTCCCCTGCCATTCTCCACGTATTGAGGTTGAGGGCGCTAGACAGCCAAAACTGGAAAGCCAAGCTACAGGGACCATGGACTGATGTGAACAGGATTGTCAGTACATTACAAGCCTGAGTTTGTGTCTTTGCATATACCTCAGCCACAAGCTGGATAAGAATTGCACACAGTGAACTTAGAAAGCTTTATTTTAAGATGATTGTGGATGTGTGATTCCGATTTGTGTATGAGCTAGGATTCACAGTTCCTCATGACCTATTACAATAAAGACAAAATTTTGAAGATTTCCCTATTGTTTAAAAAGTATTTGGAAAACAAGAACAAGTTTTATCCATGACGGTATTCGGTAAATGAGAGACATTGTCAGTAGAAAGTCGCTGAATTGTACTACTAGAAGGAAGTTCATTGTAAAAAAATTTCAATTTCAAAAAACAGAATATCGAGTAAACTCTAAGTTCATACACCATCTCTGATATGTAACAAGTCTATTACTAATTTTGCATACTACCTACATATCACTTTCCTACTGTCTACATTTTTCCGTCTCAGTTTTCATAACGTTTTACTTTATAATTATTTGCACTTTTGTTTTGCATGTACTGTACAACCTGTCTATAGTGGACACCAAGGATTATACAGAATTTACTGAATATCTTACAAAATGCAGCACTTGTGAATGGGAAGTTTAAGTTTTTTTGTTGTAAGGACATCTAGTTGATCAGGTGTTCATTGAAAAAAGAATTGCAATTTTCAAATTTTTTTTTGCAGAAGGGTTCAGTATAGACAGGTTTTGAATTCATAGCTGATCAAAGCAGATATGAGGTAAGTTTTTTTTTGGAAAGGGGAGAAATGTGTGCAAAAAAGATTTGAGGTGGCACCACTACGTCAAAACAGTCAATATCACTCTGTCTTCAGATCTCTTGAGCAAAGCCACGGCGTGGTCATGCGTGGCTCCGTCCAGATTCTCCCCGTTGACGGCTAAAATTTGGTCGCCGCGCTTCAGCTGTCCACTCTCTGCAGCAGCGCCTTTTAAAAACACCGTTTTGACGTAGATTGGTAGGTCACCGTGAGGGCTTCCAAAGCCACCCACGATGCTGAATCCCAGCCCGTGTGGTCCACGAATCAACTCAACAGTTTTGATCTTGGCCATTCTACAAAGAAAAAGGTATGAAATACACATAAATATGCAATATACACATTTTTTGTAAATTATTGCTATAATAGTACCTTTTTTATTGACATATCTACATGTACAGGGCATTTCTGGCAATAGTTTATCCTACTTTTACTGTAAGTCATACATTTTTATCCTTCACACTAATAATGATCAACAAAAACGACAGAATCATGTCTTATTTTCTTCAAAATTTCTTTATATAATCACACCTGTATATAACAATATGATTTGAAACAAAGACACAAAAATCATCAGCTTTCATAAGACATGCTGTTTTTGCTGATAATTTATATCATTATTCTTTCTTAAAATTAACTTCAACGATCATTGCATGATCATCACTATTTTCCTAGAACACATACTTCTATGTTGTATGTTATTATGTCGTAAATACTCAAATTTCTTTGAGAATACAATCTGTACAAACAAAAGCCATTATGCCCCTACGCTGTTCTGTAACAGTCAGTTCAAAATCGTGATCCACTCTAATCTAGATCAGATCTAAATACTGCCCTCTGGAGGTTCAGAACAAACATGATAGACTTTGTTTCTCACGATGCCTGTCACATTACGGTCTAATGTGTCTTTTGAGGAGTCTATATCCTCTCAGATGAATCTTAAATCATACTGTGCCATTCAGGATTGGTAAACATAAAAACCTGTTTGCCCTGAAGTAAAATAAATTATCCTTCACTAAGGAATGTAAGAGTGCCCACAATAGTAGAGGGCCTACCCATGCAGTGCCCTGGCAAGATTTTTTAACACATTTGTACAGACTCTAACTTACTTCTATTTATCAAAAAACCTATGAGAAAAAAGGATACTGGGAAAGGAAGCCAGATGCTTGTTTTGTGAGAAAGGTAAAAACAAGGGAAGTGTTGAGAAATGCTATTCCGATCGGTGAGTAGTCTACAACATGCATCGTGCATTGACATTGAGTGTGTGTATATTCTCAAAACCCCTTTATGACTTTGAAATATATGGATGACTCTTTCTAACTTTTCAAATCTTCTGTGTGAAAATGGAAACGC
>LD344331.1:356421-366997 GCA_001465055.1 Ptychodera flava | reverse complement strand
AAGGCCGTATTCATTTTTCTCAAGCTCTATAAGGAACAGTTCTCCCGGTATGTCACCATACTTGTTTGAAATTTTTTCTGCAATTGACAAGAACGGGAGAACACAAAAATTTGTGAAAACTCTATACAAAGTTGATAACCATCAGCCTGTCGGGTATATGATATTATTTATTAAATTAAATTGTACATCTAAATTAACATATTATACACTAAGATTCATGGCAAATGTTACTATCATTTCACACATTCCCTCTATTCATACCAACTGTGTTTTTATTCAGTGCTTATATTAGTTTTGATTCTCAGCATGCTTGTTGTGACCTTGTTCTGTCACAGATACTTCCGGTATTTTAATAGCAGATTGGGCCTTTGAGTACGGCCTGACATTCCGAAGTTTACGGTTCAATAAATGGAATTTGTAGTGATATACGCTACAGAACCCTCATAGTTGTGAGTAGTGATAACTTATATCATAATGATATCTGCTGACAGGTAATAAATTCAGCTCAGAATTTATCAATTTTGCTGTCTTGCACATCTTGTGAAGTGCTTTCTTGAGTTTTTTCATTATAAATCACATGAGAAGGTACAGATACTGCTTTTCTATTGTTAATCTGTGTGAGAAACTTTACATGAGAAAATTCATTAAACAAAATAAGACAAATGATAAATGAAATAAAATGAGATCTGATTATTGGCAGTTTTCATGAATGATAAAAAGAAAATGAAGAAAATAAACGTTTTTGATTCTGACAAAGTTATAAAGCAGTTTGCCAAGAGACTATAGGACCGCATTTTAAAGTATTAATACGTAACAGCTCTACACTTAATATTTCTGCAAAGTATAAGTGACTTTACTCTTAAATACTTTTATTGAAATTTCCCTCCTACACAACATGACACTTTGTTATATTGTTCACTTTGAGAGATGGATGAGAGACGAAAGGCTATATTTTGTTTTTGAATAGATTCTAATACAAGTCTGGTGATAGCCATGTATAAACGTAGGCAATTGGTCCACTATACTAGATAGTAGTAGTGCACTATGCAGGAATCTCGGAGGAACGCAGCTATTCTTGACCGCGGAGTGACGTCACTTTCACCTCACGCACACGAGTGAGGTGAATTGGGATTTGACTATACAGGACAGTGAACAATGCAGAAATTATGTGACAAAGGACAGAACTTAGTGTTTATCAGTGACATAATGTTGAAACTTTGAATACTGGTGCAAAGGCTGAAAAATCCACACTTCAATATTTTGTTCTCACGGCAGTGTGACGCAAAAATGATGTGAAAAACCGCAAGTTCCCGGATGTCCACGGTCAAGAATAGAACACTGCAGGCAAGAAAACATTCTGCAGGGTTGTGTAAGGGGATCCATGCACGCTTACGCAGTTCATATCTTACAAAGGTTGGCTAATAATAACTGGCCAGAAGGGATACACGCTAGCTGCAAAATCTCCAATCACAGTACTGTAACTGAAGAGCTGAGAGTGAAAGCTGCCGTATGTCAGTTCAGACTTGGTACTTTACTAAGGCTATCCTGAAGGTGTCTGGTCTGCATACCACTGATGATAGTAAAAAGCTAAAGCAGCTCTGTATAAACTACATGTATAGGAGCGCTGGAGCAGCCAACCAGCTGATTTTGAAAAATTGTAATCAGAGGTTTTTACATGTAAATGTGCTTTCTATTTTGTATTTTGAACAAAATTCAAAGTTTGAGGGGGAAATTATCCCCTACCGCCAATTTTTTTTTCATCTCCCCACTGGAAAATTTCTGAGCTAAAAACCTTCTCATGTATGCCCTTTCGCTACTACAAAAGTTCTAATAGCCATTTCTTTGTCAGTTCTAGCTTTCTCCCTCCCTGTTGGAAGAATTCTGAGAACCACCAAATCATGCTCCCAGCCTGTCCATAGGACCTTTTTCAAAATTTTCCGCTAGGCAAAACAATACAATTTTCTCATGTGCTAATGATGAAACATTTCACACCTGCCCGTACCCAAGCCCGCTGATGTGTAAAAAGTTTGCCCCTTTCCCAGCCAAGAAATCACTTACAAACAGCACTTTGCACAAATAGCCACAATGGCTGCCCCTATGAGTCCGCTGACAGCTGTCACAGATCCAAATCAAAACTGCAACAGCTAAGCGTGGAGCTGTACGAAGATATCAAAAGGATTGAGCTGCACGCAGTCACGATAACTATTTTTTTCTATCTGGTCTAAAATATTGTGAAGAGGGTGATTTTCACAACTAAGGTCACAATTACTACCCCAGGAATCTAGGGAGCAGGGGGACTTAACAATTTCTGCTTTGTTTCACAGAAGGAATGGGAGGGATGAGGTCCAAGTGGCTTCTTTTCTACAATCAACCAGAGCAAGACTGCAAACTATAAGGAACATTCTAGCACGTATGTAATTCCAAAAACTTTATCATGCATTTCAAATTCACTTCTGATAAAATATTGATCTACAACACATCAAGGCTTGTAACCAATAGATCACACTTGACTGATTTTCTTGCATGAATGCAAACAGTTAAAGGTAGGTTTTGTATCATGAGTAAAAGAAAATAGAGCTACGGTACATTTAAACTGTGCATCACTGATCATGTCTTTTTTCCTATTGCTCTTTTATTTCACCTTTCAGATTGTGATGTACTGTCTTTAATGGGTAGAATCCTGAATCATATTGCAACTTTATCATGCAATTTTGCAAAAAGATTTGAATTTTTCAAGTAAATATGGTGATGCATACAGTAGAAGAAGCAAAGGAAATGGCAAAATTATTTATAATGTGTGCTTTGAGATATGAACACAAAAAGTTGATTGAACACGTGGATAATTCTATTGAAAACAAGATATCAGGGGAGACTGCAACAAAGATACACTCCATTATATGCTCAACTCCACCTTGAAATTGAAACACTCTGTTACAATGCTAATATTCATACTCTGTAACATTGCCTATGTGGTTTTGATATGCAAACTGATTTGACCAAATGTGAATGCCAACGACAGATATGTCCTTTATATGAAACACCTTGTTCAGTAATATATTGTAGATTGGTTAGAAATATGTCATTTTATCTGAGCAAAATCACAACTCGTCTTCCATTCAACATGAATGAGTGCATGTCACACTGGAACTAAGTTCACAAGGGTATAAAAATAAATTAAGATGCACTTGAAAAATGCTTTTCACCTTTAGCCATCCTTTCAAACGATCCCCTCTCCTGTCCTTATAATGTTTTATCCCTGCTTGTACCCAGAGACACATAGATCTGGGAATATTGAGAATCACAGAACAGATCAAGAACTGACATAGTAACCCAAGGCCATCTGACCCCAATCATACAAGTCTGCGTACAGAGCATGTATGAAATACTTGACATATCATATTACCAAGGCAACCAAACTTGCTTCAGCTGTTTCTCAGTAGTATCAAATTCTTTGACCTGTCATGAGGTCAGGTTTTCTTTCAAACACAGAAACCAAAGCAATATGTTTGCAGAGGAAATTGATTTTATCTATAATTACATGTCGGTGTTGTGTGAAGAGAAAAAACAAATACTTTAGGATAGTTTATCCTGTATTCCTTGAACCATTGATGTCCACTGCAACTTTGAAAAAAGCATCAAATAAAACAAATACTCCTGTTGCCTATAGGTTTTAAAATGTCGTCATTTTATGAGTTGGAAATGAGAAACTGTATAGCCATTATTCAAAGCTGAAAGTAAAATGTGCAGTCACTGTTAATAATATGGAAAGTAAGGACTCTCAAGTGAAATGTAAAAGTATGCATACACAAAAGGATATAAATATATTATATATATGTGATACATATATACATACATTTATGTACATGCACATATGCAGAAATACATGTACATATTACGGTACTAGTACATGCTGTAAAACACCTTGAATTTAATAGCTGCATGCTTTTTTAGCGATTTTGGATTTTGATTGCAATCAATGGGTTTTTGATTTAGCTGAAAAGACATTTTCACCATAGTGAATATGGGGAAAATTTTAAATTACTGGCATTTTAAATTAGCGAATTTAAACACTTAGCTAAATTAGCTAAAAAAGAATGCTGGCGAAAAAGACTTCTTTTACAGTACATTGTGTTCATACACTGATCTTTGAACACATGCAATTCATTAGACATGCATATATCTGATTCAGAACACATGCCAGATTGATGAAAATCATGGGCAAACATGATGAATATATATTTTGGACCTTTAAACGTTTTATTTCTTCAGCGGGATTATGACAGAACACGACACCGGCAAATAAGCCTCCAGTCTCACTTTGTATAATTACCATTAGATTCACATTTGCTCATTTCCACTGTAAACACTCCATTGGAAACACGCAGTCCCCTGAGGGGGGTTTAAAACCACGATACAATGCACAGGGATTGGCTGAACCAGATTACATCAGTGTCAGCTTTCAAAAAGTGCTGACTCGGATGCCTGGCAGTTCATTTCACGTGTCTTGCCGATTCTCATCACAACGTCAATCACAATCTATGACACAGTCACCCGGGCCCTTTCCATTCTCCCGGAAAAGTAATGCATATAACATTGAACGATCCGGCATCCCTTTCAGTGTAAGGTCCACAAAGCTGATGAGCGTAAAAGCTGTTGTATTTCACACAAACTGATTCAATATGCCGTGCAGAAGTAATGGCACTGTCTTAATTGCAGTATGCAGAGGAATGCAGCTGTAAGGTCATCAATGTAGAATACAAAACATTTTATACTTTGATCGATACTGGACAAAATTATCTACATTTTCCTCAACAAGCCTCACTTCTCTAGCCTGTACATATTAATCAGCTAAACCTGATACACCGTACATAGTACAGTCAAGTGTCAGACCTGCATGCACTGCTATATCATGACCTACTGCATCGCACGGCCTCTTTAAAAAATTTATCCCACAAGAAAAAGATGTGTTTTGACACAGTAGTCCCCAAAGAAGCTACCAACAGGGAAGCACAAACACTGCAAAGTGCTCTTCAATCCCGCTGGTCACGAGATTGCCTCATCATTTCCATGAAAGAAAAAAATAACTTTACTTGGAGGATTAAGGTCTTTAAGCCCTCTGCATGTGGTGAATGACACTTCTACATCGGGGCTTTTCTAACCCACAAGCAATAATTATTCAGGACTTACAATATCATTACATCGGTCATTTTTTCCCCTGATGATCAAACATCTTCACGAAAACATCAAATCATCTCTCCTGTCGGGCACTGAAGGGAAGGAAAATCAATAAAACAACCTGACCAATCAATACTGCCATCAGAGGACAAAATCCAGTTGCCATGGAAACTATCAGAACTTTAATGAGAAAAGCTAAGGCAAACATGTACAATCAGAAGCGAGCTTTTTTTTTTTAGAGCCACAATCTAATTAGATTTCAGGAAAGATAGAATGAAAGAAAGTAAGTTTTCCATGCAGCTGTAAAAAGCTAATTCAGTTTGAGATATATGAAATATGTGAAGAGTACAAGTTAATTAACTTAAAGCTAGATTATCAAACGCTGTTCATATGGATAAGAAATTCTTTTCAAGGAAGCAATCTTGAAACATGCATACCAACGGCTTCTGAAGTATTGTGTGCTATCTGTGCCTGGAAAGAAAAACCCATTAAAAAAATTCACATGGATGCAGTTGAATTCTTATCTTTAACAGAAGAGGAAATATTTAGGAAAAGTTCTTTTGTTTTACCATTTATGAAAAGCTCTGTTTCATCTGGCATGCTGGCAAGCAGAGTGGTTATGAAGCCATAGACGATATGTTTTCTGCAAGTTCAGACCAACTCATCCAGTCCATCACACTGAGGGAGATGACGACAGTGGCAAACTCATGCAGCTCATGGAATCCGAAAACCTAAACAAAGCCCAGCACTGTCAAAGCCTTTCAAGATTCTGTGTGAGATTCTAGCATCCTCAAATGCCCCGGACGATCACAGGTAATATCCACACAGATCCGGAAAGCAGAAAGACAGGGCCTGGATATATGCCTGTCAGATTCCTCCACAGTCCTCCTCTGTCCTAACACAGCTCCTGGACTCCAAGATCCATCAGAGACAGTGACAACAACACCAGTGAGAGAGAGACCTGCCAACTCAGCCACACTGACCCTTCAACTTGATGAAGCAGAAATCCTAACAGAACTGCACACTGAGATTACCGATGCATGACAGCAGCCATCAGTGTATAATTGCCCACGACTACGTGATGCACATTTGATTATGTTCTTGGTACAATACAGCGACACACTTAAATATACCATGGATAATACACTCGTCCAAAGTCTCTCTATTAAACCTTATAAATGATGACAGCTCAGCTAAGTGGGCTTCAAACCACTCAGTCAACTCCAAATAACTCTCTCCCTCTCATTTATCATTGTAAAATACTTTCCTTGCAGTTATTTTGATATCGTGATTGAACTGCTATGAATTTCATTAACTTTTTTTTTTGCAAAATGGGGATAATTGACTTTGATTGTCCATTATGTACTCTACCATGTAAGTGTTTGGAAAACATAGTTGTTCTATGATTCCCTTATTCCCTTATTCTTGAAATTAAAAACTTCAGTAATTTTTTTCCTCATTCATTCATTAATTCATTCACTCTTGCAACAGTGCCATCAGTTAGTGAGATGATTAACAAATGATTGATAAAATAACAATATTTTACTGAAGACGAAGATGACAAACTGCAAAATAACACCACACTCAGAAATTATTTGAGGCAAAGAAGTCTACTTTATCAAAAGCTGTAAAGAGTTAATGAATATGTTACATGTAATTGTGCTACACTGCAAATTAAAGAGAATGAAATTTGGACAACAAGCCCTGTTATTCCGAAAATATACCATTTCCTATGTTAGTACGTATGTTTTTCAGGACCTTAATACTTAAGTTCAAGTTGAAGCTTTTCCATTTCTCTACTTGTTACAAATTTTCTTTTTCATTAGATTTTTTAAGTTTTAAAATAATTTCGATTACACACACAAATACCATTATGAGTGTGACAAAATTAGTAAAAGGTGCAAAACATGTTTACATCGATGAATAAAACCCATCATCAAAGCACAAACTGAAAAATGTAAAGAAAGGTATAAGTATGTTAAACTGAAGTTATAATACGACAACAGATACAGACTCTACCTTCAGTATAAAGTAATCAAAATATGATAGATTAGATGGTGTACAGTTTCAAACCAGATAATTACTGGGTGGTGGTTGTCATAAAAAAAAATTAGCAACAGATAGATGGGAGTGCCATGCAATTTCAACACAGAGATTTGATAATGCCACCAGGGTACATTACCCTGATGAGAAAGTTGCAAATTGCCAGCTGAATGACAAACCATTACAGGCAGATTATGAAGGAAAACAATTTAATCTTACAATTAACTGACGTGAAAGAATATCAAGATGACATGAAGAGACAGTCAATTAGCGTTTTGTGATTAAAATCATGTCAATCGCCGTGGGGACTAATGTAAGATGATGCTACTATCATTTGATGTCAGTTCAAAAGTAACCTGCCTATAACCATCATATCTACAATACTTGTCCAAATACATCATCGTTAGAAACACCATACAACCAAGCTGCATTAATCAACTTGAAGTGTTATTCTTCAGTTTTTTTTCTGCATTCTGTATTCTCTTTTCATACGAACTCAAGCTAACTGTTAACTTCTAATTTTTATGTAGACAACCTATGGCAAGCTTACCAAAGATTTCAATATCGGCCAAAAATATGAACAACGTGTGTGTATAAAATCAAGGTATGAAAATATATTTGGACTCTCTGATAGAAAAATCCTTCAAACAGCAAAATGGCATGGAAGAAGTTGGACTGGGCAGTGTAAAGATAAAGTATGAAAACATCAAAATAACTACCGTATGATAGCACCTTTTCCTAGCATGGAAACTTGCATCGAATCATATCAAAGTTGGACATTGAGAATGACACCCGGGGAATGACATTACGAAGGCACAACATACCAAAGTAATAATACATGTACATCAGCTAGTTTTGCAATATTCAAATTGGATAAAGGTCAATGGTTAAATAGACATGTCCAGGTGACAGAATTTGTGCATTTTGGGAGACGCTTTAAGATCATTTTTTATCAGTCCCTAATGACATTATACAGCGCATACAACAGACTCAAAGGAAGGCTCAAGGGTCATTAGAGAATGATAAATGCATGGAGAAACCCTTGATATTCTGTATGTCTAGTTGTATCAACAAAATTGTAAATTGAATCCATAATGCCGCCATTAAACATCTATCTCAGACAATGTATGCCAAGTCACTTTTGAAGAAACATAGATGAATTTCCAGTGATGGAGATATACACTACTCCTACACAAACTTTTCAAAAGGGTACATGATGATTCACGGCAGGAGTTTAAGAGGAATTTCTGATCCCCGTCAGTTTCCAGGAAAATTCTACACATACAGCTCTAGAAATGCTTAGGTTTGTTTGGTTTTTTTTGGCGTAGGACATGATACATTACTTCAATTTATGTTTTTCCTAATCCAGATCTTTCTTTCTCTGAGTTAGGGATACCTCCTAATGTACTTTCAGGCCAGCTCAGCTTATCAATGTTAACTCCTGCACTTCAGATCATCATATCTTGTCTATTAAAGTTTCTCCATATTTGGTCATAAAAATTTTCAACACTTCACAAAAAGAATCACTTTTTGTGAAAATATCCTTGTGTCATTTTTTTCAAAACAGAATGAAAGTACAGATTGCAATGATGCAACACAACTAATTTCAGCACATCTCCATGTAACGACTGCACATTTGTGTTAACTTTCCTAAAATGTTAGTAAACCAACACTGTATATCTTGACACACTACGATGACTGTCCACTGTGTATAGATCTATCCAAAAGGCATGACAAAATTCTTGAATGTACAGGAAATATTACACCAAAATATCAGAGTATAATTTACCATGTTAATCTACAGATCATGGGTTAGCAAGTGTAACTGTACATCAAAATTACACATGACTACAAAAATTGAGCTTGCTTTCATTTTTTTCAATTTCCGGTACCTGTCAAAATCATTATCGATTCCAATCCTTCAAACAGAATGTAACATACATCTTGATACGAGATATCTTCAGGGTTTTTTACTTTAATCTACTGTATTTGATATCTCTGCAAGAATTTCAACTGACAATGGAAAATAAAGGTGCATGGTTGGTCTTCTATAAGCTCAATGTCACATCCATCTGCTGTCCCCAGGAATAGGCTTTGTACCCTTGACAACTGGGATGTTACCAGTCAGTGTTTAATGCTTTGAGAGTAGTGGGCCCCTGCAGGAAAACATTTCAGACATCCCCTCACTTTATAAAAGATATTGGCTAAATTATCTACACAAATTCATGCTTGTGTTTTCGTTCTGTCTCTGCCTTTCTTTAACCAGCATACAATGTTCACTTCCCAGAAGTAATGACGTGCAGTGAAAGGTTTTCATGCTGAAAGTGAACATCTAAACAAAATCATTTTTGATGAGTGAATGCACGAGTTCCTTGGATAATTTTACGAGAATTCAACAAATCAAAAATTGATCAAAATGCTAGAGTTCATGTCCACCACTCCCTGTTGTATCGGCATTTTCAATCACTTCAAAACCCAAGCAGTATAGATATGTTTGAATGCATAATTTATCGTTTCATACCCACTGATATAAAATTTTCCATTAGCGCTTCACTGTTTACAAATCCTTTAGATTTCATACCCATGGGGCAATCTCTCCAATAGTGTTCACTTTTTTCCTCTATCACCGAGCACAAACAAAAAGATGGTTTGTAAGTTCTTCTACTTAGATGGAGTAATACAGATTAGAATTATTAGATAGCTACGATTACATATCTGCAGCTGTCCTCCACAATAAATCACACCAAATTCATCAAATATTGATTATGCCTTCTTGTATTGACTGAAATTCCACCAGCTTTATCCAATAGTCTCCTGGAGGTACAAGACCAGCTCTATTTAATGGACAAATAAACCGCAGTGCCTACTGCGGGATTGTGACTGATGTTTGATGGGGCGCCCTGACTTGAATACCAACTACAAGAACCGAGTTCCCTAGAAACAAACTTCTGAATTGATCGGTAAGGAGTACAGCAGAGCTGAAATTAGATTTAGAATAATCAAATACATTTTGACAAGTATGTGAATGGAAGAAAGGAAATATTGTTAGAATTGACTTTTGCAAGGAGTATGAAAATGAACAAGTCCAATTGGAAATGGAAAAATAAAAATTAGCGCCAATGGCACTTGATCACAACTGGCACATTGTGAAACTACTCTATCTCTGGGTACACCTGTACATGAAATACTGAATGGGTAGGTGCTGCGGGTTTGGAGTTTGTCTGTAAATGCACACAGAAAACAAAGTCCCGAAGTAGCGAATTCCAGCCATTTTCAAACCACACTGTTTGTCAGTGAGGTAAGCAATATTCGCAAAAATCACATTTCCAGGCTAATAGACTATGTTTTACCAAATCAC
>LD344331.1:336096-356328 GCA_001465055.1 Ptychodera flava | reverse complement strand
CCCAGAAGTAATGACGTGCAGTGAAAGGTTTTCATGCTGAAAGTGAACATCTAAACAAAATCATTTTTGATGAGTGAATGCGCGAGTTCCTCGGATAATTTTACGAGAATTCAACAAATCAAAAATTGATCAAAATGCTAGAGTTCATGTCCATCACTCCCTGTTGTATCGGCATTTTCAATCACTACATACCCAAGCAGTATAGATATGTTTGAATGCATAATTCATCGTTTCATACCCACTGATATAAAATTTTCCATTAACGCTTCACTGTTTACAAATCCTTTAGATTTCATACCCATGGGGCAATCTCTCCAATAGTGTTCACTTTTTTCCTCTATCACCGAGCACGAACAAAAAGATGGTTTGTAAGTTCTTCTACTTAGATGGAGTGATACAGATTAGAATTATTAGATCGCTACGATTACATATCTGCAGCTGTCCTCAACAATAAATCACACCAAATTCATCAAATATTGATTATGCCTTCTTGTATTGACTGAAATTCCACCAGCTTTATCCAATAGTCTCCTGGAGGTACAAGACCAGCTCTATTTAATGTACAAATAAACCGCAGTGCCTACTGCGGGATTGTGACTGATGTTTGATGGGGCGCCCTGACTTGAATACCAACTACAAGAACCGAGTTCCCGAGAAAAAAACTTTTGAATTGATCGGTAAGGAGTACAGCAGAGCTGAAATTAGATTTAGAATAATCAAATACATTTTGACAAGTATGTGAATGGAAGAAAGGACGTATTGTTAGAATTGACTTTTGCAAGGAGTATGAAAATGAACAAGTCCAATTGGAAATGGAAAAATAAAAATATGGCATGATAGAAATTATTTTGCAGGAGGAATGTAACATAAGCAATATTAGCCTACAGGATAGATGGACTATTTGCTTGCTCTGTAATTATAAATATTAAAATTAGATAAAACTGTCACACAAAGATTGTATGGACTCCATCTGTATTTGATTCTTATTTCTCAGCACTTCACATATTTCAAGAAAAGTTTAAAAATACCGTAGGGAGCAAATTGGTGGGTAAAACCTTTGCATCTACATCATGAAGGACACATTCTAATGGTTGTTTCAAAGCATATCACTTCTGAACTATCTAAATTATGGGGAATATGCTGCTTACAAACAAATTGTTAACTTTACATGTTAAAATTACAGGGCTACATGCCTTTACATGAAAAATCACTTTTAATATGAGACAGTTACTCAATCTATTTATCTCAGAAAGCAGAGATTACCATAACATTAAAGTAAAATTAATTAGTTTGATAAATGTTTTATGAAATTTGTTTCAAATCACTTGGAGCTATTGAAAATTGGCCTAGAAAATAAATCACTGGAGGCTATTGAACTTGGCCTTGCTCATGGTTGTCACAATAATACAAGTACGTTTGACTAATCACACATAAACGAGTCACTAGTGAACATGACAATCTATCATGCCACTGGATGATGTCATGTGTGAATTGAATGTCACTGTCCGTGGCTGTTTTTACAAATGTCAATAAAAAGACATCACTCTCACCTTCAAGAAGCATGATGCTGAGGTGATGAATACAATCATTAAAAGCCGTCCGTGTTTAGTTACATCTTGACTGCCACTATCAAAACGTAAAAGCCAGCCAACAGTCCCTCTTTGTGATTTTTCCTTTCAGCTCAAGCTTTTCACGCTCAGCATATCTCCCCTTGCACCGACTCCTAGATGGTGAATTTCCACCGTGACTGTGTTACCTAACTGCTGGGAGACGTGCACAACTCTGCTAATGGCACGCCAGTCGCCCACTGCCTACTCAGAACATGATCTGTCTGATGGGTATCAGCACTCGGACAAGTGTCATCAAGCCTTTGAGAGTACCACTACACTGCATGTCAATTATGATCTTGTTAAGCTAATCTAGGTGCCCAGAAAATTAAAGTCTAAAATTTCGCTCATTCCTGTGTCAAAAAATATGAAAACATTCCCTCTAAAAAGCAACAGAAATAGTAGGCTTTTGGAATTATAGCTTTTATAATTACAGTCTCAAGTCGCATGAGATTTGCCAATGTTTGAAATTAAAAATGGCTGCCATTGCCATTGATGACTGCGTATACAGGTGACAACCGAATATTTGATTGCAGACAATATGAAATTCAAATGTGTCATTTGAAATTTCAAAGTTAATCCCTATACTAGTGCAACAAAATCTGAATTTCATGTACAGTTAGTTTTTTGTATATCTTCCATAAAAGTATTTTACTTTAACTTGTCTGATTTCCCTGACCACTCCTGTGGCTATTCATAACTTGGAACAATCCAATTTTTGTCACAAGTGGGCAGATATGGTAATGAGCAACCAGGGTGGAGAGGGCACACCATGGAAGTTGCTGTTGGTGTACAAGCACGTAAGCATATTCAACATATCAATCAAACGTAACCTTTGATTGTCCCTATGTGGGCAGTGTAGAAAATACAAGTATACCCAAATAATGCGCTGATCTTCTCATAATACTACAGACTTTCCGATATGCCTTTTCATGAGCAGCAGGTCTCAAAAGATCACATGGATTATGCACGTATTTAGAAAACCCAGCACCATCAATTCTATGCGTCACCACACAGCGTTCACCTGAATTTATCAATATTGATTTTTCAAAGAAAAGGATTCGGTCCTATTCATTTTGTGATAAATGTTTAATCAAAGACAGCGAGTGGGCGTGTGAATGTGCGTGTTAAGGGAGAGGAAATAAAAGCATGGTACTACAAATTTGCTTTCGACCAAAACCTTATTAACATGTAAACTAGGCAGACAATGCAATGCATTGAAATTCCCCATCCAGAGGAAATTCAGCTTCTTTTTTAGCAACTTTATCCGCTAAAAATACACTTCCAAATTTAAGTCAGACAAAATACACAGATATAGATCCCTTCCAGTTTCCTTATTGACAGTAATAAATTTGATCTCCTGCTTTGATATACTCAACTTTTGAAGTGTACCTTAAAATACACCATGATTCAATCTGCTCTGACATATTTTTCCTTCAAGATATTTCAAGAAACCAGCAGATTCCACTCTAGTTGCTTGAAGTGTCTTGAAGGAGAAATATGTACCTAGTACTAGTAGCCTATTATTCCTGAGAACTATATATATATATATATATATATATATATATATATATATATATATATATATATATATATATATATATATATATATATATATATATATATATATATATATATATATATAAGCCAATTATCTTCCTAACCATCAGCCAAAGACAGCCAAAAGGCCTGTCAATCTCCCCTATATCCTGCAAGCTTTGCTGAACTGAACAGGATGAACTAAAACTTAATAGATATTGACACGCCTTGCAGCAACTGAAATGGATGGAAAAGTTACCATTACATTCAGGTTTAGCATAGCTATTCCTCATTTGATTTCAATAGAATAAGATGCCGCTTTCCATCAACGTTACATGGAACTTCATCATGGTATACTTTTTCATCCAATTGACATGCCAACCAAACAATCAGATTCCATCTATATCAGTTGGTGTACAGTCAACACAATAATCTTATGTCAGACATTACACAATGATAAGACACTGTAAATGATTGCAGATATATTTAAAGAGAGGGTAACAGGTCCTTGAATGAAAGCCAGTCATCACTGGCCAAACCCCAACTACAGTTGTTCCACGTAGCTCCTGCCACATGATAGATGTAGTTTGGTGGACAGTACGATACTGTGTAATGGCCAGGATGGTATAGGTCTCATGTTCCACTCCACTGAAATGACAACCATGCTTACGAAGATCAGATCTGTTCGTGAGTTCATTGGTAAAACATACTTTTATGTGAACAAATATAAACAAATGAGATTCTTTCTTCCAAATCACACAAACCATAATGATTGAAGTTTATTTACTATCTATACAAGCATGGGTAATCAGATAAAGGGAGACAAGACGTATCTATTCATAGATCTTCATTCTGTGCACAACAGAGGTATAGCGTTCATGTCTGCTTAATCCAATCACCTAATGGCTAGAGATATTAATCAAAACACATATCGATTTACCTAATATAGTGTATTGGTTGTTCACAGTCGTGGCTTGCAGAGACATCAACAATTTTGGTATTACTTCAAAAAGGAACTATGGTTTACAATATCTATTCGCAATTTTTCTTTACTGAATACTTCATCTTTAACAAATCATTCAAATAACTTTATGAACTGAGCTTTCATAATGTATGCAGAGTAGCACACATATCTGTTATAAAACACAATGAAAGATTTTGACAGGGGACTGTGACTTCTAGAGAATGTAGAAGAGACCTTTGCAATGTCTCATTCACAAAAAATGTTGATTTAAGATACCAGAAAACAACAGACAGAAAGCTTGCCTTGGTGGAAACACCAGATATTTGGTGTTTTTGGATGTCTCCTTATTAGAAACTTGCACTTGTTTTACACATGACAAACAATTCAAAACATTTCCATTGGTGAACGCATAGGACATTGACTTTGAAGCAACTGAGAGTCATTCTGGTAGTTATCAATCAGTATAAAGGACTTTGGACATGACCACCACAACAACTACAAGAAACATCCTGCCCAAACTGTTTAGTTACCATACAAACTCAATGAATAGCCTAGAGTTGGAAAGTATGACATACATACAGTGACAGGGAAATTTTAATACAATTACAATGCAGGACTTTACCCTCGCTTTCACATTTCTTTTCAGTTCAGGTATAAGGGAAAGGACAAATATCTACTTCACTTGAACTGTGCATGTGACTTTGACCTTGGGCCTGAATCTATTTGCATATGGTAATGTTACAAGGAAGAACCTTCAGTCATTACTACGTTATAAAAATGTAAAATTCCTGTGGTTTGCATATCAAGGAAGTTACATTGACCCCTAATCCCATAATATATTGTAAAATCTGACATCTGTTTTCTGTACACTAATAAATTTCGTGCCATTTGACTGGTGTGAGTCTATACAAGTTACTCAGATTTTGCAACTTTCTCATAAACCTTGAAAACTCACAGTACCATCCAGGAATTCAATGGTAATATTCTCTCAATGTCAGCTGAAAGATGTAATCTAAGCAAATACAACTAGACTGTATCTAAAAACGTCACAATCTGTGAAATACCAAGTGCATGAATGCAAACTGTGAATCTGACTATGAAATCCACTCTGACCTTCATAAATTCCCTGGATTTATGTGGGAAACTCTAATCAAATGGAATATGAACAATTAATTGGCTAGACCTTAACCCCTTCATGACCAGATGTTTGAAAAACATGACAAATACATTACATCCTAACCTTGAAATCCATGAAACTAATATGTGATCATGGGCTTCCAAATAGACCTGATGTTTCATGATTCATAATTGTTAATATGGGTAAGCTAGTCGGACATAATTGCCAAGTAATTAAATGTGATAGAATAATTCTTACATCTTCAATTATCATGCAAATATGTTATTATCACCTACCTCTAAGGCCAGAAAGTCTTACAGAGCAATTTTACTATTTACTTAAAAGCCATCAGAAAAATTTGTATAATAAGTACTGGAGGATTGGATGATTGAAAGGTTTTGTATCAAAGAGGATTTCACAGATTTTTTTGAAAGTATATAATGAATCCACTCAATTGCAATTCTTAACTTGAATGTAAAGATTGATGATGTTGCTATGGAAACCCATATTTTGTTGTTCTTTCTCAAAAATTGATGAATGGAATGTCTTTCCTATAGCATTAAGTGTTTTTTTGACAATATATTTGCTATATTCTCAAGTTAAAGGTTACAAAGGTCATACTGTTTGTCTTCGCCCACAGATGTGTGAGCCCTTTCAATTCCCAGTACAAGGCGACCTTGCAACACAGTTCCACTTATCCTCTGTGATACACGTACACTGATTGTGCCCATTACAGGCAAGGAGTGAATTAATATAATACCAAATTAAATTCACCCACTCTTGTAAAACTGAAATGCTTTTTGAAGATTTGCGTCACTGCTGCAGAAAAAATACAACAACGTCAACGGCGTATTTTAGTGCACTGAACTTGGAATGTGGTCATTCATACCACGTACGTCTTGGAGTTACTAAAAAAATTGAAATATAGTTTTCCATTGCTATCTAAACTGAGCAATATTTTGTCCATATCAGTTGTCTGTTTACCTGGAGGGTGTGATAAAAAAGCTATGGACATTTCATGACTCACACTGAACAAGCAGATATTGGATCATAACATTTTTATGTCTTGTTTATGTACCATGTTTCTTTAATTTCCCTTTCTTAATGCCAGAAGCAGCCAATGAATGTTAATATGTTTGCAAGTACTCAGTGGAGTAAGAGAGTTTATTTTATTCTGTTAGTCTGCAGGGGAGAGGGCATCTATCTCAGTGGGCAGGGGGGGGGAATTTTGTGTTTCTACTTCTATGTTTAAGCACACTTTAGTGCAAAGGGCAAAAACATGTGTTGATGAGAGGGCGGAGGGGAACATCTGTTTTGGTGCAAGGGCATTTGGGAGTTCTTATGGTGGAAGAGGGGCACTGGGGAGTTTTGGGTACTGGGGAGGGAGAGGGGAAATTTTGTTGATGGGAGGGGAAACTTTTAAAACTGTGATGTAAAAGGTAGTAACAACCAGCTTTTACTTTTCCTCTCTAATAGTTAATTTCACCCAAAATTCTTTTAAATGCTATATTTTAATACTTAAAAACACTGAAAAAACGTTTGATTACAATTTCTTGGAATAGGCTGGTTGGCTGCCCTTGTTATGTTTATGCTCTAAAGATCTCTTGAGTTGTCTACCTGAGGTTTGTATTGAAGTGACTGCAATAAATTCTAAGAAAGAGAGAACCTTTTATTGCCTTTCATAGTTAAAACAGAGTTTGCTTGCAGCGTGCCCACACTTAATTCCTACCAAAGGACAACAACTTGATTAGAACAACACATGAGCTGGCCGTTTCAAACCTAGTAGCTTGCTTACGAGAACTATTACATTTTTCCGGGCAATGAAGTTTCATTTTCTATCATTTGTTACCCTGGAGAGAACACTTCCATGGAAACGCGAGAGGCAATAACTTGGAACAACGCCAAATGTATTAAAAGCGTGCCTGCGTATGTAGAAACCTGCCCACTCTACAATGGAGAAACTCAGTCACATCTCCAGGGCCAGCATCCCAGTTGGCCTGTAATCGATCCTTACAAATGAAAATTACTCTGACTGACAATAAAAACACACTGGGAGAGAATCAGAGTATTTTAAATATTTCTGCCAGCATCAGATTAAGAGATACAGGCTTCAAGTGTTATTTCTTTACCTGGATCACCATCAGGAAATACCAACACCACTCCAAATGACTGAACCTTACCTGTATGCGTTGTAAGCACTGCCAATTATTGCACCCTATCTTGGCCTCGTCTACTCAATTCAGACGGAACATGCAACACCTTTGACATGCAATAAAATGCTTGCTTTTTATGGCAATATAATCTTACTACAGAATAAGTACTACCTAGCCTTAAAGAATCATTATTAATTCTACATCTACTAAATAATGACAGAGGGAAGTCTTATTTAGTGTATGGCTATTGAATATTCAGTATTAGCATGACCGACACAGAGTTCCAACTTCTTTGAGAATGCATGCATACCAGGGACTAAAACATTTCATAAGCACACATTTAAGGTGCACATATCTTAAATTCTAGGTAATTATCAAACAATTTGCCTTGTCTTATACTTTTTAAAAAGCTGCATGGGAACATCTCTAGAATCTGTGAACTACATTTTCAAGCAATTACTAGATAGAAGTATTTCTGATAAACTGCAACATTCTTTGATTTTTGGAACCAAAAATTGAAAACATTACAACAATAATCTCCAATCTTCATATCTATTTATAAATGTCTTGGCTCTACTGTATGTCTGTCTCTATTTGGACAGAATAATAAATACATTGTTAGGTAGCCATCAACATAATCCCAGGATAAAAAAGATTTTTAATTTAATTTCACAGTAAAATCCAAGTTTGTGGCAGACCATCAACACATTTTTGAATACAATGAGCTTTAGAATGGGGTTTACTGTTTTGTGTGTCCACGAATTTCCCATCTTTCACACTCCTTGACAAGATAGTTACAAAGTGGTTTAAAACTGCTTGCCTGATAAATCTCTAAAACGTACATTGTCAACACAAGACGTTTCATGTTATTTAATTTCAGTTCAGTCTATATTATGATACCATGAACATGAAACATATTCCTTTCTGAAATTCAAAATTTGCATATAGACGCATTCAACCATTTCATATTATATATGTTATTTCAGTGTGGCTTTCAGTTCCCACTCCAAAGTCTGTAATTTTATGCTACTGCATGCACAGAGATCGATATTAGAACACATTACCGCCCACTTCATACAATACAATTATCAAACTACATGCCTGACAAATTTTCCCCCATTCAAGCTGCAGTTTAATCTTCAAAAGAGCTTTGCCGGCGACGCTATGATCATACATAATGCATAGAAACTTTGCTGTGGTATAACCTAATATGAATCAATACTCACCTCGACCAGGGTCTGGTCACGATGCCAAACACACTGTCAAATTTCCTGTCATTAAATATTCTACGCCTGTAGGCATCACTAGAGCGCCCAAAATACATCACTTCTTACTTGACAGCAGTAATCTCCTCATACTTATTATTGAAGTAGTGAAGAAAATTAACACATTTTTAATAGAATAACATATGCATTGTAAACTTCATCCGGGTAATTACAAAACATATAGACAAATGGAAGCTATGGCCTGAAGGCTCACACAACAAAACACAAATTGTGTCTCTATTAGTTGTAGTGGACCAAGATGTGACTGATAACTTTGACGGAAAAACTTACATGACTCCGTTTGAACATTGTTTAGTTTCTGTCAAAATGTCAAAATGTTTATTTCAATTGCTCACATGATAATACATTATGTTGAAAATACAGCAGTCTACTACGAGATAGAAGCTTATACTCCAGATGGGTTTGCAAGTTAAGAAAAGGTCTATATATGATTGGCAGGTGGACTACTGTTACATGTAAGGACATGCATAGGGAGAATTTCAGCAGCATGATTTTAATAATCTCTTAAGATCTGTACAAAGATTCATTCAGAAAGTGAAGCTACACGGAATATTGACAGGAATGATGACTGTTTAGATGGAAGGGCTGTGTGGACAGTATTGAAGAGAAGAGGAGCTTTGATGAAGGAGATGCAAGAGATTGAGCTGATGTTATATGGAGTAATGAACACAATAGATGGAGGCTGCATCTCTGGTTAGCTGAAGGACTGATACTCAGAAAGAGTTGTACCGGTAATATGTTGCCAAATCCAGTAGTAATGATTGGTGATATTCTTGAACTTCAGAGTTCAAAGGTTTCCAGATGGTTTTGAGGAAGTTTAGCATACATATACCATAGTCTAGGTTAGAATAGTACACTGTTATTACAACTTGTGTGGCTAGAAGGCACATCATGTGGGAAAACAAGTTTCAGTAATTGCAGACATTTGGAATTTTGTGGATTTGGTTAGCTGAAGGGAATGTAGAACTCGCACGAGAGCTGTCAAAAAGGTCACGGAAACTATGCCAGACAGATAGTGTGATATAAACGTGATTGACGTGACTCGGGATCTAAATTCAAGACATGGAAGGATGTCTAAATGCATACCACACTGTATGAACACTCAGGTTTAAACCTCTCTGTCTTCAAGTAGCAGGTTGAGGCAAAAAGCAAATGGAAATACAGGTGAAAGGGGTGATGTGTATTAAGGGACACCAAGGAATCGTGGGAAGGACCACTGACAAGGCATTGGCAGTGCTCGCTGTTTGAGGTGTGAGCTGGTCACTGCACAATTACTATGGATGAATCCACAGGATTTCATTCGACTATGCATGCAGCCTGCCATCAAAGAGACAGGTCAGAATCAAAAGTCAGCATTCCCGTCAGCTAGATGAGTTAAGCACGGGAAATTTTCCCGTGTTTATCTGAAACTGCATGGATGCACTGAAATCCACTCTCCCGCAACTTGACTCAACTTCTTATTTGAAGCTCCATGGGTCTGCATCAAAATTATTACGCACCATAGAGATAAAGGCTTTTAAAGTTAATTGAACAAGTCTGTTCTTGGTATGGAAACTGCATTTTTATCTTGTCAATGCTACAGGCAGGCAAATTCTGTGGCGATACCAAATTGGGTCTCGGTACAATGATAACCCATATAAATAATGAAACGGCATATACTGCCCATGGGTAACATAAATGTCTCCATTAACTGTTAAGATAAAGTTTTTCCTCTGATTTGCAAGCTCTCAACTGAGAAAAAATGTTGTCCCAGAAAAAGTATTCCCAAACTTTTATGGATAGAATAACTGCATCCAGTCATGAAATAGACGGGCATTTTTCTTCAGACACTGTTTGTACCAGTTTCAGCAGAAATACAAGGAAAAATCATTGATGCTTGTTGAAGAAAATTAATTAAGAACATCGAAACGCATACTATAGAGTACAATTCACAAGTTAAACTATGTTGAAACTCATGCTCCATAGGACAGAAATGACTAATGCATTATGCAAATCAATGCAAAAGTGTCAGACCTTGATCTTGTGCATGAGAAGCAACTACGAAGTGTACATTAATATCAAACTATCGTAGCTCTATAAACTTTTTAAAGACATGCAAAACATTTTAGGAATGTCCATCTATATGTTAAACAGATCAGACACTGAATATAATTTCCCATCAACTGTGATTATATTTGCTGTCAGAAAGCATTCCCAGAAGCCCCATTTACACTGGAAATGGCAAAGGTCATGGTGTGAAAACCTCTAGAAATGTAATTATAAATTTCATATGAGAATTCTTGGTGCGTGGAAAAACTCCATTATGAAGCAATCACAATGCAAATATATAAACATGTAAGAAAGTTAATTAAATTCTTTTACCAAAATACGCTGCTTGAATGGTAATATTTTAATACTAATATTGCTACACTGCTGTCAAAGAAAAGGCAACTTTGCTGTACTAATGTAAATTTAATGAATTTCAGATGAGTGCTAGCAAATATCTGGTTTTTCCCTACAATTTAATATTTCTTAGAGACACATTTCACATTAGTTTGACCACCGAACACAAATATCTCAAATTTGCACCACACATTTTCACAGCTGTTATCTTTCACAGGATTTTATGCTTTCACAAGCTGTGATATTTGCATGGAAAATGTTCTTCTATCTACAAAATTTTTCTGTTTACATTAATAACACAGTTATATTTGGGGCAGAAAATATTCAGAATTAGCCATTATCGCAAGGAAAAAAAACATGACAAATTAAATGCAATAAGAATGAAACAAACAAACAAACAAAGCACACACATGTATATCTTCAAGTTCCTTTTTTTGAAATGAGAAGTAAAAAAAAAATTCAAAAATTTTCAGGACTTTCCCTGGCTTTGATATATACTGCAGGATGTCTGTTTGCACACTCTTTTCTCCACTTGTTTATCTGGCTACAATTCATATGTTTGTATGTTTTGTATGCCACTACATTCTGTCACCATACTGGGAAATAAAAACCTAATTTTAAGTAATCTGCTCCTACTATCGTTCACCAAATATTTTAGATTATTTTTTATGTTCTAAGCAGATACTTGTCCAAAATTATCTTTTTTAAAACTAGATTTCCTGCCATTATTAAAAGTTGAAAACAATTAAACCTATAATCTCATAGGCAGGTTTTTATGAAATCTCTTCTTTTCGTAATATTAACATTTTTTCTTACTTGCAAAGTTTAAACTCCATCATGCAAAAATTGTTAAATGCTGTTCTTTCGTTCTTTGTTCACACACAGTAGAGGTGGTCCCTCCATTGTCCATTGGTTCTTTTTCTTCTTTCTGTCAAAGTTTTCTCTCAATAATGTTACGTCTTTGCATTAGGATTGTTGCATTGTTTTTGTATTTTTGTATTTTTGTATCATGCCAGAGCTGCATTCATCTCAGTAATAAATGTAGTGCAACACAAAATGAGTTCTACTGCTTTGCACTAAGACAGCATTAAATTTCACGTGCTATTAATAGATTTCTAATTTGTCTTGATCTAAACAGGAATATCCTTTCATGTTCTGAAATTGAGAAGTATGTCCATTTCTCTACATTAAGAGTCATCGTTAAGACAGATTATAGATATGGTGATGACGCAGTCCTCCTCTGCAGACACGACGAGAGATATAACTCCCTTGATGCATGGTGAATCAATTAGTTTTCAAGTAAACCAACCAAATGATTGAAATATTCCCCAACAACATAATGGAAAGAGGATTATTAAAACCACACAAAGTCACTTGAACTGATTCATCAAGATAAAACTTAAGATTCAGTGGTCTCACCATTCCCTTTTTGCCTCATTATTTTCAATAAATGTGCTCAATTCGTAACTTTTACACAATATAACAATGATATGTCTTGCACACACACACACACACCCCTTTTTAAATCTTGTTTAAAATCAAGGTGATAATTTTAGAAAAAGGGAAATCTGCTATCGTTTATTGCCCACTACAGTTTTAGCAAAGTGGGCAAAAATCACTTCAATAAAAACAAATAATGACTTTTTTAAAAAGGATTTCACCAGTTTTTCATACCATAATATAGATTAGAAACGTAGAGGGTCTGACACAGATGTGAATGTATATCAGACTTTCTTAAGGTTACTAATGAGTGCCCTGGAAGTGTAAGAATTAAACTTTTGTTCAAACTTTCCTATTAAGACAGTGAAATTTTTTCTTACTCTACGAGCTATAAAATGAGCCCCCTACAAGTGGAGGTTCAGTAAAGCACTGTTCAAAAAGAGTCCAAGTATGTGTCCTTGGCTGCATAATTACACCATAGTTATCATCATCATTAGTTTTTGCTTAGCTGAGAGATTGCACTGGATCATTTGAATATAAGTAACTTGAAACCTATGTTGCTCAGTTTGATATAAAGACTGTTTGCATATCTTAGCCTGGTGACTAAATTTTTTAACATCATCCTGCACTTTCAGTTTTTTTTTCCATTGAAACTTATTCCAAGAAACTACTGAAAGTGGATTCAACTTCAATTCGCTGTTTAGTAGCTTGACTCAATCCTGGATTAGAAATTCCATAAAACAAAATTCCGCCAGGCTAACACACCAGGGGGGCGGAATTGCCTTGTACTGGGTTTTATTTGGATTTACGTTTTCAACATCAGGTTAATTGAGGTGATAGCAAACAGAGGCACAGATAGTGGGCTCAGACAGCCTGGTACTTTGTTGATGAACAACAAAGAAGATACTGTATCCATTTCGGTTTGAATCGCCATGACAACAGACTACTTTTCCATTAGATTTCTTCACAATATTTTCACACACCCCCACACACCAAATGGACTTGTGCTTTTACAATACCAATTCACCTCTCATCTTTTTACACACTGTTATCGAGTTTGATTATAATTTTATAATTTGCTCTATGTGCCAGTTACATCTGTGCAATGTAGCAACTGTAGAACATAAAAGAAAAATAGCTTGAGTGGGTGGACAACATTGGTGAAGATAAAATTTGAATATTGCTACTGACTGACTAGCTGGATGGATCATAAATGAATTAAATGGCATGTTGTGTACTACATAGATTTCTGATAAAATTAAACTCAGCCACTTATTTTGCATTCATATTTTGAGTCTGTTGTTGTCAATTTATTTTAATTCTGCCACTTAATTTGCATACATATTTTCAGTCTGTGGTTGTTCATTATTTTAACTCTGCCACTTCATTTGCATTCATATTTTGAGTCTGTTGTAGTGTATTACTTTAAGTTACAGTATGGTACACTTAAGAATTATCATCCAAAATGAAATGATTGGTCTCTGAAGTTTTGAGTTAACAATCCATCTGTTGAAGATTGCTGAGCTCTTTTTATCAACACAGTAACTGAAAACAACTTTAATTTTCTTTCTCATCTGAGAGGTTTGCTATAAATAACAATTTTTCAGAAACTTCAAAAGATACAAGAAGTTGCACATATATGTAACTGTTGTTGTCCTCATAACATATAATAATTATTATTGGTGACTACCTTTGTATTTTTTTAGTTTTTTATTCAATCAGACAATATTATTATTATTATAATTATTATAATTATTATAATTATTATTTGTTATTATTGTCAATGATGATGATGATTATTGACTACTGATTTCTGGTTATTATTATAATTATCATTATCATTATTATTATTCTATTATTGTTCTTGTAGTTATTGTCCTTGTTGTTTTAGTTGCTGTTGTATTACTCTTGCTAGTGGAGAGGATGTGTAAATATTGATAGAGATATTTACTTGTCAGGGTATATATTGTTTAGACATACAGTTTAGGGTTGTTATCTGAGTTGTTACTGAAACCAGGATGTTATTTTATAATCAGCTTACTTCAGTTGCCAAACTTCTGATAATAGCACAGCAGACTCAATTAACGTGTAGACAAATGCATCAGCTACTTTCAGACTGAACACTTATATTGACAGTTTTTTTGGGTGTTGCATTTTATTCAAAGCAAGCACAACTCATTTTGGCCCATCTGTTATGAATACCTTTGTTGGCCACAATACTCTTGTCATTTTTTCACACTTTGTGATGATTTGCTTTGAATTTGAAATGCGGAGGATATTATGCCTCTGAAAACTGACACAACTGATTGAACCTTTTTTCTGTAAGTTACTGAACTGTTTCTGTACAGTATCGTCACCATGCCAAGTTTGATCAGTGCGTCATCACGGTCAAAGAGTGCAGTGTTCGGTGAAAGTGATGATTACACAGAACAGCCACATCACTGGCTTTAAAATTCACATTGAGGATGAACATTTGCCAAGACACATCAACTAGCGCATGATTATGGAACTTAATAATTTCAACTTTGTAAATTATGGCACTCTGATGAGCATCTTTGTGGCTGTTGCAGTGAAAGGCACATTTTCAAACAACAAAGGGAAATGAATTGCAAACAATTGCACAGATTAAATCTTCACAGCAAGTACCAAAATGCAATCAAAAGGATGAGAAACAGGCTGATTTCAAGTTTGTCTGCTTCAAAAGGAAAACATCACAAATGCATTTCTCAGTACGCATGAATTTCTGGCGATGTAGTACCAAATGTTAAAGACAAGTGTTGTATGAAAATGTTATAGATATTTCCTGAAAAATGTAGAGAATTACAATTTTCATAACAATTCAAACAAACCTGACAAAGGTCATTCCTGGGAACCCTGCATATCTTGATGCTGACAAAACAGTACCACATCACTTTTGGATATCAGAAATTGACAGAAAGAACATGACACGAAAAACAATCAGCTTCTTGGCAGCAACTCATGACAATGAAAGTGGAACTCAAAAAGTCTGACACAAACAAAATTCACTAAACTACTATTAAAAGACTGAGAACAAGCTGCATGTGGATTTTAGCATCGACAGATTTTCATTACAAATACCATGTTTTCAATCTACATGTAGCTGAAAAGACATCGCACCCAAACTAAATATATAGGGAAGAGTTTAAAGTAGCGGCATCTTAAACTAGCAAATTGAAAGACTTTGCAAAATTCTCTGAAAAAAAATTTATCTGAGAAGATCTGTTTAACAGTTACTTTATTTTATTTTGTTATCAAACTTCAATTATAATGGTAATACTGTAACATTTGGGTCTGGGGCCTGGAACACTAGAGTGTCATTATTCATTATTTTCCCATCAGACTCAACACATTAATCAATATGTCTGGACACCTGGTTAGTCTCGGCCGAACATTCATGAGCAATACACGACAGAGTCTGTCATACTGACACAGGGCTATATTACCCGTGTTCTAGTCTTGAATCCAATTTACTCGTATAAAATGAAGTTTTCAACAGATGATGGTGAGTAATTAGCTGTAGATTCCAGAGCTGTTTGCCTGACTTTTTCTGGAATATTTGTTGTAGGATATGAAAATAATAATCAATGTAATTTTGATCACTGAAAGCAATCTGGAGTCAGTGTCTCTGATAATGACAGTTTCAAGTAAAATGTTTAATGTTTGCAAATTTTAACTGACGGTGGTTCCTCAAGCTGTGGTTTTAAGCCCTGAGATTGCTATGCTTTTGTGTATCCCATGGTTCAATGGACCGAACTATTGGAAGATTGGGATGAAAAGGGTACTTTGCATTCCAGAACAGACAAGTTTATTTGCATTGATAAAGAAATTGACTATAGATATGCCAAGACATGTATGCTATACAAATGTTAATAAAAACAAGTAAACACCAATAAATTTAACTCCACCAATGCTGCGGAAACATATAGTAATTTCGAGGACTGAAAGCAGAAATCTGAAAAAGTGACACAAGCAATTGCTCCTGTACGCATTAGGCGATATTGAGTTTCAACACTAATGTGTGATTTGGCAAGTGACTTATTTGGAGAGCAGTGCAGGGACTTGAGTAGAATAAATCTACCAATATGAAGAGTAACAGAATACGCCACTTTCATGAGAATGATAGCAGTTACCAAACACGTCACAGACGGATATGGTTGGATTGTCCTGACACGGTCGAGGTCCCCATGCAGAAATGCTTTCAACACGGGTGGGGAAAACAAACAAATCAACCAACAAACAAACAAATTAGCCAGTACGAGACTAACAAATCACCACCTTTCCACTATGGCAGATGTTTTCACATAAACATGGTGATAAATTCTCTGGATACGCCTACAAATTAGATTTTCACAACCCTCATTGGTATCATGAATCAACTGTACACAGCTGATGGTAATTTGATCAGTGGAATCCCAGATACAAAATAAAAATCCTATATTCACACGATTTCTAGAACAGCCGTCTTTGAAAATACTTGAATTTTTCATAACGAAGTTGCTTGGATGGATGCAAGAAGACGCTCCCATTAATGTTAGTATAGGACCTCACCTCGGTTGTGATATACAAAAACCTACCAAGGAAAAGTCATAGACGAAAATTATGTGTAACACAGTGCATATATATCTATCTATGTACAAAGAACACTGTCATGGCAATGGACTGGGGAAATTTTCTGAGATAAGGATGTAATGGATGTATGTATGAACCACAACAATGTGTTACATGTGGGAAATGGCGTTTACTGCAAAATCTACAAGCCCGGAATTCTGACCATTTGGGTTTTGGCAAGACACCGTGTATCTGAAATGATGCCATGAAACATGAGTACAGATGTGAGCAACTCATAGAATACAAATAACCAGACTATTAAAAAGTGAAACACAAGCCCGATCCTCAACATTGGCCCAAGTATTCACAGCTTTAGACTTATCTCACTCTATACAGGGAGTATTCATTGACCAAGGGGTCCACTGGCAATCTCCATATACTACATCCATAAAGAATTACGGTACCTGTAACTTCAACTTAGAAATTCTCTGTTTATCATTTCAGCATAAAGCTAAAACTGCTGGTATTGGAAGAATATAATTTTTTCATCAAAATGAGAGGACTCAATTTCCACTGAGCTGACAAATCCACCGTCAGAAATACACATATACGCAGCGAAACGTGAAATCCTTTGTGTGTTATCCAAGCTCAGGCCACACAAGGCTATAAACTGCACATGGGAATGGATATACATTTGCCTTATTGATTTCCTGTGCACATACAGTATATTTGTTCAAGAAACAAGTGGTTTATGGGCTCATGCCACTTTAGATAACAGGGCCATTCCTTTGGAGATCATGACAGTGAAATCTCCAGGAAACACTGATGGATTTCTTTTCCCTCACAACAAAGGAATCATTTTGACATCACATTGTCTCAGACTACAAAAGTATCTTTGCCACACTCAGATATTGACTAGCACTAATTTACAGTTCAAAACAGCTGGGAAACTAGATATATACACACCAATAATGTAATACTATCATAGCATCAAACAACTATGCTCTCTGGGACGCTCACTCATTTGAAAATAACATATTCTGCATTTGACTACAACACAAAATTATTACTCTGTTTAGATCTCTCTTACCAAAGAATGCAATGGGATTTTTCCAGTACTCAGCATAAACCGAGTTCATGGCTGCTTGCATGCGTGACTAACAGACCAGCTCCTACATTTCCGTTATTGCTGAGTGAGTCTCGGTGATGATGTGGCCATAAAGTGTGACGCTGTCCGCCGTTGAACTCATACACATGTGGTCGTACACCACAGGCTTCCTCAGTGCTGAACGTGACTGAAGTATATATATGCACTGTGGTGGTCACCTCAACAGATAAAGATTTCCACTCCAACTCAAAGGACAAGATGAAACCAGTTACATAACCATGGAGACAGCTGAGCTGTAAGTGCACAGCAATGCCACTCTGCAGCAAACTTTCACAAACACAGTCTTCAAGGGGCCTGACGACAGTGTTGACCCTACGCTATTGCGTATATGACCCAACCGATCATACATACCCACCCACTCACTCACTGACTTTGAGTCAAACACATCAACAAGGCAATGAAATCAAACACTCAGAATCCATTTGGTTTACGGGTTTAAAATCATCTTATAGCTATCTTATAATATATATGTATGAATGTGTGTGTGTGTGTGTGTATGTTTGTGTGTGTGTGTGTGTGTGTGTGTGTGTGTGTGTGTGTGTATATATATATAATTCGAAACTTTATCACAAGAGATGACCAAGTCCTTGGTACTTTATAATAAACAGAGCACTGGAAAAGGAAGAAATGTTGGCATATTTCTAAGATCATGTACATATTGTACCTACTGCCAGAACTGATGATAAAAAATGTTGTTTATTTTACATACTCACAGGGAGACTTCTGTTCAATTTACTATAAAGACAGAAACTAGTTGCTAAAAATTATCTCCTCATGCCTACAGTAACACAAGGACTAGTACTATTGTTCAAACTATAATTGAGGTCTTGAACTAAAAGTCCGCTCTCTTCTCTGTCAAATAAAGGGAATATTTATATTATATTAAAGGGAATATTGTACACGTATTTTTTTACCGACTTTTCTTGGAAATAATATTTTGAACATATTTATTTTTTCTGTATTCATTCTAAAAGCCAAATGCACAAAATTCCTCATGCTTGTGGTTGAAAAGTTTTCAAACTTTGGCCAGGTTATAAAAGCATGTAAACACATGTGCTGTCTTGTAACAAATAACACACAAAAATTGGAAAATACAAACTTCCATTTTGAAATACACAATGTCATCAGTGCAGAAAATGGTCAGAACAGTTATGTACTCCTGAAGGTAATACAGCTGACACATATGGTTAACCCTTTGAGTGCTGTAATATATTGTTCCCACCAAAATTTTAGTGCAACATTTTTACCAATTTTTATGAATGTTTCTGTATTTTTTTGATAATTTTGGACCAAATGGACATCAAATTTCATTGGGTACAGTTTGTTATCAAAATTTTGACAAAAACCTGAAAAAAATTGACTGGAGTATATTTTCTAAAGGTGACAAAAATTGATTTTGGTACTCAATAAAGATCTTATTCAGAATCAAAAGACTAGATGTAGTCCTTATTTTGAACTCAAAACTGCAGTTTTTTGTTCAGAATGAAATTGCTACACACTAGACCAGGGACACAAGTGAAGTAAACTTCAGTGTTCAGAACTTAAAACTTTGGCTGGTAAAATACCGTACATCAAAAAGGTCACTGAACGTATCATTTGTGGGAGACTGTTTATACACTGTCTGTCTTTACATTTATTTAGCGATTTGACTCCAGATCTGTTTCCAAGCCTAACAGCAGAGACGCAGCCTTTTCAATTACCAATGATGTCATTAGGGTCAAGCCTCATAAAATCTTCCACTGTAATGGACATGTTTTAAGAAACAAATAAACTGTAGCCCAGGATCACAGCTTAGAGTTCAATTTCCAATTTCCATGTCTGGTTTGCAATTAACTGTGGTTTTGTGGAATTTGTGCATGTCATTTCCAGTTACAGGTAATCTGATCTTATGGTTTCCACACTATTGCTTGAAAATTAACATTACTCGGATAGCAAACATGTACAATCATCAATCTTTTTTTTCCAATGGAGGGGAATATATATATATATATATATATATATATATAT
>LD344331.1:319141-331181 GCA_001465055.1 Ptychodera flava | reverse complement strand
GAGGTGAAAGGTCGAAGGTGAACACCAAATGACATGGGCAGTAAAGCAAGGCACAGCATCCATGATATACAAAACAATGGTGACACTTTATATCAGAGAGAGAACTGTGGTAATTTATTGAGTAGTAATCTTACACTCATTCATCATGACACACTCAAAGTCTACATTCAATACATTAAACTTTATAAAAGGCGTTACAGTATTTTAATACAATATATCCACTCGAGAGAAGAGTTTCCTCAATGGCTACATACCAAACAAAATCTTGTTGAAATATCTATGCATATCTCCGCTTACATTGCAAAACAAAGCGGGTGACTTCTGCTTGATACAACAGAAACTTATGACCACTGTTGTCCTTCGCTCAACAAAGCTTGCTACATGGCAAGATCTGCATTGGCGGACTTGATAACATTTGACGGAAGGGAAAATTTTGCTTGGTTGTATCCATAGGAACTCTGCTAAATAATAGTTGTGCGAACGTGTACAATTGTCATGATACCAAAACACATCAATGTTACACCACATCACATCACATCACATCACATCACATCACTTTCACACCACATCACATCACTTTCACACCACATCACATCACTTTCACACCACATCACAATCAATTTCACATCAAACTGCAATACTACAGCAAACTACACTTATCATGTGGCCATATCCATGAACTCAGTTGCTTTGACAACAGACATTTGATAGCAACACATTCAACAGAATAACAACAATCCACAGTAATCAGAATGGGAAAAAAAATCCTACTTCAAAAACAGTTACTGATAAGGATGTTTCTATATCAACAACGGGGTATAGAAATGGATAGAATAGGAAATGGAAAAAACGTAGTCTTTCTTTTGTTTCACCGTGCCATCGTATAGATATCATGAACTTAGTAAATTTGATGATACGACACATTTCATACATGGTTACACCCTGCTACTACTAGATGACAAGTAACTTAAAAGGAGAATATTGAGTAAAATGCGGTTCTTGAAAATGTTTCAAATCATTCCCACATGATTTAGACAAAATCAATACAAAAAGCCCCTACAAATTATTAATTCTGCTTTCCAGTCAATTCAGGTAATCAGGCATAGCTGTAGCTATTTGCTAGTAAGATATCAGATGAAGATTTTCTTAAATTTCTCAGACCAAAAAGCCATCTGAGAGATGACATGATATAACGTCCTAGAGATTGCTGAGGTACCAGACAAGAGGATATGAACTTAGCAAAAAACAGAAATTTATACTTTGACCGTTCAAAACAACTATTATCACCAGAATTATTGTTTCAATAGTGCAAACAGTATATCAGATAAATTTCTTTATAGATCCTCTACTTCTATACTACGGTGGCTTTATCCATATCCAAATCTGATTCCTATGACGGACACAAACATAAACAATAAGACAAAACAGGACAAAAAGCGTGTGCAATAACTGGCTTGCCAGTCTACGATGTGTCATGTTTCCTTAAAGTTGAAGAACTGAAATCTGTGTGGTGAAATATAACCAGGCTGATGCTTGAAAAGGCAAACTGAAGCATTGGTCAGAACCTGTTCAATTTGAGAACAATACAAAACAGATCAACACAACAACACTTTCTTGGACATAGGACACCACAGTAGCATTAAAACTTCCCTACTTCGATATCAGGGGCCAGATCAGCCATTGAAAGTTTTTGCTAAACCATGATGCAGTCACAAACACAAACGCTTCATTTCTCAATAGATGAGTGTTCGGCTTCACTGTTAGATACATCCATGAAGATAGAGAAAATCATCACGTTACAGAGAGAACTCACAGACATGTACCTTTGCCCTCCATATCTGTCAAATGATTCTGTAATCTCCTAATACTCGGAGATTTGCTGCTTATTTTAAGTATGCATTATCTCCTCAAATTGGAACAGACTGTACCTATGGCTTTTCAATAAACCGCTATTTCAATCAGGGATGCAGAGAATAGGAATAAGGAGAGACTGACAACTGAAATGACACATGTACAATATATGGTTGTTTATTGAAATGTTGATGAGGACTGGGTTTTTTTCTGTCAAGGAGGATTGAGACATAGCTCAGAATCAGCTGACACCACAGAGTGCCAAGTGAAAACTACTACAAGATGGATCAAGTCACGTCATTTTACACTAGATCAATCTTTCAAGGAATAAATGTAATTTCCAATGTTTTATAAGGGAACTTTCCTATCGCTAAAGTTGACTCAAAGATAGTATTGTAAAGTGTTGAACGTTAAGAATAGATGATCCTCTTTCATTAGCCAATAACCACTGCATGGCCTGAACAACAACACAGTTACAGTAATTGCAACAATGAATTGCAAGAAAGCGTCAATGGCTAGAATTCAAAATAGCTGCCGTTCCCTTTAATGAAGCAAAATATATATATTTTAACTTTCATTACTGCTTTACTGTGAAAACCCCATTTTCTTGAAGTTTTGAAAATTAAATTTAAAAGATGCATAATGCACACAAAGGATTCATATTTTTTCTGGAAGTTTTCCTTGAAATGCATCACATCTTAACAGCTAGACTGCTTTGAGAAGGCAAAGCAAGGCAAACACAAAGCTGAGACGGGAAACACTGGCCACATACAGTGCAGAGCAAGTCACGTCACCAATCATACCACCTGATTGCTTTCACACCCAGCAAATTGAAACACAGTAGACAGGACAAGATAAATGATGAGAGATGGGTGAATTTTTATTGGCAAGTGAATAACTGGTGGAAAGATTTACAACACCATGGAAACTGCTGAACAGATTAAAATATACAATTAATGATAACAATCTAGATTTTGTCAGTTTCCCCTCTTGAAATATACATTTTGTCACTTCCCCTCTCCAAATATTGATTATGTTCTACAACAATGAGAGGTACTTGATTGTTACAGTATTTAAACTTATACCATTTGAGGTATAAAAACAAAAGTATTTATGATAAGTATCAGTGGTGGTGCTCAAGTACTTTTGGTGAAACGGAAAGTTGGGGCTACTGTTCACTGGGCAAAAACTAAGTACTGAGAATGAGGTCGCAGAGAAGGCTGAAGGACAATATTTTGGGTCTGACCATTCACATTGCCAATGGTTTGAGTTGAATAATTTACACTGGCAAAGAGGAGAAACTGACCAATCTAGCCTAAAAATATTTCACAATGCGAAAAAAAAAAAGGCAAAGCAAATTATAATACTGCCAGGGCTAGACAAAAATATGTATTTCATAAAATACCTTTAAAAATCAGCAAAATTTAATGAGCATTAAAGCCATAATGAATTTGAAAATAAAACAACTTTAAAGCTAATAAAAAGAGGAATGTGGGCAGAACACTACAGATGTTGCATTATAGTTTTGCTGACATTCAGTAAAATATTCTGCAGTTTTGTTGAAATCATGAAAATGTAACCATGTACTTTATCATAATCTAGACTTTTCAGGCAACTTAATGAATTGACAATGGTCTGTCAACATATATTTATGAAGTTTGTTGCTTCTTACATTGTTCTTTACAATTTTCCAATTTCTGTTCACTCTCTATAAAGCCATTTTTTTTCATTATTTTAACCCTTTCACCACCATGGTTTGGTCCAAACCCATTGTTATCAATGGATAGTGTGGACCTGTATACAGGGAATCGGGGGTGAAAAGGTTAATCATCATATTGTAAATCTTCTGTAAACAGAAAACCCTTTCACCACCTCACTGTGGTCCGACCCCATAGTTGTCAAAGGTGAAACTGGACCTCTTTACTGAGAAGTGGGGGTGAAAGGGTTTGAGAAATCTATCACAAGGACAGTTTAATTCTTTTGGAAACATAAACAGAGCTGAGTTGATGAAGTCGAAGTCTTCAAGAGTTGATCTGTATCAATTAGATTATTATTTACTACTGCAACAGGTGAGATGCCAGTTAGCGAGGATTTGGAAACTTGGGTTGGGGAGGAGGTTGGGAGGGTAGGGGGGTATTACATGATTGGTGATACGGGCAAATTACACAGGGCTTCATCAAATAAACCAACTAATCAGTGTCTGCTGTTTATAACAATTAATGTACACGTCTTTTTTTGAGTTAATGTTAGTGTACAGCCGTCAATATCACAACAAACTAACAATCTCACACATGCAGATGCATAATTCTATAGTGCCAGTACACTGTTTAATGGTATCTAACTCACCATGGGTGATGGCACAAATTTTCAACTTTCACATATTAGATTCTGTTGACCACACCACATGCAATTATAAACACACTTTTACTTTTAAAATGTACTGAGTTCATCGCACTTTTCAAAAGCCCCAAAAGAAAAAAATTCTTTTATTCACAGGTTTGGTTGTTGTTACTTTTGTGACTTTTGGTAATGACCTTGTACATGAAGTTTCAGGATTGTGCCAGTTGAACATACAGAAATCACGTTGGATTCATTGATATCTGGATGGTTGAATTATATTGAGCCAACACTGAATGATTGATAATCTTTTTCCGCTAGTTTGAATTTCGTTGAAGCAAACAGTCAGTAATCGCAGTTCAAATTTTCTTTCATGAGTGCCATGGTGTTTTATATATCATCCAGAGAATGCCTATCAAGAGTCCGAACATGGATCTGTTATATTTGATACATCAAAATTATCGATAAGATCATAAAATTGTTATGAACTTTAGTAGTTTTTGATAGTGTCTTGGGTAGAAAATGAGTTCAACACAATTCAAGCCAGCAAAAAGAGAACTACGTCATACTGAAGCAATAAAATGGATAAATAAAATTCAGATTCATGATTTGAGCAGAATTTTAGGGGTTGGGAAAGGAGAGTAAATGAAAGAATAGTTTCTTTTGTGGGCTTTTTACTTGGATTGTTTATTGACTGGATGCTGTGCTATGCTATGCCTGCTGTCGTGATGAAAATACGCAAATGGTGTGAAAAATGATGCAAACGAGGCAGCCACAATATGAACAACAGTGTGATCAATGAATGTGTATGGTGACAGACTGAATGATGGAAAACAAGCCATGTCCACAAGACCACAGGGGTAGGCAGACGTTAGGGTTGGTCACACATTAGCCCCATTTACAAGTTATATGACATTCCACAGTATTGATGGGAAATAACCTTTTACAATCTCACATACTGGAATGGGGCAAATCCTTCCCTACTTGATTCATGCAAGAAATTACACCAAAAATAAACATAGATCTTTACTCCTATTTCATACTTTCAAACTATCAGATGGCAAACTAGGAGAGAATTTGTGCCAATTTCTTTTCTGGAGAATGTGTGTAGGTTAAAGTTCAAGTGTCAAGGGTCAGATGTCTATCAAGCATCATGGGCAATCCCTTTTAACCACACATGATAAATTAAAAAACATTGATAAATAAATCTTAGACATGTAATACGCTTATTAGTAATAATAAAAAGAATAATTCAGAATTTCTTTGCCGAGATCAACATCCTCACTATGCAAACATTTCAGTAATGAAACGTTTGCAACAATCAGAAATCAGCTAAAAGTATATTTGCTACCCTCAGTGGTGCAAATCACAAAACTTTTGTCTTCATACAATTTCCCATTGGCACTCAGGTATTAAATAAAATCACTTTGAATAACAAAGAACTGCTTGTAAAGTATGAAGATGTCCAGATTCAAGACAGAGAAACCAAATTTTGAATGTAATACAAATTTTGAAAACTACGGGGTTGGGAAAGCTGCCTTTGGGAATAGCACATTGGAAACTTAATATCTTCTCACTTAAAATTCATTTTATTCAAAATCATAAATTTGTACATTGCCGTGAAAAACTGTGATTGTTTCTTGTCCAACTATAGATTGCTTTTAAGGAGTTTGTCAAAATAAATTCTTTGGAAAGTCATAAACTTGCTGAAATTCATTTGACAAGGACACATTCATCTCTCGGCAAAACCATGAACACACATATGGAATGAGTTACCTGTAAACGTATTCCTGTGAACGAACTTAGCAGTTACCTGATCAAAGATTTTGTTACATATTTGTTTGTTTTCCAACTTTATAAAATTCAGAACCAGACAAAGAAACAACCACAGGAATTAAGTACTGGGCCAAAACATGTTAAAATCATCACTTTTGGCACTACGGGTTATGGCAGGCAAGGCTTTGATATAAAATACCCACATGGAATAAATCTTTTTATTCTTTTCTCTCCTATTTTTTCTACTCAGATTTGGTAATTTTCCCTTTTTTGCAGTAACTCCATTTAGCAATATGCATCAAGTGGCATATAAATATCTTATATCTGTGTTAGCACACTGTTTTAATGATAATTTTTGTTGAATTCATGAAGAGAACTTCATTAGTTCCATGATTTGTTTTTCAATTTTTTTTTTAATTCGTGGCTCCTCTTAAAAAACACAACAATTTAAATGTTACCAGTTTTTCAAACATTATAAAGCCTTCCTCTGCTTGTTAGACACTGAATTTCAATATAGCATTGCCTCTTTCTGAAGCAAAAGTCCCCATGAATGATATTCAAAATGTTGGTTTTTTAGAGTTCAACTTACACATGCACTGGGGGCCAGGCTTTGTATAAGGAAAGTTACTGGACTGGTAGCATTGCGAATGACCTCAACAGCTTGGTCGTGAGTGGCTGTTCTCAGATCATGGCCATTCACCTAGGAAGAAATGCATTGGAGAAATGTCTGTTTGTCTGTTTGTCTGTATTTATTCTCAACTGCCATGATTTTTGGTTAATATTATTCAATACACAGCAAAATATGGATAAAAATCAATAATTTCTTTGTTGATTCTCGTTTCTGTGGAATAAAATCATGTTTTCATGTTCGGTGAAACTACTAACTATGGATCCGAAAGTGTATAGGGTAAGTACATGTGATGGCGTGTAAAATTACATACATTTCAGTGGTACTCTGGAATTAAACTAGGTTGTTGATGAGCCCTCTGGTGAAAATGTCATGTTCTAGGTGTATGCTTGCTACATTAAGCAACAGAGCTAATTATTTCTGAAATACGGTGACATTTCTGTTGTCTACTATTAAGTTTGGTTGGTTTGATACATCAAGTGATTCCGTGTACTCAGCTGGGCCACATTAAATTCCATTAACTATTGACACAGGACAGCACTACACTGCGTGGTCATAATGGGGTGAGAATGACTGAGAAAACTCAATAAAATTATCTTGGCTTTACCAGTCTCTGGTCAAAACAGCATTACCGTGAACAAGGTACGCAGAAAGCAAGGGATTCCCCTGTCAATTGAAAGACTGAAATTTCTGTAAACTATGGTGCTCAGCAGTGCGCCGTCTACCTTTTTCAGAGATTTCTGATCTCTGTAAATCAACTTGAATTTCCTTGGAATTTTCTTGAGTCAACCCTTTGAGTGCTGTAATTTTTCCCACCAAGATTTTAGTGCAACATTTTACCAGTTTTTATGATTTTTTTCTGTAATTTTTTTTATAATTTTGGACGAAATGGACATCACTTTTCATTGGCTACAGTTTTTTATCAAAACTTTGGCACAAATCTTAAAACAAAAACCTGACTGGGGTATATTTATAAAGGGGACAAAAATTGATTTTGGCGCTCAAAGGGTTAATTGAACTGACTGTCTTTAGTCAGACACACATCAAATTGGCTTACAAGGTTTTCAGTATGAAAGATTGCATTGTGTAACACATCTTAACCCTTTCACCACCATGGTTTGTCCCAAAGCCATTGTTTTCTATGGTAAAGTTGGACCTGTATACAGGGAACTGGGGGTGAAAGGGTTAAACAATGCTACTGTCACAAACATGACAATGACTCACCTCCAGTATTCGGTCTCCTGTCTTCAGGGTTCCATTTCTGCCCGCAGGACTGTCTTCCAACACATGTTTTATGAAGATACCCTGAGCAATGGGACCTTCACCGGTACGACCTGGAGACAATCATAGTGCAGAGTTAGCACACACTGAGTTACACAGACCAATAAAATCACAATTTACATGACACAGTACAGATTAGTAATAGAGGGCTATCATGTACAGTGGACAGGAATAAACTGAAAGAAAATGTTTTAGGTTATATTTTCTATCAAAGACATAATGTAGATGTCCGGTATTATTCTTGATTGACAGTAAGAGGTCTTCCCTGATCAGTGATTTCAGTGAATGCACTTTCAAAACAAATTTTAAATTTCTGCTCATTTTTCGCTCATGGAATCTGTAAACTCTTCTTCTTTGTGGTGAAGTTGACAGTCGTGGGTCTCTGTGAATATTTTTGGACTGTGATAAAAGTTATTGGGTATTTGAAATTCAAAATGGTTACCATTTATTTGTGATGACCCTTAAGATCATAATTATCTTTTCAAGTTTTGGGAAAAAAGCCTCTCAAAGTTGGTTTTCTACAAGATTTTATATGAGTAAAGACAAAATGAAGTCGAGGAAAGAATTGTACAATTTTGAGAGTCAAAGGATCTGTAGCAAGGATACCCTCAGCCAAAACAAAATGATGCAGAAAAATATGTAACATTACAAATGCAACTGACTTATCAATCAAAACACAATACCACAGGTACAAGAAAATCAGATGCCTACACATCTGCTACATGAACTATCCATCAAATCTCTGCTAACCAATTTCCTGCAGCCGTACTTTGTACTGTGAAATTAAAAAGCAGCATCAATTGACCCCATGGATAAAAATAACTGCATTACAAAACCTCTGGCAGTATTTCCACAGTTGACAGGGATTTGACATTGATGAAGGGTGATTGACAGTCGACGATGACAATGTTCCTAGCTTAATGCAATTTGCACAATGAAAGTCATCTCAACCTTGAACTGCATATCATAGGCAGTTTATTATCATAATCTATTGGCTATTATATCATATCAGTATATTGATGGTGCAAATACAGTGATCTGATTGGTCGAGACGCGAAAAGAACCGTGGTATATTGGCGATATACCACGGCTGGCATATGCGCAGGCTCTCAGCTTGAGCAAAACTCCGTTTTTTGACATTTCATGGCAGAATTTCAATATACCGGTACTGCTATGATATAATAGCAATAAATCACACCCAGCGACGGCATACCACTCGATTTTGACCAGTTCACTTCATATATGCACTCGCTATCGCTCGTGCATGAGATATGTGATTTCGTGATAATTTTCATGAATTCCTTTTTCCTACATTGTGTATTATTATAGTGAAAAGGGCTTCAGTGATGAATAATGATGTTTATTTCTTGGTGTTGTAAATGTCTGTCAAATTAACATTAGCAGGCTAAAAATTACCAGGTATCAATCTGTAAATTTTTGACTCTGCCCACATTCACCCGATAAGTCAATATTCTTTGTATCATATTCTATTCCTAAGAAAAATCCAATTCAATTGGTGTGGCAGTTATTTTAGGATATAAATATTCGGAAAAAATTGATGATAAAAATAGTATAGAACAAGAATCAAAAGACTATGCTTCTAAGTAATTTGTTTAATGGAGTCAAAGAATTTAGAGGAGATGCGATTGATATTTATCTTCATCCCCGGTACATTGGTACAGCCATAATACCAGAGAATAATGAGGCAACACTGGCTTACGTGATTTCTGCTTTCAGGAATTCCCATGGAAGCATGAGTAACTGCCCTCTATCTACAATTCCTGATATGATTATGTCAGATTACAGACACCCCTTGAACTCAACTGCATTAGATTTAAGCATCTTCCTGAAATGACAAATTAATTCGAGCAGTTCCAACATTTCTTGTGGGATTTTCCTCCCTTTAAGATCTTGAGATTACACACTGAAGGTTATTTCTGCTGTAGGAAAATACCTGTAAATCAACAGAGGCCTTGGCACAGTCAGGTTTGTTCATATAATTGAGCCAGTTTTGTTTTTTCTTTTTTTTTTTGAATTTGAAAGTAAAATTTGAGAAGAAATTCTCAAGAAGACAACATAGTATTTTTACAGATGTATTTCACATTTTTATCGTGTAAAACTAGAATTTTCAATTTTTAATTAGAATATACCTCGGGGATAGATATTTAGACTCACACTTTCCAATTCTTTTCAGATCTACTCACTTGTGGGGGTTCATTTTGAAGCTCTTTGAGTAAGAAAATCTTTCACTGTCTTACTTTTTTTGAAAATCAAAAATTTTATTTTTCTCCATAGAATCAACACAGGGATGGCAGCCATTTTGAATTTCAAATATTGGTAAATCTTAAGTACTTTGTAATTTGTACCAAAATTTGGACAGTGACTCCCGATTTTTGTTCTTGATTTTGAAAGTGTATGGTCGAAAGATTCTTTGAGGAAAATTTGAGCAAAAGTTGAAGTCTTTTACTTTTGAGGCGCATACTACCTTAAAAGGAAGTGAACTTTCAGATACCCAGTGGGAAACAAATACAGACATGTTTTCACTTTGGCTTGTATGGACTACCATGAATTGAAATTCAAATCCCATCGCATGTCTGCCTACATTCACGTGGTCTCTACTTAGAGTGACATGACAAATTAAGCCTTCTGGCTGTTTCGTGCTATTTCACTGATTGTTTCATGAAATTATAGTCTGCTTTGAATTCTGACTTCCAATCTGGTGTCTATCTTTGTCTGAATTGAAAATTCCTCCGTTCGAACATCTACATCTACATGACACCACTGAGACAACAGTAATGTGAAGACGTGATATAAACTGGGTGTTCACTCTGATTGTATCATGGCCAACTTAAAGAGAGTGAGGAAATGAGCTTAAATGAGCATGAAGTCACCCAGATGTAAACAGAATATTAAAAGTCATGATCAGTTTAGTATTTTGCCGGCAATGAGCTGAAAGCTGAGCTCCTGTAGAGTATGTCTTAGGTGTAGTGTGTAAAGACTTGCACTGCATTTGGAATGCAATTGATGTTTTTATAATCGTAATGTTTAGTTTTTCTTTTGATAAGAAAACATTCCAGTAGTGTGCTTAAACACAGAGAACAGAGAAGGTGCAGGAACAGTAAGGTTTCTCCTATCAGCCCTGAAAAGCTACACATTCATCCTTTTGAGTGATTTTCTTTGGCTGTTTGTCGTACATCGTGGACAAATGTCCGACATCTTGTGAAAGTTTTGGCACTTCCTAAAATCAACTTGCAATTTGAATTCAATGGGCCTTTAAGAAGATCAGAAAAGCTGTAATATTTGTATGTCTGTTAGAAACAACACAACTATGGAACCAACTACTGAGAAAACGTTCATTCCATTGAATTGCAATTCATGTTTTCCATTCAAATTTATCAGGAAACGATCCCTTTCATGTGAAGCTGCAAGTGACACAGTCATGTATATTTGTTTGTCATTTTAGATTTTTCATTCTAAACTTCATAACCCCCTTACAATAAGCTCCTCCTATTTTCCTAGATCTACATCTTTTCCTGGTTTTCAGATATCCATGGAATATTTCCTCATATCCCTCTCTAAATATCCATTTGATTTTTTCCTGGCTGTTCATTGATCCATCCATCATGGAAACCATCGAAGAAAAGACAGAGCTGTGCACTGAGAATATCAATCCCTAACTTCATCAGCTACTATGAATTGATGAGCATTTAAATGTAAAACTATTTTGCCACAGGTCCTGAGAAATCCAACCAATTTGCCATAGAAACTGCAATCTACGAAAGTCCAGACATGCAATCGATCAAATACATCCTTGACACACCTCCCTTAGTCTTCCTTCAAATATCCTCATGAATTCGACGACTACTGATTTGTGATTCATGGAGAAAAGAATGACAAGAACAGGGAACAAAATAAACAACACCGTGGGGTCCTTACACTTTTCTCTCATCAAAATGGCCAAATATTCATTTTTAACATGTCTGTTGATTTACTCTAGAATGTCTAACACTGACATTGCCATTAGAATTGTAAGTATCTTCAGACTACGGCTTAAGACTTGATAGCTGACTTGGTAGTACCAGTACATCGTCTATTTCTTATCACCTGGGAGAATGCACTATGACTGACATGCAAGAACTTGTAACTTGATCAATTTCTCTCTTTGAT
>LD344331.1:246431-258126 GCA_001465055.1 Ptychodera flava | reverse complement strand
AAATGGGTTAAAATTTACTCACAGCTGAGGCCCTGCCCGATTGCTGAGACACAGAACTGACAGCTGACGGTGTTCTGTCGAGTGAAGGAGATCCATGAAGGACTGGTGTGGCACTGGGTATCCCACCCCTAGCAACCACCATCTCAACAAGGCCCTGGGCTCGCTGCAGAATTCCAATGGCAAGATGATGGGAAATACTGGAGTCAAGTAGCTGACCATCGATGGCTAGTATCTGATCACTTTCCTGGACTCTGCCATCCCTGGAAAGGAGAGTGGGAATACATGGGAATACACATTAAATGGGAAAGTCATGACAGGCTTACACTAAATTTGCATTACCTTACAAGTGAAGGAATATGTAAAAGTGACAAGGTCATAGATTATACACACTGACATATAGTCTATGCCAAATTAACACACAAACAGCTCAACAAGCATGTTTACAACTCAGGACAAATACATGTGTACTAACATCAAATTTTCAGAATAAACATACAGTGTACCATTTACATAGAAATCTAAATTACATGTATGAATCAGATGTAACAAAAACCTCCTCATCAGAGCTGAACATTATTCAACTATTGCATTACAATAAATGTAATCACACACTGTATATGATATGATGTAGATCGTAAATATTAGTGTACTCAATTATCACTTTTTGTGTTCTCATATGGAGGTTGTGGTAAAACCTCAGGTAAATTTGATGTCCGTCTTGTATCAAAATTTGTGTTATCACTACACACTGACATGAAATGTCTGAAAGAGGTCACATTTTCAGCTGCAATCTTCATACATTCAAGTAATACCTTTCAAGACTATTGACATGTAAAAGAACTTACTTAGCAGCAACTCCAGTTGGTTGTATATCTTGCACAAATATGCCAAGCTCTCCTCTATTTTCACTTTTCAGACCAACCACACTGAATCCAAGACCACCACCTTCTGGCTTGTAAAGCTGGATTACTTGCACCTCTCTGCCTTGGGCAGCCATCGCAATATCCTGCTGGAAGGCAGGTCCGTATTTCGCCAGGTCTGATCCGTTCTCAACGATAACTTCAGTTGTCTGCGGTTCCTTATCCAAGTAGCCTGAGCTCTGCTCCTCTGTGTCGTCCCACTCAAACGCATCGTTGGCCAGGGCGTACTTGTTGAGTTCCGCTTCCCTCTGTTCTTGAGTTCGCTTGCGGGGATAGCTGCGACGCTCTTCGACAGCGGGTGCCAGCACTAGATCACCTTGGGGTCCGAGGTGGAACTCTGACGGGTCCTGGCATCGTTTGCTGTCCACCTCCTCCTTGAGCTCTTTCATGGACACCTGGATGTTGAGCAGCTGCTTGAAGAGGTTGCTGTCAAGCATGCAGACCATTGCAGCGATGTCATCTTCCTGTGATTTGTTCCCAGTCTGAGCGACTCTCTCTTGAAGCCGCTCCAAGATAGCAACAGCTTGCTCAGTATCTGAGGGAACCCAGAATGTAGGAATATAATAAACATGCAAACTTGTATCGAAGCTCCCAACAAATTCATGTGCATACTAACTGGGATAAAAAATACAGGCATTAACTGATATGAAGATACAATCTGATGCTTGTTTTAGTATACAAGTACAAGCAATAAGAATAGGAAGGTATTTGTGCCACAAGTACCATTTCCTTCTTCACAGATGTCTTGCATGAGAGCTAAGATTCGATTTGATTTAAGGACTTTGGAGAGAAAACGATCCCCTTCCATATCGGACAATGTCAGGGTTTGAGATCTTTCACTAACAGCAACTGTGTCTCTTTTGGTTTGGTCTGGAGAAAATAACAAGAGAAAGGTGATTCTCTCCTGTCTGTCACTAAATTGGATGAAATAATTCAGTAAATCCTTTTGTATGAACCTCTATGCAAGCAAATATTTTGATTAAAACTTTCTGTGGTTTACCCACCTGCCACGACAGACATGATGATCAGTCTTAGATTTGTGATTGATGTAAGGACACCAGTTCAATCCACTCTATGATTTTGATTGTCCTTCAGTTTGAGTTGTTTGTCTGAAACAAAGGCAAAATCATAAAAGTTAAAAAAAAATTGAAACTTGTCTTTCAGTTTCACTTTGTATATAGTGAAACTTATGCAATGGCTTGACTCTGCATTATCCTTTGAACCGTTTGTTTCTTGATGGAAAGTTGATATGGAGTAATGATAGAGGTAACAAAATTTTTTAAAGGATAAACCCCTATTAAAGGTTTTGGTAAGATGCCAATACTGGTAAAATACGGTTTAGGTCAACATACTGGGAGATGACATTCCCTTTCACTTATAAATTCTACAACCCTATGTTTTTCTCTGAGATAGTTGGACCTCTGGGTGAAGGGTTGCATTCTGCTGGTGAACTGAGATTACACTATGTCAGCACTGCAGTTATCAACAACAGACAAACTAAACCCAGCAGTATGATGATCATGTATGACTTCTATCGAAGTAGTACTATTATGTATCACATTTTAATACTAGCATTATGTCAGCAATATACTGTAAAAAGTCATACAATGATTAAACTAAAACACATCACAACTTGTGACTTGTGACAAGGTGTTTCAAATGGGCAAAAAAGGCTTGGAATTTTGACCAACGATTTATCTCCAAAGAAAATCACAAATTAAGGTGTGATGGTAAAAGCTTGAGATGGACAAATTTGTAATCTCTTTTACAATGATCAAGCAACCTGTTTTGTAATCATAAAAAAGAGAAACAGTCTTGACTGTTCCTGGATTTCTTACATTTGACTGGGACCATTACTTTTGTACAGTGAGAGGCTCTCACATAAATATAAAAGTAGGTATTTTCTATGTTATATTCCCTTTCAATGAGATTGACTATCAATGATTGCTAAACTAATTACTAACTACTAATTGCTAACATTTGGTAGAATTTTACTGTACCTCTGATCTGGAAATTGTTTTTGAACAGAGCTAGTTCTGTCACAACGTGTATAAATAATTTGGCAATGAATGAAACAAAATATGATAACAAACTATGAAGCATTTTGAAAACCATTATACATTGGAAGTTCATTATAGCTGGGCGTGTCAACGTAGAACTTTCATTATGATACGGCAACTTTACTACATGTAAACGTACTCAGTAACTGTGATGACTAATTTTGAATTACAGTGAGCCATATACAACAAGTGTGATGCTCCCATCAAAGGGTGACAACTCTCATGAGGATAGAATTTTTCTTATGTGTTATGCATTGCTACAGGGCCAACCACAATGTCTTTTAAGAACTCTTCAATCACCTCTACGAGCCAAGGAGTCATTTAATATGAGAAGGGACACACTCATGACTGATAAATTTCTCATTTTTATTCATTTGTGTACTATTTTTGACTAAGTCAGGCTTAACAAAGTAAACAGTGGATATGGAATAATAAATGCACCGTAACAGAGTCCTGGTACACCCATTATACAACCACCCTGAGGGTAATGCATATATTGCTGTCATTTAACCCTTTTCCTGCCAAGTCAATATTTCACCACCAGGTCAAGATGGTTAAAATTAATGAAACACAACGTATTCCATATGATGTATTTTAACATAATACTGTACATTTGAAGGCTGTTTAAAACATAATACTGTAAAGTTGATTTTTTTTGGACAAAAGATGCTGTAACATACCAAGCCAAGTGGGTGAAAATACGTCATGTTTTGGCTCAATACCGCTTTTTACTGACTTGGCTGTTGGGAAAATGATACAGTTATTACTGTCTGGCAGGAAAAGGGTTAAGGGACTTCTAGAAGCATATTACCCGGGAAGAGTAAAAAATTCACTGAGTTTTAGGTCAAAGGACTATTATTGAGGTCAAATTGTGACCCTCTAGTGTCATTTGAGTCGTCTTGTGCATATGCAATGCAACCTGAATCTCTGTGACTACATGTATGCATGTGCATGTGACTGTCTATAACAGTTCTCATGTATATGCAGTGTGATGTAACGTATCAACGTTATGGTTTTTTGTTCATGCATTGGCGGCTTTGGGCAGCATGGTATGGCAACAAACTGATGGCGTCAAACATCAATGAGTATCTATACTCATGGAAGAAGTGAGCGTGATCATTTTGTGGCTTTACCATTCCAGTTCATCAATGCTGCTGTATTAGTAAATATACAGATCATGATGCACAGAAAATCAGGACACAACAACGTGTGAAAAAATAGAACTACTCAGTCATAGCAGAGGGGTATGATTATCATTATTATGTCGAGCTCAAAACAACATTTCTTTTATTGCTCAACATTTTTTCACATAGTGTTTGTAGGACTCGCAATAGCCAGCCTCCATATACTTGTCTTTGGCCTGTCCATTGACGTACGTCTTGTGGTACGTCCATGGACTGTCCAGGCCTCGGCCCTATCTTGAACCTGATATTGGTAGATACAATACAAGATACAAGACATTGCCACCCAGGGGGTAAATTGGTAGTTTTACTTTCAGCGTTCGCCGGACGGGTAGAATCATGGACGTCAGTATCTAACGCCAATGTTAGGATTGGTCAATCGAATAACCAGTCAGAAATTATTTTAACAGCTTTCATCATCTTGAAAAATTAGAATTTATTATTCAACTTCCGTGTTATTATACAGAACTGACACGCCTAACGATAGTATCACTTGTGTGAATCGCACCTCACACATAGATTTTCATGCCATGTGTACATGTACTGTATGTACGCTTACTAAAACCTCCAGAACCATTGGAGAATAAATTCTGACATATTACTAAATGTAAATTGTGCAAGACTACTTTCCTTGACCGGAAAACGTTTGCAATTACTCAGATGTCGATATAGGTGCGAACATTCCAAGATACCATGATACAGGTTTCTTATTGACAAAATTAACAACACACAGCACACCCATACCACTGTTTGACCTATATTTCGGAATTTCACTTAATCTGATCGTCATGTGTACCCACAAGGGTTAACACAATATCTACAACAACCGTTTAACTTCGCAACTCGAGTAGTATTATCGGTAATACTGTGGAGGAACATTAAATTAGTATCTTACTCACCTACTGCTCAGCTGGGAGTATGTGTCCTAATTTACAAATGGCGGCCTGCAAGGGAAGCCCTCATTTGACTACAAAATATTCATCCGCGGTATTCAATACCTAAATACACTATTATTATCTCTACATTTTTGCTCTTCTCGGTAATATAAAGTAACTTTAGTCTAAGAGTTCGAAAATGTAAAAATGTTTTCTCTGTTTTCATAATTTAAAACAATAGATGAAGGACTAATTTGTTTTGGGGATTGATATGTAAGTTAGGAACTAAGTAATCAGATTGAGGCCAAAATAGTCAACATGGCCACTTCCGGGATTTTCCGTCAACACTGGATCTTCGTATATTTCTCAATTTTCTGTCTTCTACTGAAAAACGTCGTGCGTTCTTCTCAGGATTTGAATCTAGAATGTAAGGACCTTCTGATGGGACAATATCCTTTCAATCATCAGTGTCGTAGCACAATAATTTTATACCGCTACTACTACCATGTATGTTATGACCTCCATGCATGCATGAACCTACTAGAACGTACAACATGTAAAATACACCTGAACTATAGTAATGGTGCTAATGCTGTCCAGTAGGGTGTATATGAGTTGCTTGTGTGTGTGTACACATGCATGGATGGATGGATGTAACAGTATTTATAGACAGGTAGCCGATCCCCATTGAACTGAAGTTGAACTATATACATTCACTTGCTGTGTAATGTGTATTTATATGTAATGTATGTACATGTACTATATGGCAGGAAACCAAGGAAGAGATGTACACATTCCATTCCAAGTAACCCTCCAGTCCCTGTGTCTGAGAATAGTGTATGATTTTTGTTTGTTGCTGCATACACTCAGTGTAGATACAGACACCTCAAATATTCCAACCAAATGTGTGGAGCAAATGTCACTCAAATATTGTACCATGATGAGTAAGGATGATGTACACACCTTCACTGTTTAATTTCTTTAACAATACTTACATATTACTGTGACAGGCCAGATATAGACTCCAAAACCCAGTCAGCGGTTGGTTGTGCAAGTGATGGAACAGTTTTAGGTGAGCAATTACTTGTATGGCATTTGTATAGTCAAGCAAATCTACTTCCTATAATTGCCCTTTTATGCTGGACTGGTGGGGAAAATTCTAACCTTTTTGCCATTTGTTTTGAAAAATCTGCCCTTATTACACAGAAAATAAATCTTTACAAAATATGTCAATAAGCACAGGTTTCATTGTAATGATTTACTTTTGCATGTCTTGTATGCAAATAAACGCTTTCTCTTGTTAACACAAGAACAGATGTTAATCAGGAAAAAGTCTAGCATCTAACCAGTTCATTTTGTGATCTGCAAATCCCACACAGTGTTTTAGGATATGCGGGGCCCTAAATTAACTAGCATGATACTATACTGACCTACACATGCATACCTAAATGTTTTTGTCTGTTTACCGCTAATTCCCCGTAAGCAGGTCCACATTCACCATTGATAACAAATGTGTTTTGGTCAATTAATGGTGGTGAAAAGGTTGAAACAAATGGCCAGTCTACCGGTTAATCATGTCTGTCCGTTTCTACATTGTCAAATAATAGACAGTAGTCTTACTGTCTATGGTCAAATACAGTATTGCCATTAGGATGGACCAAGTAATTAGTTGCAAAAAAGGTTTGTAGGAATGCAAGTGTAAATTGAATCACATCAACTCATTACTGCAACACAACACGGGTCGTAATTATTATTCAGCAAGGAATCTTTTTCTTGATCCACTCCCAGTGAATTGCTACCCAGCTCCAAATGTAACTTGTGATCAGCACACTTACAATGGTTCACAGGTTGGCTTTGAGAAGGAGGTGCCATGTCGATACACGTGAGTACAGAGAGCATTGTTTTTGAGAGAGTGTTGACTAATCTCATCCACTTTGATGATAGTGTCAGCCTTGTACTTCTCAACCATCTGGGTTCATTATCCATAACGTATTTTCAAAGTGCTGACCCTTTGGTTTTGAGACTTGTAGCAATGTTCTCTTGATTTTAGTGTGGATGTGAAAGTGTGAAAGATTACTGTTTGCTTGAATCAAAATGCACACCAATGTTAGACCATGTTAGCATTTTGTGGTTTACCAGGAAGTTACTGGACAAAGGTAGATGTAACTGATACCAATAGACAGAGATTTTTTGAATGAACGCCACTGAGGGCGCTATTCTCTAAGCGGCTCAAAATTTCATGGGCAGTTGAAATGTAAACATCACTAGAGCTTATGCCAGTTTTAACATATTGACATATTAAGCTTTATTATTATTATATTGGTTGCCTATAGGAAGTTCATTATAGGTTTTGAGCCAGTTCCCAGCTGTGTTACTTTCAGTTCCGAATTCAATCCAGGTATACCTGGAACAGCTAAATTAAAATAACGATACAATTTATTTAGCCAATTAGGTTTCACAACACATCAAAGCATGCAACATAAAAAGTATAGTTTCATACTCCATAAATTGCAGATGGTGTATAGATAATGGATACATTCATGATTCAGATTTTCCTCCTTATTCCAAAGGAATGGTGTACACTATGAGGTATCCGTACTTCTATCCGTCTTTCTCGGAATGTTTGGAATTGATAGATTTTACCTAGGTTATCCAGCCATTGGTCTGTTAAAACTTTCAACTCTCGGATTTTTCTTTCTGGGCCAGCTCATTGATATCATATTGATAGCATCCCAGGTAAGCCATTTCGATATGTTGTTACTTTTCTAAATATTAGTGTGAAAGGCATTGAAATTTTTTTGTACCGGTACACTCACCAAATCTACGTCATTGTCGGTAGCTGTTTGGACAATGACATTATGGAAATCCAATTTCCACCAACAATTTTTGCCACCAGTGCTTCTCAAAAATAGGTATTTTAGGAATGTTAAATGGGGTTTTAGGACTCTTTCTTGACTGAAGAGGTATGTTAAATGGCGGGTATTTTTCTCATTTTATTTCCAGAGACAGACAATAATAATGTATATATATAATATACCAAAGAGAGGTTATCGTATAAAGTGAATCAGTTCATTTGCATATCATTTGCATGTCTGTATGTATGTATGTATGTATGTATGTATGTTTTTTCCATTAGAAGCTTTTGTATTGCATTTATGTCTACTGCTGAAGGGTGTGTTTTACACAGAGCTTCCGTAGTATGCAAAACAAGCCAAAAAAAGTTCATTTTTAGCTCCCATGCATCAGTAACTTAAAGGGCAGTGTGAAAATTAAGTTTGCGTACAAAGGGGAACTTTGAAAATTAAATTCACCAATACTAACCTAGGCTAATTCATTGTATGTCATTCCAAGTACACTGTTAATTATAGTGGTGAATATCAAGTGGGTCAGTCCAACCACAGTCCAACTTCCGCTGCTATGCAGTAATTTTGCAGTAAAAGAAATAACTTCCATAAAAACTGTTCATAGAGTGTGATAAACGTATATTCTGCTTTGCTCTGACAGGTTGTTGGGCCAGCGGACGGATCAGAGTATATCATTGATTTCTTTGGCGCCAGACTTGTTCACATCACTGAAGACAATGAAACGTATTACAAGTTACCAGACTACTGGTGACCACTGGAAATGATTGCCGCATTTACATTACAAATGTTTTATTGGCAGTCAGACGATGCTGTGTGTTGCATTATCCAATAACCATTTACATGTACAGATTCTTGCTAGCCTTGTGATGTATGTACTGTGTGTGGGTTGTACTACCTGCTTGGCTATTTATTTGACCTTTATATACACCTTCGACCTTGCCCAGCAAAACAATTGGACTGTGTAAAACTTGATGGTGAGAGGATAAAGATGGCAGTCAGAAGAAGACAAAACCCTGTCTGGATGTGTGCCAGGTGATGCTTTGGAACCAATCTCACATGGTTTTGGCTCAAATGTGCAACATGCGCAACTTTTGCAGTGTTACTGGTCAAACTAAATACAAGTGCTAAACAGTACTGACATTACAAACTTTATGAGTATTAAAAGGGCAGTATCTGTATTAAACTAAAACCTTCAGCAGTTTTTCTCTAGGCATTATGATGGTTGCAATTTAGTTCTACAACAGTTCTGGACACAGAGGCACCATCATATAGATGTATCAGGTACACTTTGTCAGTCATGATTGTGAAGTTTGGAGTACAGAGGGAGAGAAATCAGGTAGTCACCCTAAACTGTCAATACTGAAAATTTATTTGATGATGTTAGAAACACAAACTTGTATACTTACATGATGACACAGAACAGCAACAATGTTTCTGACACTGAAATTTGATGGAATTTTCCTTTGCTAATTCATTTGAAGGCCTTTCCATTTTAGTACAAGCTCTTGCAAATACCTCAAAGTACTCAAAGCATTGCCTATATCCATAGAAAGTAGCAAGTGAGTGCTTGACGTCCCTGCATAACATTGTACAGCGTTAACTTGGCAATTCTCAGTGTAAATAGACAAGAATGACCACGTCTTTCGTACGTCCACAATCCAGAGATCAAAATCAAAAAGGGTTTCAAATTACAGGAATGTTTGGATGAATAAATATTGTACTATATTATTTGACCCTTTGCAGTTATTTTTGTGGGAGTTCACCCAAGTCCTAAACTTCACTCCTGGTGTTCAAGTGTGACGCAGCTGTATTTACAGGCTGACTGTACTGTATTGTTAAACTGTCAGCTGTAGCAACATAGTAGAGCTTTATCAATGTAGAATATTTATATGACTATTTCTACCAGTATTTCATGCACAATACAGAATAAAAATAGTTTCTGTTGCTCATAAAATTCTCGGCATGAGTATATGATGAATCAAATATTACTGTCTATAAGTTCTTGCGGTGTATCAGCATTTGTGCCATTTGATCTGCGTCAGACACTCGACTTCATCTCGTGTCTGGTGCTTTACAAATGACACTCATGCTGATATGACCCAGGAACAGGTGATATTTAAGCAATAAAGCACACCCAGCGATGGTATACCACGAGATTTTGACCAGTTCAGGACATATGTGCACAAGTGTTAGCGAGTGCACATATGAATGAACTGGTCAAAACTGAGTGGTATACCATTGCTGGGTGTGATTAAATGCTTAATTATACCACTGCTGGTTTATCGTTGGTTTATTATTGGTTTATTGTTTAAATAACCTCTTATTACAAAGTGTATTTGAGATCACCAGATTTCAATAACGTGGTTTTCATTCTGTACATGAAGTAGTTTATTTCATCGATCATGTATCAGTTCCCAGGGTGTGGCATAACCCTCTCATCATCAAAGATGGTACATCCATATGTTTTCGAGGAGGTAGGAAGACCTCTATACAGGGGGATAGGGGAGAAAGGGTTAAGTCACCCTTTAATTTTATAAAGTCTGACATAGATTCATTTATTCATATCAGCTCTGCCACACATTTGTTATTTTTGAAGTGTATGGTAAAACAACTTCACATTTGGTAAATGTTACAGTATATGAGAAATAAAGCATTTAAAATGCATTTTTTGTGACAAATAACATTTTTTGGCTGGTTTGGCTTAATCACAAAATGTCTATTCGAGTGCCAACATATCGCCATCTTCATATCTAACTAGCAGATACATGCTGTCCCTCCCTGTTTCCACAGTGGAAGGTCCAACGTGTCTATGCAAATAACATATGGTACCAGTGGACCACCTATCTAACTGGCGTATTCATGCTGTCCTCCCTATTTCCACACTGGTAGGTCCTGCCTGTCTATGCAAATACAATGGAGTCATACCAAATTGTAGTAATGAAAAGGGTTACAGCTGGACATGAACATGAACATCATGAACATTTTGTGGTTTTGGAACATCGTTTAAATTCACATCTTAATCATTTAGCGATGCTTGCATCAAATCCTTCACCAGTTGCATATCAATTTCAGTCACAAGGTTTAGATTGTCTTTATGACCCAGATGCCTGCACCAATCGACGACCATCTGCCCTCTGGTGATGCTGCCCTGTCTCTCAACTCTGACAAGATGTCTGTGCGCTTTCTTCACAACCTTGTCATCGATTGCTATGGCCATTGACAGCTGGTCACACACGATGAAGTTGGATTCCTCACCAAGTTCATTTTGGGCCTGAAATCAAAATTCATTCATTGAACGAAGCATTCTTCATCAAAACTGATACATTCGTATCTCCAGAAACTACAAACATTTTCAACGGCATATGATTCACACAAAAGTTGTTCTCCCCTCCTGAAAAGCTTGTGAAAATGTCTTGTTAACTGATGAAGGAAACTGATTTAAGGAAGTATGCCCCTAGAAAGTTAAAGACTTGATCAAACTTTCCCCAGTGAAACTTTCAACTATTCTCTCACCAAATCAAGAATAAAAATCTGGGGTCACTGTGCCAAATTTGGTACTAGAGACTGAAACAAGTTACTTATACTTACAATACTTAAAATTCAATATGGCCACGATTCCTGTGTAAACTCTATGAGTAAGAATATTTGATTTTCGAAAAGCTAAATGGTAGTTTTTTTCTCACACCAAGAGCTTAAAAGTGACCCCCCCTCCCCCCCCCCCCACCACAAGTGGTATCACAGCAAGATACTTAGAGGCATTCTACCTTGAACACATGTCAAACAATAAACTTGTGG
>LD344331.1:222106-233453 GCA_001465055.1 Ptychodera flava | reverse complement strand
ACGCCCTCTACATACAAGTAAACACAACTGCTGTAAACAAAGCGCATACTTGTATGGCCAGCTCGACGGGACCATGGTAGGAAGCGTATTCAATAGGCATTTGCGAAATTTCTCGCCCGATTGGTCGTCACTCTATTGTAATTCCCCCTAGCGCTGCGTTGGAGAAGAGAAGCGGGATAATTACAGAGAAAGGACAGGACAAATGGTGAAAAGGAATTCCCAGTGTCTCTCAGCTCTTGAAAGTGGCCGTGACAAAGCGGATCACATCGCAGAAAAAATCCCTGAATGAATAACAGTCGGGGATTATAGAGTTTCGATCGAGATTTTTAACTTCAAATTTAACTGTCTTCACAATCCGATTTGGACGGCTTATGTGCTAGAAAAAAATGCACGATAGATAGATTTCAAGTAAATGTTACGTAAGGGTAAATATGTGTTCAGAAGTAAGAGCCAATATTGTTGCATGTTTTTTTTCATTCTGACACCGTTTGGTTTGTAGTGCTCACTTTGTCAACGCTGTCAAAATTGAGCGAAAACAGACTGGCAATACGTTCGGTGTGTGCCATTTCATAAGCCAGACGCCGGGTCACTTTCGACGAGTACGCACAATATCACACTTCAATATCGGCAACAATGGGACAGCCGTATTTGGAAGCTTAAGTCAACCCTGATTGCGTAAGTTTAAGAATACAGAAGATAACAAGTTCATCAGCAGCAGAAGTATTGCTTAGTTTGGTCACAGTGTGTGTATACACGGTAGATAGCTACAGCTACCGACCACTAGCCGCTTCTGTGCCTGCAATGTTTACTTAGCAACGCGGTCGCCATGGAGACGGCGTCGACGAGCGGGGCATGTCCATACTCTAATTCAAGGCGTTTTAACATTTGAATGGAATTTGGCGAAAATGGCGACGACTGTTTAATATTTTCTTTCTTGGGAATATGCACAAGCAAAAACGATCTGTCGTCTTTCGAAGTCTGATTTATGCTTAACTTGCCCGTCGCTGTACCAGTAAACTAGTAATAATATGACTTCCGCCGGGTAGCTATCTTAAATTCCGGTACCTCTAGATTCAGTACCGTGACACAAGACACAACTTGCAATATCATGGGACGGCTTAGAGGATCACAATTTCCCGTCGATTGATAAACATCAGTTCCTGTGGCTTGAACCGATGGATATGCGTCATAACTTCGTTGTTCATCCATGGACCACGTTTCACGATCACATGATCGAGCTGTTCCGTTAAATTCTACAGTTTGGTTAATAATCAGTGAAAAGGGAAAGATAAATAAACTACAATTACAGGAACAGTTAAAATATTTTGTTGTCGGAGAACATGTCTCCTGGAAAAGTGAGGTCGCCCGGGTTTTTGTCACCATCCAACGAAAATGTCATTTCTTTTTTCAAATTTCATCACCACTTTCAAAATGAGGCAGTAAAATATGAATGGTACTCGAAAACCGAGAGAAACGCATAATTTATGATGTAAGACTCAATGCCAACTTACATTTTGGTGTTTTAGACATCACTGGGATTTAAATTCACTGATTTACCTGTTAAACAATAAAATCTATTGTTGTGTAATTTTTCTATGGGATTTTACCCGCCAGCGAAATCCCAGTGAATAATTTATGCGTATCATTGAATCAATACCCGATTCCGTTATTCAAATTCTTAAGCGAATATATAATTGCGGCTTTCTTCATGTCCGTTTATGAATTACATCCGGTCACTCAATGATTGACCAAGGACAAATTTGTAGATTGGAAATTAAATGCCGCGAAAGCGATCGATTTACGCAAGCGCACGAGTTATTACCAATTAAGCTCTGCAACAGTCAAATATTTATTTCATTTGCTCAAGTAAATCAATTTACTGATAATGGAAAGCTATGTAAAATAAACACCGTAAATGTCATATTTCCTATGAACTAATATGATGTTCACTAAAAATACAGTATGACAATGTAAACTTTCCGGAAAAGTGACGTCATCCAAATGACTCGCTCCTCATGTTACGCTGACCTTCAACGATTATCTTAGCCCTATTCGAAACCCTGTCAAATTTGACAGTATTGCTTTGAATTTTGATATCTCTTGCCATTTGCCAATAATACACTGCCATGTTTTGTGCTGTAAAATAAATAGGCCAATTGAATGGCCATCATGATGTCGACTTGCGCCCTCCCATAAAATTGCTCAAACAGAGAGAGAGTTTTACTCACAAATACATGTCACCTAATTTTGTACATGTGAAAGATGAATACTCTGCACAATACAAAATACAGCATATTACACTTCAGAAGAAGTTTCGACGAGTCACTTCTTATTGGTCGTGTTCCCACGTGATGCGGGAAAGAGACATAACTCGCCACCAAAACTTATGATTATATCGATTTCCTAAAGTTAGACATTTTACATCGATATGACGGAATATTGCTATACATATTCCTAAATTTCGACTGGGCTTGAGACAGTCGCTCAATATGGTTAAGTTATCGTGGCTTTTCCCAGTATAAGTACTCAGTACCCTTCAGTCAAAATTATTTTCCCACAATGTCTTACAAACTGTCAAAAATCACACAAAACGGTCAGCTGTAGTCTAACATTCAGTAAATACAAAGTTTTTCAACATTTTGTACCAAAATAAGATATAAGATACAATATATTTTCACGTGAAAGACTGATTTGACTCCATTGTTATTATTGATTGATAGACATCTATGAATAATTACATGTCATATTTCTCATGTATTTTGACAAGTTGACAATGTTCATGAAAATGGGGAATAAATACAGTTGGCAACCTGCTGAAAAAGCAAAACGTTTAAAGTGCAATATTTTGGGTTCGTGGTAACCAATGAATGTCCTAATATTTAACATCAGCCTCAAGCTCATATGTATTAACTAAGCAATATTGACGCAAGTGCATTTGTTTTTCACGTCAACTCTGAGCAATATGCTTTAACATTGACCATACACTCTGTTATAGATAATATCTCGAAATGAACTCCGCATAACATCATGATATAGGACATGCCACTTGGGGGCGCAGACTATGTCAGGATCCACACACTAGCATAATGCACTCCAATTGAAACTCGTTATGTCTTCTCGTACATAAAATTACAGACAGTAGATCTCGCTTCTACTGTCTATGATAAAATAGATCATTTATCTCTCAGAGGCTTAGCGTTCTTAGGCTTTGCACCCTAACCTATTCCATTCTAAGAGAAGACTATTCCATTGGTCTTCTGATAAATATACACATCTGTAGTGTGCGTTACCTTTTGATGGGTTCGCTTGTCCCATTGGACCTTTAAAAACGATACAAATTCGCAGTGATCATAATCTCGATTTCAGCGAAAGTCCAACATCTTTGAATATCTAAAACACTGAACATTATGAACCTTCGAAATTTTTTCCGAGTTGCGTCCACGTATGTTTTTAACTGTGTCACTGACGTGTTTTGGTATCTCTGAGAAGTTTTCGAAATTATCCTTTTACAATGGGAGATCCAATGGGCTGGGAGTTTAGATGTGCCCGTTTACAATTTCGCCATGCGTTAATATGAAAGCACTGTTGTAGTAATTGACGTAAATTATTGCAACATTTGTAAATGCATCACCGTGTCCGTAAGCAAACTGGACTCCGTTACCAAGTTGAAATATACAACATCATAAAGATCATCACAATACTGATTTTCATTTGGCATTTCATTGTTTTGGCAAGAATTCTGCAGCTTTTTTTCATTTATGAAACATTCTCTTCGATAGGAAATACTTGGTGATAAAATAAAAAAATAAAACAACACCGCCTTCAATGGTATTTGCGTAAAATTAAACGATATAATAATATATTAATAATAAACTAAAAAATGTTTTCATTGTTCCGTGTGCCGCTATTGCTTAAAGTACGATCGAACACCTAGAATACTTGTTTTCGATGAAATATTGGCAAAATTTGTAAATTTCCATATTCAATCGACTCATTCGAAAATTGACAAAGTTACTAAAGCGTTTTCAAAAATATTACACTGGGTACTTCAATAAAATAACTACAAGTATTATTTAAAAAAACAAATAAAAAAGAACACATAACTTTCCTTAACACCCATTCTTGAATATTTACACAGGTCGTTTGGGATGATGCAACCGTGTACAATTGGAAGCATATGTCACAATTAGAGATCTGCGTTACGCACGCCATCATCCTTCCCCTCCGAGGGGAAGACAACAAAATCTGTTCGCAAAAAAGATGTTTTGCTAGCGGTTCTTTGGCGGACGGCCGTTTTACTCGTGTAAGCGGACGGACAAAAATATGGGTGAGCAACTTTTGTCTTCAGCGGACGGGGAAATTTGATCTTTGTGCTCACTGGGCAATACGACATATGTTCGTCGCGTAAAAATATATTGTCTTTGGGTCTCATTGGATTGGAAGAAGACAGTTTTTGAGATTGTAGGGAAAGAGGGCAAGCGGAGAGCCTTTCCCCTAGAGTCAGAAGAGGGTAAAACGTTCTGGTGAAAAGGAATATTTTGTAAATTAATCATATCGGGAGGGCTGTTGCAAACAGCTGTCACTTTGGCTTCAAAATTCAGTTTTTGCACAAAATACTGGGATAAAATGCTGCACATTTCAATAGAAAAACACCCCTGGTTAGCTGTCCCTGACTCCCCCAACCAAGTCGTATTGGACCGACTCAGTTGTGAGACGGCTTTGGAAGTGAAAGTTTTGCGTAGCCGTAAACTTGACGCGCACAGCTGCATTATACACCCTACGTGTAGCTAGTTCTCACACGTTTGAAACCAGTACTGTCGGTAGCATGTTGGTCACACATGGTACACCAGTGACGTTAGAGGGCGCAGTTGCAGCAGCAGACGAGTCCGCCCAGTCTGGATAAGTGGTGACATCGAACAAGGCAACACCCATGATATTGGTGTTCAGCAGAGCCAAAAAGATGGCGATAATTGTCATCGGTGTGCCGGCTTTCACCTGAAATTACAACGAAGTTCAATTACTTTCGATTTTACGCCCGTCATTCATGCGTTACTTTGAAAAATCTGTGAAAGGTGCTAATACTTTAAAAAAACAGACGCGTCCAGAAGTATTTATGAAACCGAAAGTAGGCAAGATACCAACTCCTTTGATGTAGAAGCAAATCTTACCATATCCATCACAGACAGGACGCCATACGAAAATGCGATAGCATTCGGCGGCGTTGCTATTGGTAACATGAAAGCGAAAGAGCAAGTTAGGCACGCCGGAAGCATAAGATACAGTGGATTTACGCGAACGGCTTCGCCCTGAAACAGAAAGAAAAAAACTAAAATAAACGAAGGAATTACCGTATGTGAACACGGACGTTAAAAGTAATTTAAGTCCATTAATTTAGAGATTTATTATTCTGTTCAAGAATACATTAGCCAGCAACAAAGGTAATTAGGCTGTAATAAATTATGCTGATAATTAGGCTGTGTTTGAATATTTTGTATGAGTATCCTTTGTCAGTAGAAGTATGTGCGATCAAAATTATTCCTGCCTATATAATAAAATGCAAATGCCATAATATTGAAATTCGACCAAAGTTCAGCACATCGCCGAACCTTTGATTGTAATCAATTATTTAACCTAATTTAACCTAAGTGGGACAATGGAGAAGTTGTGAGAGACGACATTTTACGTTTGATCTCAGTCATGTAAGGTACACCACAAAAAACGCTCACATATATAGCATGAATATTACCACGCATACGGCTTTTCTGATAGGGGTTACTAAAGCCCCTGCGTTATTCCCACCGACTGCTGCCAATAGAATTGTCGATGATAACTTCCCCAGAAATGTATATGTCGGTTTCTAAATGCCCGATGCGATGGAAATATTTCGGATTCTTACTAGTTTTCCAAGAACCGGCAGGAATATAGTCGCAGTGGCTGTATTGCTGGTAATTTCTGTAAATATTGCCACCACCAGTACACCAGCCATAGCAACGGCTATCGGCGGTATAGAGGCCAGGCTTGTCATCTGCTCACCTATCCAGTCAGTCAAACCAGATGTCTTAAGAAGAAGCGAAAAATGGGAAACATTAGAAAGGCGATCTATACTGTTTCTTTCGATAGCACTTGTAGTTTTTCATTTTCCACTTTTTAAAAATCCAACTCTGTCATAAAGTAACAAGAAACACGACATGACTGACTGGCGGCGTTTCAGTTCAATTTCATGTATCTTCGTATTGGCATTCGCATGACGAACAGATCCATGACGTATATCCGGCCAGAAGACACGATATGGTATCTGTCATGCACGCTGGGTGGGGGTGGGGGTGGCTCCAAACTTTACGTTAATCGATTTTGAAGAGCACTAAACATTTGTATTTTGGTTTGTATTAAAATTATTGGAATACCAACAATCGTGTTCGCGCACCTATGTACATGTATTGAGAGACAAAACTTCGATACAGACAAAGGCGACTTGTACCTTGTTTGGTATCTCTTGTTTCAAACAAAAATAACAGTCGTAGTTGAGCTTGAAAAAGCTCGAAGCGGGAGCCAGTTATTTAACAAGCATGTACACTACCAAAGGTTTGTGCCAGTGGTCAAATGGTCGACATACGATTTATGCGTCATCACCTTGATTCCATCAGCTAGGGCAAAACTGCCACCAAGTAATATGACAACGCTCCACGGTAGAGTATCGTTGACAGACTTCCAGTCGAGAATGGCCGGTACTGAGCCTGCGCCATCTGAAAAAAGTGACGTTCCGTATAGTTTGAATGTGTCAACTTTAACAAAGCATGTCAGCAATTCATAAAGATTAAACAGATTAACATACGCAAAAATCGTCATCTGTTCGAAGCTTCGTGCCTTGTTGATGAATAAAAACTCTCAGGAACACAGGAATCAAAATTAATTCATAAAATTGATATTACCTCTACAACAGAAAATGTTTGGTTTTCTACTGGGAAACACGAACAAGGATACAGCCACCGTCATCGCAGCGGTAGCGTCTGTCACATACCTGCGTTAACAAAAAATAAACGGTAAACATCGATTTACTATGAAAGTGAAGCCTCTCTGTGCTGTAAATAAAAAACTGGCACAAGTGAAAGTACCAGTACACGTTGATGCCGTTGATGGTGCACAAATTTGCATATGCCAGACTCTCCATTGCTTTCTTTAAAGGTCAATAGAGAACAAAATAAAGCAGGTTGTTTATTGAAATAATAGAGAGTTTTAGTTACACGTAATTACGTTCGATCAGTACGCGTAGCGTCTTTGTCACGTGATAACCGGACGTCGCGTACGTGTAGCGCAGACGTTCCGAACGTCAAACAACACTTCTATACGTAGTCATAATTACGTGTAGTATTTTTGAGATTTTCTCAATGATTTCCACGAATTTAGACAAACAAACTCAAAAGTTATCATTGTAAATTAGCAAACATCTTTGATATCAGAATATTTCGTAGAGTTTGCGACTGTACAAGGAGTACTTGCCATAATTTCCTTACATGAACGAAATGTTGTAGTCGCATTTCCACTTTTTGTCTGACTCCTCCGAAGAGAATTCTCTAAATCACATGAATAACTGTATCAAAGAAAATCGGCCGATTTAAAGTAGTTCGAGGGTACAACAAGCTACTATAAGAGTGGTCCTCACGTATCGAAATTCATTTTTCTTAAAAATTACACGAATTTCGCATGTTTCTGAGAAAAATATGCAGCAAAATAATCGGGAACGCACAACTAAACCTCTCTATTCACACGTGAGCACGGATACGCGTACGCCACTGCGCGCCGTCAGACGTACACGTAATTACGTGTAACTAAACCTCTCTAATGTAAACGTTTACACTGCAAACACTGGGAGTGCAATCGTAAGTGTGGTCGCTTTACCATGAATGCCACTAGAGTAGCAATAAAGATCTGATCACTCGAGGGGACTTTGTGCCCTACCAGACACCATCGTCCGCTCGCACGGCTCGTTAGCCAGACAGGAGCCTTTCACTAACCACCATCCAGCTGCCCGGAGCGGAGACCTTGGCAAGCGAAGATGACCAGACACGGACTCTGAAGAGACGTGAACTTTTAGTCTCTTTCCGCGAAAAAATTGTGCGACAAAGTTTTACACGAAAATTTTGATCAATATGAATTTGAATTTTGATAAACTTTGCAAAATTCGTCTTTACCGTTTGTTTACTTGACTTCTGATTCACCCTCCATCGTATCATGTTAGACGGAAAACATGACTGAATGGCGACCTCTCAATTAACATGGCGTAAATAGAATACGGACTCACCCTTCTTCAAAATACTGCCCCCAACCGGGAACAAATCCGGGATCTCTGGTGAGCCAGAGTAGAGCTAAAATACCAAAGTGACACGAAACAGCAATTTCTGCCCATCTAAAATAAATACGAGAGAGAGAGAGAGAGAGAGAGAGAGAGAGAGAGAGAGAGAGAGAGAGAGGGAGGTTAGGGTACTGGTCTCACTGGATGGTGAGTTCGAGTCTGTAGTACCCTTGAGCAATGTACTTTACTCCCCATTGCTTCCTTGGGTAATGGGGAATGGGTACTTCATCCTGTAATTAGGCGCGCCCCTGTTGGATGATATATTGAATCGAAAAAAGACAAGGAGAGAGACACACATTCTATCAGCCTGAGGCTGGCTGTCTTTTGTAGCTCACATGTTTAATTTACACCGTCTGGGTGCATTCAGCCTCTGGGAGTTCGATGTCGTACAGGTCAATGAATTACGTAGGTACATAAATCTGTATACATGTCTTTTCACAACTTCAAACATACACGTTGGTTTGTAGCTTTCACTTATCCCTTCGGATTCTATAAACTAAGATAATCATCGAAATTGTCCTATAGTCGCCTGGGCAATGGAAACATTTACTGTAAGTCAGGGATTTCCCGAAAACACCAAAACTTACGATGTTGGTCCAAGTTCGGCATACTGTTCTCGGAAAATTCGTTTCACAGACTCCGACTTGTCTCTGTTGTCTTTGCAGTCATCTTTTTCTAACCTGTCTCGGGATCCGCATATTCCTTTGAAGCAACTAGTAATGTCATTCCTTCGAAACCAAAAGTGAAAAGTGTTGACATTATATGTTACAGATTGATCGTTGTGTCATAAACTTTTCTATCGTCGACCAGCAGCGAAAATGAGAAATCTTTAACGCAATGTCGTGCTGCAAGTAAGCAAGAAAAGCAATAGGCCTCAATTAGATCACGTTTCTGTCCTTTTGCCACTTCTTGTAAATCATATTCACAGCTGTGTTTGCCTGCCAGCTCTTTGATAGATGTGTTTGTCTAGGCCTCTAGTTGATTTTTGACGATTTCTTTTCGTGGTGGACTTTAAAACGCTACCGGATTGTTCGTATCTAAAAATAAATAAAATATTGATGATGAAATAGTGAACTTAGAACTTACTTCAAGTCCAAGTACATGAAGTCAAGAAGAAACCAGCACGTGAATAAGGTGATAACCATGCCGGGGAATGCATAACCGAACCAAGTTCCGAAATTCACACCCGCTTCACGGCCGTACAAACTTGAACAAGACAACAGACAATGCAGTCGCGTTACATACGGACTGAGCACGTAGTTATGGTAGTATGCGCCTCGAGAATGAAAGATTTTTATACTTTTGCTCAAAGTTTCCTCAAGGGAACTTTCGATAATTCTCTTTCAACACCAAGAATAAAAATCGGAGGTCACCATGCAAATTTTGGTACTAGAGACACAAATTACCCAAGATTTACCGATATTTGAAAATCAAAATGGCCGCCATTCCTGTGTTAACTCTATGGAGAAAAATAAAGTTTCTGATTTTCGAAAAACTAAGACGGTAAAAAGTTGTCTTGCACCGAGAGCTTTAAAATGAACCCCCACAAGCTAGGTATATCAGAAAACAATTGTAAAAGTTTGAGAGTCCGTATATCTGTCCTCGAGGCGCGTTCTACCTTAAGACAGTTACGTTGATATGATAACGTTGATGATGGTACAATTTTGTTTGATTTGGTTCAATGTGAAGTACATCATTCACAAAATGTGTCCTGATAAGCAAATCACCACAGAAAGAACACAGAGTGGAGGGTTAAGCATCAAATTTTACAAAGGAAACATGAATTCTTGTTAGCTGTGAAATATTTAATCAAGCGCGGGTAAAAAGCGGGAGTAACTGTGACTCCCCGACAAATTTTCATGAGCTATGTGTAAGGCTTAGGTTTGTTTACGATTGTAATTTTTATGACAACATTTCATGAACTATGAGTGAGGCAAAAACGTTTGTTGTCGGCAAAACTTCAAAGTTTAACTCAAGTATCGCTATAACATGCCAGTGTTTGCTGATTATATATTCAAGTATACCTTTCAACTTGACCAGCGAGGACGAGATTCGGATTTGTCCCGGTGAGTGTACCGGTGCCACCGATATTAGCAGCGTACGCCACGCACAGGAATATCCCTTTTTGTAAATTTTCGTCTCGTTTCTTCATTTCCTGTTCACGAAGATCGTACGCATTGTCCTCTCCCGTGTAGTTTTCTGTGACTTCGGCGAGACCAATTCCTGCCTCGCCGTCCGAACTGACACAGAAGAAAATGATTGCGAATAAAATATCTCGATTCGTCGGCAATCTTTGGTTTCATATAAATTTAATATGAGATCATCAATAATACTAATGCGTTGATGAAGTTAGCTTTGTAACTAAAACGACAGAAAAAAGTACTGATAGTCAAAATTTCAGTTTGAACACGTTTGGAACTAATTTGGGAGAATTGGATCTTATTCATTCATTCATTCATTCATTCATTCATTCATTCATTCATTTTATTGCTTTTTCGAAATCTTTGACTTAAAGGTTCAGTATTACAAAAAAATTAAATAGGCAAAAGGCAAATATGGAACCAGATTAATAGCTATACGCTAATCGAGTCTGGTCCCATCTCTGCAACATTACAAATAACCCATTAAAACACGTGCATTGCAAAGAGAGAAAAGTAGACGAGCTTACATCTTGGTCAACATGGGAAAGATAGAGATGAAAATGAACGTTTTAGTAACCATTCCTATCTTTCGCGATGTTGACCAACCCATAAAATCCCTGATAAGTCCACGGATTAGCATAATTAGTTGTGTTGACTAATTAATTACAAGATGTGTGTATATGAGAGATAAATGTCCTTGTAATGGGGTGTAAAATAAATAAAGAGTCAAGAGGCTAGGTTAGGCTATTATTTTATTTACTACGATCAGTCAGAGCATGAAGAAAAGGAGAGGAACTGATAGAGAAAACTGAGAAAACTCAATAATAAGCTTATTAATAGTGCCTGGGCCGCCTGT
>LD344331.1:174360-205302 GCA_001465055.1 Ptychodera flava | reverse complement strand
GGAGGAGGTATCTCATTTAAAAGGGGATTCAGATCTACCCGGCAATCAGGAGGTACAACAACGAAGTTTTCGTAGCACCGGTAGGCCAACACTAGCTAGCCGTTGAATCACTGCCATGACCGTGCACAGGATCTCTCGATATGTCCCTATGTGTAGGCGTGCAATTTTCCTGCCAAATGCCGCGAAAACTCGCTCGTTTTGTCTATTTTTTCCTGTCATTTGACTATTTCTTGCCACGTATTACAAGCAGAAGTTAGAAATGGTGATCAACAGTGGGTCGTGGGCCAAGTCGTCGCGGGGCCGGTAGGTTGTGGGACCGGATTCTCTTGTATCCGTGTACGTCAACGCGGTGACCGTCTCCCTTATCGAAGCAACAGCATCTCCCGTGCCCTGCTCTGGCTTGCCGATCATGCTCTTGAGTGTAATTTTTGTGTTAGGCATTGTGCTTGTTGCTAGTCTACATATATATATATATATATATACAATGTTGATCATTTTAGTGATGTATTTTTACTGTACTGTACATAGCATTGTGTACAACCAGTGTGACCGCGCGCGATCAAACCCATTTGTTCACTGTGATTGACTGCGTGCAGTAAACTCAGCGACATAATGTGCCGAGTGTAGTGTCTCAATGTTCGTAGCCTTACATGAGTTTATAAATAGAAATACACCACTGAAGTTCGTTTCCGATCTTAATATTTTACTATTGTATGATGTTGAGTCTTACAAAGGCGTTAACAAAGTGGGGGACCGCTCCCATCTCACTCAGATTGAAGTTGAGAAGACTTATGCTTACAAAAATTCATGTTTATCAACAAAAAAATCGCGCACGCGCAGCGCGACGACCACTGCGCTTTAAAAAAGAGAAGCAGGAAATGGCGAGTTTCGGTCGATGAACAGCATGAAGGCTCGCTTACTGTTACTGGGACCGCTGACCGAACATCAAAAACCTCCTGAAACGGGATAAGTTCCTGGCCACTGCATTGACTGGTCTTTTTAGGGAACGACACACACCAGTGATTACAGGTATGGCAAATAATTGATTTCAACATGATACGCTATCTGACACGGAAAAGAACCAAAAGAAAATACCGATATCTGCAGTTTGAGTGGCTTCAGTGCCATCGTGCCTCTTAAAACATACATCGCTGCTCAAAAACAGCACTTTTATTGCTTCTGTAACACTATGTTTTAGTCACCAGGAGCTCGCTGGTCAGTCTTTTCCGAAGTACGAATAGCATAAACAAAAAACACTACACTCGCTGGGCTTATACGCCGCGGCGCGCGTTGTATCAGAGCATAGCGGCTTGGTATACAAGGCTGCATATACGTCAATGAACTGGGGAATGTAGACAAACATACAGTACTGTGACAACAATAATTACAAACCAACAATACCGTGGGACGGTATATTTAACCACCCGTTATCAATAATGTCTGGGAAAATTCATAACACCAATTCAAATTGAGACGATTATAACGAACTGTGCGCAACAAGGAAAGAGGCAACAAACAGCGCCATACTACATGTATGAACCCGGTACCGTCAGATATGCAGGTTATTGATTTCCCTTCAGTAAACATATTATTTATCTATCTACTGGCCTAGAAATATATTCATCATTTTTCTATAGTCAAACTCGCTCGGGATAGTGAGAAGGTGTCTTCGTGGATATTTAGCCTTCGCTTTAATACTGGCCGGGGCTATTGCATTTTAAAATTCTGAAAATTGTGTTGAAACCTGTTTCTCCCCGTGCACACTGACAATTTACAATTACACTGCAGAGACGACGAATATAAACAAGGACATGCCACACAACAGAACGTCGAACCATAGACAGTAGAGGACGGCTGTTTATGATTGAACGCGACGCGACGTGGCGTTGTCGAACCATGGCAACGATAGCAGTCCATGTACCACAGTGGGGTAATCTGTGAAACACTGAACTCTGAAACGTATTTTATGACCCAAATCATCGTCTCTCCGTCCACCCGAACCACAGAACGAGCTCAAAGGTTTATGTGTACCCTATTCATGTTTAGCCACCAAAGAGGCAGACAACAATAGATATCATAATGGCCAGGATGAATATTAATTTTTTTTCTTTGGCATCGGCAATGTTGTTCCTTTTGTATGTAGGGTTTGCCTGGGGCGACGACTATGCGTCATCGACATAGCATGGGCGTGTCGCAGATGTTAGTACACGGAACCATGACTGAATAATGGTAAACAAATAAATAAAAAAATGGAATAATAAAAAAAAAATCGAAAAAAAAAAACGGTCAAAAAGTAAAAGTAGACAGAATAACCAAAAACCAAACAGTAAACAAAAACAAATAAACAAGCAAACAAACAAAGACTGGCGGATCAATTGTAATACTTCCATGAAACAGACTAGATTCACTTTGCTATGGAATGGTCCTCTCTACATTCACCTTGCTATGGGCATAGTCCTTCGCTCTGTATGGTTTTTTTTGTTTATTCTGTTTTTTTCTTTTTTGACAGTTTTTTCTATTTTTTTATTTTTCTATTTTTTATTTACTTGTTTACTGTTATTCAGTCAGAGTTCCCTGTGCTGTTAGCATTAATTTGAAAAAAACCTGATGACGTGCATATGACTTCTATCGGTTTTGAGGCTATTCATGGAGTTATCTGACACGGTCACCTACAATGCCCTGTGAACAGGTCCACACTTGACATCGATAACAATCGGTTTGGATCAAACCATGGCGGTGAAAGGGTTAAAGGAGGTAGATTATTCAGAGTGTAACATGACACCTAAACCCTACAGCAATTCTGACCTTCAACATCACGTGACACTTCACTTGTAATCCATGAACATGCATACACGCAGTCTTGATTGCCTCTTTGCAAGACAGTTAAGGACAAAACACCGCTGCTTTTTTATATTTTTTTTGCTGTTTCCAAAATTTCCGACATTAGTCACCAAAGCATATCGAGTCATATTTATATACTTCAGACAGACAGTCTTGCCTCAGAGCATGTGAACGAAAGTTTAGAATGTGTAGGCCTAAATGTATGTAGAACAACATAGATGTCAAATTTGCTTGGGGAGGTGGGGCTTGTAAATTCTTTGAAAGCAGTCTTGGGTATAAAAGGGCCACTGGAATCCTGTCTTTTTTGATGTAGGCCTTCTACAAGCACAAGGGAAGTTAATCCTATATTATTCACGGTAAGTTCCGCTATGTGTCTACATAATTACAAAATGAGCGTTCCCTTTTACACGACGAAAAGACAGGAGTCGCAAACGCTTTCATATTAGACTGACTTTGTTATCATTAATTCATCATTAATTTGATGCCACAAACACGTTATATTTGCACTAGGGAGCCCGGAACTCATGAATATTAAAACAGTAAATGTTATTATTATTAGTACATGCACTGAAACATAACCTGTGTACTGCTGTAAACACACGACGTACATTCAAACAGAATTCAAAGATGTCGGCTGGCGTATGGTCACAGCAGACATGTGATACAAATAATATTTACGATTGTCGGAATATGGTCAGCAGGTACGCCTTCGCCCGTAAAGTACACAAAGTGCACTGCGTATCTCATCTGATATTGCATAGGTCGTGGAAAGAAACAAGATATCACTATTAATACAGTGAACATGTCAAATGCGCATGCCAAATGCCGTTCCTTATACGGTTTACTATTAGTGAACAGTCGGTCTTAAACGCCATGCACAGGGGCACAAGGCATTATCAGTCAAGCAAGAGTGTAAAAAATTAATAAATATTGTGAAGATTAAATATTTCTGTCATTATTTTATACTTACTAAACTTGCCAACAGCACTCGAATCCTGAATGATGACCAGTTTTCATGCCAAATTCGCGCAGTTGCCATAGAGACCCTGTTATTAATAATGTATGATTATGAATATTCTTGATAAAAATAATATTACTATCATTAATTTCTACTTATAACAGAACCGAAAGCACTCAAATCCTAAATTTAGATCAGTATCTATGTCAAATTCATACAGTTGTAGCACAGACTCTGAGAAACATTTACAGCAGCAACAGCATTGCGCAGTAGCTTGATGTGCGGTCACAGTACTGCCTTGGCAGACTCCCTGGACAGTAAGAGAGTCTGCCGAGGCAGTACTGTGACTGCGCATCAAGTTACTGCGCAATGCTGTTGCTGCTGTAAATGTTTCTCAAAGTCTCTGCTGCATGAATTTGGCAAAAATACTGATCATTATATAATCTTCGAGTGCTGTAGAGTAATTTTGTAAGTATACAATAATGACAGAAATATTAATCTTTTTTCAAGAATATTCACAATCATAAATTTAGTAATAACAGGGTCTGTAGGCCCTACTACAACTGCGCTAATTTAGAATGAAAACGGATTATCGTTGAGGATTCGAGTGCCATTGGGAAGTTTCATATGTATACATTAATGAAAGAAATATTTAATGTTTATCATGTTTTCATAATCATAAATTTACTGATTTTTTACACTCTTGCTTGACTGATAATGCCTTCCGCCCCTGTGGCCACGCTGCTTTTCAACCTCTCATCAAGGAGTATAACAACCGACCAGGAAACAGTCAAACAATAAACACAAGACTAACGCGTCCATGACAACCATATATGCATATGACGCAATCAATCACCACGCTAAAATGACAAAACGGAATTCTTCAAAATGCACACTAAAAGATGGATCCTCCGTTTCAAGGAGACGAGAAATTTGCATGTTTCGAACAAAGGACCGTGGAAACAAGAACACAACTTATATTACAGGAAAAGGAAGTAAAAGTACTTAAAAATTATAGTGAAGTTTCTGCAATAAACTGCACTGTTAAAAGGCCCTTTTGGCGATCCCTGGGATCGCCTTTGTTCTTATCTGTAAGAACATTACGGAGGTGTGATAGCCTTTTGTTTTCCATTGAAATTGTACTAGTGGGTAAATTTTCTGATGAGACAATCTGGCACCAAAACAGGCCTTTGACGCTTCGGGGTCATCGTCCAGCACGCACGCTATGGTAACGGGGTCCCTCACAGGCGCTAGCCGCATGTCTTGCGCCTCGGCTCCCATGCTGTATATATCCAACCATCTAATGGGATATATAAAGCATGATAGACAAGGAGTGAGATGTGCGCCTGTAAGGTCCCGACCCGAAACACCCTTTGCGGCTGTCGAGGTCTAATTTTTGCAAAACGGGAAGTGGGAGGTCATCTTGTACTGGCACACTCTCCGTAATTGCTAGATGGACTGGCACTTTTATATCAGCTAAAAAAAAATCCCATCATGATCACCTCAAATCAAGATCATCGTCCGTCTCACTCGATTAGGTCGGCGTTGTGTAGTCTCTCTCACCAACCCTCCCCGAATAAACCCTTGGCCAAGAAGTTGAATGAGATGTGATTTACTAACACTGGTAGAATGGCGATCGTGCAAGTTTCCTACACGAACTTCTTGTATATTCACATACCTAAATTGCGCTTTCGCCATGATTTCAGTGGAAAGGCATAGACTAAAGTATCGCTTTAGAAAGTATTACTGCCGGCGTGTCAAAAATTACATTAGAATGTGATTCTGAGAAGAACAATATGCAATAGACTATTTCTTTCACCAACACTGCGGAAAATAGACGTCGTCAAATTTTGTTACTAGTAATAATGTAATAATATTGTGAAACCAATGATGAAAAAAGCATGTACATCTTGCTATAAAATACAAAAAAAACCCCAAAAAACCCATCCGCATTTATAATTCATTTTTCTTTAGACATTTTGTATCGACAAACTCAAAATAACTGTAGTGTCGAGACTTGCGTAAAGCTTGATTATTGCCGCCGGAGAACGCAAATGAGATGTTGTGCCGAGTAATTTCTATTATGGCGAGATACCGAGAAATGGGCGACGGTGAAAATAATTGCTGAAGAGATCAGTTTTAAGGGCGCAACGAAATGAAACTAATGCCATCCTATTCGGCCATGGTTTTGACTTCGACTCGTGTTCAGAGGAAGGATTTGTAAACTTTAAAAAGGCGGGATTTATTCGACAATTCCGAAAACTATCATCATATCAGCTGCCACCACTTTTCAAAACCCTCCTTTGTCTGCATGACGTGTTGTTTCACAACAAAGATCACACCGACCTGAGCATGACGAAGGGGAACTTGACTATACGCGGTACGCCTAAAGAATTCGCAGAAATTTCTTGTAACAGGAAGATAAGCTATATCGAAATTGTCGAGCCTCTACAATATTCAGGCAGATAGCTTTTCATCAAGTCTGCAACTGTGTGGGGTCACTGTCCGGTTTTGTCGGACTGGTTGGCGGGCTGTCAGCTGAAGCCTCGGACGTGCAGAGTTTGTACGTTATTTCACAAACGTGATCGATTACTTAGTAAGGTAAGGAAACACTGATATCAGACTCGGAGGGGAAGCTGGAAGAGTTTTAATGTCTAGTTCCCCATTTATTGTGTATTAAGCTTATGTATTACTGAGAACAGACAGCGCCTATTGGTATTCGTTATGATAATCAACCGCGGCTTTTATGTTATGCATCAAATACAATATGTTGAAGGCCCACTGTTTGGCTCCGATCTGTCAAATCTTATCCATTACTTTAAGATGTATGGCCTTTTAATGCATATTAGTGAAGAATGTTCTATGACTATTTCTTGGAAACGCTAATCAGATTTTGCTTCCATTTCTCATGCCCACACATACACATAAACACTCAGGGTTGGCGATCACTAGCACAAACAGTTGTCAATGACAGTAAAGCTTGAACGGTACTTCATCACCATGAAGAAGTGACAGTCTATTATTGCATGATTATGGTTTTCTTTCATTGTAATCCATGCGGCCTTTCCATTGGATAATCTGAAAAAAAATACAAAGCGCTGTTCTCCGGTTTTTTGTTGTCGTTTTAGCGGCCCTTGTACCGCAGTAACGATAAAGAACAATTTGGTTTCTATGGTCTGAGTCTTAATTATGAAGTCCTTTCATTCCCGCACCATGCGAGCCCTTTCGAACTTTGTCCCGGTTGAATAAATTCATTAGAAGAAACAGGTTGTCTTATAGCATCCCTAGCTGAATATTATGGTATGTTCGTTATTGGCCATGCCTCTAAACTTAACCACTGCTTACTTGGCATTTATCTCTCCGTTTCAATAAAGACCCGGAACTGGACATTTTCGTACACCTTTTCTTCATATGAACCGTTTCATTCCTTCTCTCATTTCAACGTGCTCCAGCGCGTGTGCGGAATTCTGTGGTTCCTCGCTCGCTATCGGAGTTCCGCCATCACTGCACCAATACAAGATTGCACTACTGTCAACGAGACACGCCAAAGGCCATAGCCCCCACCCTCTCGTGCACTTCTAACATAAATACTTTGATGATGAAGTTTTCCCGATTCTAGTTATCGCGTTTGCAATTTTTTTCCGCCTCCACTACTCGGCAGACCTACTGGTTCAACATATTATAAACGGGTACTATTAACACTGCATCAGCGTCAGAATATATAGCCAATAATTCTTTACGTACAGGGGTAGTATAATATTATCGCAAAACTTCCATCCGGACTTAGATAAGTTCTACAGCAATTGCAAAATCAGAGGTATCTGCATCTAAAATGAAAGGGATGTCTTTGTTAGAAGTGTAATTACAAGGGGTGATACCAGTGCATTACTGAATCTATTGAAGGTTTCGTGTTTCTCTTCAAATGTCTTCTTTCCAATGACATGACAATGGTGTTGCAATCCGTCTGAAAACTCTGATATAGACTAGAGGTGGTAATCTGCCAAGCGTAAAACCTTTTCAAGCATTATACTGCCATGTCATAAAGACATCTGAGATGGATGAAACCACGTGATGTGTTTATACTGCATTTCCTCAGTTACTTTGCCAAAAGTTCTTCCGAGACGTGCGATTTTATGCCGTGGTTTGCACACTTTGGGTAGCATAAGTTATTACTCATAAGTACACTATTGATTCAGACAAAATGTTTTTTTTTAAATATCATTATACTCTTCATATAAGAAATATTTTACGAACTTTTAAATATGCTGAAACAGGTGACCAAAAGTTTATTTATATAAATATTGAAATAGGCTATCAATAACGTACTGAATTCCCTTATTGTGCTATAAGATGTAACATTGGACTTGTACCCTTTAATCACAGAAAAATCCCATTTTTTTATTTATCGATTGAAGTTTATTATTTCACCTGAACACTAGATTTTTAATTCATTATTCTCAACACTAGCTTCTTGCGTTTCTACAAAGTCCTCAGGTGACGTCAGAAAAGTGGCAGATGATAAGTTAAACTTGTGCACGTCAAAACTGAAATCGCGTGATCTGATTTATCGATTATTTTCAGTATGTATATATAGACTTTACATGTAGATTTTAAAACCGACATTTTTTCTGAAACTTATTTTTTTCATAAAAATATTGCAAAAATGTTACAAATTGGCCAAAGTAATTTAAAAGTGAATTCGTATTGTTTTAAACGATTTTTCAGATTACCGTGATTTTGTTTTTTCTGTAATTGGGATATTTTACCGTTTAAAATTCCTGAAAAGAATTGTCGTTTACAGCCGACACAACTACAAGTGCTAGAACGCTTTGGATACAATTTTGAAACAGCTCTGAAAATCAAACAATGCGTCGTGTAATTAATGTAAAATTCGAAGGTAAGGCCGGACCATGCAGTGAAAACAACGTTTTGCGCATGCGCTTCATCGTATCAACACTGAACCAGGAAGGCATTGGAACATTTGCGACAAAGTGGTGCTAAGGACTACTACTGACAGGCAATCACTTTCCCGAGCACATCCCTAGGATCTCCTACATTGACAGTAGAGCTGAGCTGAGCTGAGCTTCTTCCTCTCTGACAAAATTTTAGGGAACCTTCAGTAATTACAGGGGGTGGGCAGGGGGAATTCAGGGATGACCCCCTGTAGCCCTGTCTAAAGTGTGACCCTACCCTTTTCCAATTTGTAAAATATGACCATTCCTCCTTTCAAAAGTTGGAAGCTTGAAATGTGAGTATGACCTTACCATAACCGCCTTAACCCCATAGACTTCAGTGTTTGCCAAATATTCACACCCCTCGTTTATGCCTCTATCGTTTGCTTATTCTTTGGAATTTCACAATTAGATCTCACTCTTACTAAAAAAGATACTACTCTTTATAATTAATCCGTATGGAGCATATATCACCTGTTTAAATGTGTGTATTGTATGCCCTTTGCACTACCATGCGTGGTGAACTGTCATTTTTGAATGGAATTCCAATATCAAAGTTGTTGCACTTATATGCTCTGCTTAACACCTTAATTTAGTCAAGTACATTCATATCGATGCTCATCAATACATAGAAGCACAGATATAATGTTTTGTGTTGGAATTTTTCATTAGCTTCCCCGTGAACTGACATATTGGGGGAAATTCCATTATAATGGTAGTTGTATGGGTATGCACATCGAACCACCCTAATCTAGTCAATTACATTCATATCCATCGTCAAAGATGTATACAGCACTCATTTAGATAGTTTCGTATCAGCGAAAATTGACATTTTGGATGAAATTAGATAAAACTTTCTAGCACACGTGCACTTTCAAGCATCCCTCTCTTGTTGGGCCGAGTGCATTGATATTTGAAAATAAGTATGCATGTTGGCTGACACCATAAGTGTGCATAGAGCCGAACTCAAGCGTATGTGCGTGCAAGTATATATATCGTATCATCCTGTATGTCATAAATCATATGGATAGACAAACAGATTTACACACACCATGCCAGTATCATCTGTGCTGTTTTAGTAAACACATTTATGTATTAAACCTAAGCGATGTAATCAATGTACTGTGGGACAGCTACTACAATTCTCTTTACAGGATTATTGTGAAAAGTTTGTAAATTCTGTGAACAACACATTGGAAATTTGTATTAATTACAAAATTGGCAAATGTAAAATGTGATCCTTCCCAAGGATAAGTTTGCTAAAGGTGACCCTCCCCAAAGGGCTGGTTTATAAAAAAAATGATCCCCTCCGATTCCCCATCCCCTGTAATTACTGTAAACCGGAAATTATCAAGTCCCGATTCTTGCATCAGTGCTTGTTGACACTTATGTTTATGTTTATGTGATTTTAATCCTTTATTCTCCTTTAAAACTTGTTTTTAATTACTCAGTTCAGAGATACAGCTGATAAAAATTTCCCCCTTTAAAGACATAATGAAATCCTTGGCCGGGAAATCGTTTGCTCTAGCCCCTCCCCTGATGTCAAATGGGTCAGCCCTTAAAAGCTCCATAAGCTGTATTTTTTTGGCTTTTTTCCAGAACTTTTTTTGTGGTTTCCCTACACTTTATGCATTGAACCCCTAATTTAATGCCAAGTATTTTGCTATAGTATATTATCAACACAACCTATATGAAAATAATCTCAATTGTGATACCGGACTAGAATTCATTTGTAAAGAATAAACAATGATCACTACACACATACAAGCTGTGTTGACAAAAAGAATACTCGAAATTTCAGCATGACAAACGGATTAGGGTCAGACATGACAGTTGATATACAGAAGCAGAATACTGAAAAAAAACTTGCCACTAGTTACAGCTTATGTCCCTTTGACATAACAATTTCACGGAGTGGCTGCTCAAACACTGTAGACTGTTTGATAGCTCCCGCCAGATGACAGACTTTCGGAAGTTAAATTAATTAAAATTAATTAAAAAATTGAAAGATGACAGTTGAATGGCCAAAACAATCACCCCCAAGAGGTAGCAGAAGGCCACGGCCGGATCCTGCTACCACCACTGGAGCCGTTGCAGACCTATATCCGGGTTGTGGCAGTTCGTCGCTTAGATCAACAGGTGGTAGCACTCAAGCGGAAAACAAACGTCTAGCACTAGTCGATTGTCGGTGTCCCGTCCTCTTTTCGAACGCCCTTTGCACTCTTAGCGTGATTTCATTGACTATTGACATTTTGACTTGAGTAGGCCTAGGCCTAATATCTACATTTCCTTGATTAGGTGGAGCTGCACGTTGCCAACACAGTTTTTTTTTCAAAGGAATATTTCTCATCTAAGATGACAGGAAAACCCCATCATACTATATATTTTCAAAAAGCAGAGAATCTAAAGTTTAGTATGGTAGCAATAGTTTACTCGAGGGATGAAGGTGGTGTATATTTGGGGTAAAAAACTCTATTTTGGTATTAATGATAAAAATTAATTCAAGTTAAAAATTTGATGTTATTTTGATATTATGTAATATTTCACTTGATAAAAGAGTATAAATAGAAAAAAAACGACCATTTTTCTATCCTCATTCTAAAATGGCATGGCACTCAAATAGTGATTAAAAACATGATTAGCAGAATTAAAATGCTTCTTATTCAAACCTCTGGCCTAAGCGGTGGCGGGCAGATCAAGTACGGGGTCGATAGATTGAGCAGAAAACCGATCAATCTTGCAGACTACCCAGGGCAAGGGCGCCTCTGTGGGCTGGGTAGTCTGTTTGATCGATTGATAGTCTGCTCGATCGATCGCGTACTCGTTGCTCTGCCCTCCACCGCGGTGGAGGGTAGATCAACGAGTGAGAGACTGATCGATCAATCAAGCAGATTATCCAGCCCCTGAGCGCCTGTGATCCAGGTCGGCCGTCCTGGAGTGTTATTATTTAACTAATAATCAGATAATGTGTTTGATCAGTTTTATTTTGATAGGTACGCACCATTGGATCATGGGGGCAAATGATCAGATGCAGATGAAGTCATTTCTTCCGATCCACTGCACATGATATACGAAATGTGCCCCAATTTTGGAATGAGTAGAGCGCGATACCGACTGCCTCCTTCAGGGCTTTATTCACTTTCCAGTAACTCGAATGAATTATTTTGCAGATGCAGAACGGAGTGAAAGCAATTACATAAATCCCTTGTATCGTCCCTCTACAGATTTATTTATCTGATTCTAAATGGAGCATCCCGAGTGGTTAGGCCTACAGAGTCTCTTTAATTTATGATACATTTCCGCGTGGTAGGCCTATATGGTGGTGCACGATGTACACCGTCGAATGTTGACCTCGATCCCGTGGAATTGATGGTGACCTACCGTTTTGGTGTTTTGACTTTTCAGAGGTGAAATGAAGTTTTGCTACGTTACTATCGACAACAACGTGACAGACCGTCACCTGCTGACAAGTTGCGGATGTCAGACATTACCACCGGCACCACCGACGCCCCCGTCGCCAGACCCGGAAATTATAGGTATTACCTTCGTTTGTGTGCATATATTACATAAACTGCCTGTCTGTTGTGAAATATTCAACTTCACAAGCCAATCGCCAAGGATGTTTACTCACTCAGGAACCTAGTCTAGGACCTATCCTTGTCCAATACGGTACACGATACACGGCCCGTACGCCGTAACCGAAGAGAGGTCCCGGGGTCCTTAGGGCCGACCTAACCAAACACTGACAGGGCCAGAACGACATGTGATAGCGTTACTATTATCTTATTTTACGTTAATATCACAATAATAGTAGCGTTGTCAGGATGCAAATGTTGCCGGAAATTTCCCATAATTGAGGATTTATACTTTATTTTGTCATACTTTTGCTCTTCTCGACAGGGCTGTGTGTTGTTTCAGCTACGCCTCAACGGTAAAACACGCAGCCCTCACCATGCAGGGCTAGTCATATGCAGTGCTGTATGTACCTCGAGGTTTTGCCTGGGTTTTGCACAAAAATGCCATCCAACCCAAATACCCAGGCAAACCCTCGAGCTACAGTACTGCAGCTAGTCATAATTATACTACACATGATAGCAAGGGTAAGATCACGAATTGGTTTCTTGTCCAAGGGATGGTGGTCATGGCAGAAATATTGAATTATGCCAGAACCGAATTTTGCCCATGCTGTCGTGTTATTATTCAAATATTACATTATATTAATATGAATAAATGTTTTCAACCATTGCGTCATACTTTCCTAGGGCAGAACCATTTGATTCCTGGGGGGATAGAGGAAGAGTGAATGGCGCAATTTTTTCTCGTCACCGATTGCAATTTTTGTGCCCTTTTGTCAATCCTGCATCAAATAATTTTCTTTCATATCCAGAAAAGATGCAATTTTCCCCCTTTGTTACCAATTTAGAAATGTGCGGAACTCTATCTACACATGTCACTGGTTCACAACAGTATTTACTGTTTAAAATAATTTGTAGTTTCGTTGTAAGTAACAATAAGCAGCCGTTTGTACTTCAAGTTTCTGTCATTTCATATTTACGTACAAGAGCAAACTGGCGAAATAATCAATGAGGAGCAGACCACTTTGGGAAGTGATGTACTGTACTCATTACAGTTGCTATCCCTGACATTTTTATAATAGTACGTACAGGTGCCAAGAGTTGGAAAATATCTTGCATGGGTAGTATGGCCCATTTAAATGTGTTACAGGATTAAAAATATCCTAGGCCTGTTTTTATAAATAATATACTGAATCCTGTCATGTGTTTTTAAATTTTCTCTATTTGCAGAACAATTAAGTAAAATAGTGAACCCCTTTATTTAAATATCATGTGAATGCTGCTATTTTAAGATAGTTCCTTTATTCAGTATTACTGGCCACCAGCCAAACAGTACAAAGGTACAGATATTACATGTATGAGTCGCTAGTATATAACAGAATAACTAAAATTCAGAGAAAAAAATCCAATACACAAAACTATTTTACAAGATTAATCAGGGATTCGATGTCTTTGATTTGTCCTGTAAAATATGTACCTGTTTGTCCATTGTTTTCTCTGAAAGGGAGGAATTTTGTAAGATCTTAATCTCATGGCTCAAAACATATGCAAATGAGCTAAATAAATGCAGAAATGATAAAAATATTCAAGATTTAAAACTTCAAAACCAAGACTTTTGTAATTTTGTAAAAGTCCTTGTGGATTGCCAATGTAAGTTTGCATGAGCCATGATAGTCACATGACCAATGTGCAAATAAGCAAAATCAAATGTGAATATTAGTAAAAAAAACTGATGTTAGAAACTACTTGGTGTGGGACTATGAACTTTGTGAAAAACTCTATATTCTGAGGCAGATGTTAGCTCGTTTAAACTGAGTTGATCATATGACTAATATGCAAATTAACAAAAATAATTCTATAAATGGTAAAAATTCTAAACTTAAAATTTTAAGCTTTTAATTTTTCTGTGACTTAAATTTATGTTTAAAATTTTTCTAACAGCATTTCAATACAATTTTGTTCAAACCAACTTTAGTAGAATGACTGATATGCAAATGAGCATTATACATGTAAAGTGGTATATTTCTATTTTGATGTAAATTTAAGTGTGTGCATATCAAGTAAGTGAGATGAATTGTTCAAATGAGGAAAATAAATTTAAAAAATGGTCTAGAAATCAAACTGAAACTGGCCCTAGGAATTTGAAACTTTGTAGAAATAGTCCTGTTAAGATAATTCAAATCAAATTTATCGGATTAGTAATATGTAAGTGAGAGAAGCAAATCATGGAAAGAGTCAAAATAGTCAAATTTCTACTTTGAGATGGTACTTTCTCTTTGACTTCAGTATTTGCTGAAGACGTCTGTAATCTACAAGATGGTTTGAACATAGAATGACTGATATGTAAATGAGTAAAACAGATGGTCAAACACTAACCTTATGAACAAATTAAAGGCCTTACTACCATCACTGTCGGAATGTTCTGATTACCCAGTTTTCTAAGTTTTGCAAAAAAGTGAAAATTTATAGAATTTCTCCATAAATATTTGTATTTTCATACATTGTTCAAGTGGAAGCACACTGCCATTTATTGGCAGTTTTTTTAGATGTTCTTACTCTTTGTTGAGTGCTAAAACAAAGAGAAAACAACGTCAACATCAGAAACACAAATTTTGATAAAATACTAGTATAACAGCAATTGCCCCTTTGCAGGCAAGTATACACTCATTTTGGGTACAAATGGCTCCACATAGCACTTGCCTCGAGGTTGTGCTACATACATGTTGTGCAATTTACCCAAATCTTGCATGCACTCGCCTACAGAGGCATACTTATTGCTTAAATTTTAGGTGAATGTTTTCCATTTTTTCAGCATTTCTGCTTTTCAGAAAACAATTGTGCAGGTGAAAATGAGGAGAATACTAGTAAAAATTCATGAACATTGCAAAATTTATATCTCCAGTCAGACCATCTGTCTCAAGACATAACAGTACACACAGAGGTCATCAACTTGTGTGTTTCCTTTCAGTGGCTGGTGCTACTTACTACTGGTTAATAGGGTTGTTTCTTGCATTAGCTGTTATTGCTGGCGGTACTGCTATCGGTCTTTACTATATGAAAAGAAAAAAAATTGGGTAAGTCAATTATTGGGAGACTATCAGTTCATTATATTTACATCAAATAATTTCAGTAATTATATGGTTAAATATCAGACTATACTCAGGTCAGCACACTGCAATGTGAAGTGACTAGTATTTCTTAATTAGCCGTCCCTTTAGCTTTATACTTGTAAATTTGTCTCTGAGCTTGTTGAACCACCACAAAGGTTACTTAAAGGTCCATCCACCCAAAATTTCATCAGTTGTAAACAGGTTTATAATTAGCCAGAAAAGCGTTTATCATTACTTTTTGCACAGAAAGGATGATTTATTGAAGTTATACAACAAAATAAATATAAAAAATCAGACAATATGGAGCCTTTTCTATCCAAAGGTGTGCAGCCATATTGTCTTCTTCATAAGCAAAGCATGCCGGGAGAATGCCCGGATTATCTGGGATGTCAGGTAAAATTTCCAGGTTTCAATTTAGTGCATCGGCTAGGGGTCTGATTTAGGGAGTGTCGTTCACAACTTAGATGTAAACATGCCTGCCTGTAATGGGTTGTAGGTATGAGAAATCTATTTTCTTGGCACACCATGACCTGCTGAATATGGTACATTACTGTCTGGTTCAAATGTAAATTATTGAAATTTCCAAAACTCAAAGAATATTCAGAGTCATTTTGCCGTATATGGAGTTGGGTTACACAATATCTGTAGTGAACATTTTATGAAAAGCTTCTTTGAAAATTTGAAAAAGTCTGTGAAAATTAAGGGACAATATGACAAGCCTAATGTTGGATATAACACTTAATTTATTGTAAAGTGTATTTAAGTTGATTTCACAAAGAATCAATGTGCTCATTTCTTTACATTTAAGTCAACTCCTAAATGATCTTCTTTTGACCAAGAGCATAGCCTGTCAGGGGGTTTAATATAATCTGATTAAGTTTCAACAAAGGGGTGGGGCATCCCACATAGAAATATTACCATTTTTATTAGAATTTTAAGACCCTAAAATTAGCCTCTGTATATAAATGAAATAATTAATATATTTGTACTTTTAATAACAATATTAAAACTACTGATTAGTTGGAACCTGATGTGACTGGAAGTTAACAGCATCATGGCAAAATTCTAAAGGTTATTTATATTCATTTCTTAGTTCTTATAGTTTGGTAGTCTTTTTCAATCTGTAGATACATTGCTGTACAATGGTGCAATTTGTCAGTGACCTAGCTTGTGACAGATTTTGAGATAAACAAAGTCTGACCAATTGTTCTTGTCTTTGTTTAAAGTTTCTGGAAACCAAATGAAACAGAGAATGTGAAGGGTTCCAAAACATCAGACTCACATCAAATTCTTTTACCGACTGCCAGTACAACAAATGACAATACCAGTGTCAGTGAGGGTAAGGCTTCACCTTAATCATTACATTTTGTACTTTTGTCTTGGTGCTTTGTGATTTTTTCTTGCATTTCTGATGTAAAGTTGACAGCACATTTGGGGTACATACCACATTTTGGTGAAAATGTTTGGCTCAGCGTTTAATTGGTTGACACAATGAACAATTACTAAAACTACTTTCTGGCATTTCTGCATAGTTTTTTATGGCATCCACATATCATTAAATGCCACTGACAGAAGTTTATATATTCAGTGACATAACTTGCTTAGGATATAGGAAATCATTCGTTCAAAATGTATTTCCTATGCAAAATGATACAGCTCAGCCAGTCTTCTATTTCAGACTGACGTGGTGGTTCTTGAGATATTTTTGGATGGCAATCGTCAATCATTTTTCCCACCTCATGTATGCATTGATCTGCAAGCATTCTCTGCAGATTCCACATAATGTTCTGTGGTTGGACTGACTCACATGATAATAATAACCACTCATATTTTCATTGTTTGAACAATTTAAGAAACATACATTTCTGCCCTTTCATTGGAATGGGTGTCCTGTAGAAGATGTTTCAGTCATTTTGGTCTTTACCATTTGCAATGATTCAATAGTACTTCTTTGATCATGGTAGAAGTCTAATTTTCTAAGTTTTGTGTGATTGATATGAATTATTTGTTACTAATCATTACAATGACCACTCACTTTACAAACAATAGTTTTTAAAATGGTCATTACAAATAAATGTGCTGATAAATCTGTATGAAGAAACTGAAAAATTTCATTGGTCATTATTTTAGGAGGGAATGAACTGGAACGATCACCAACCACTGTGACATCTAAAGATATAGTGATCGATGCAAATAGTACGACTGGTGCCCCAGAAGAACATAATGCAGGAAATTTGGCATCAGCTGGTGATGATCCAAACCAGTCATTAGGAACTTTGGGAGCAGCTGGTGTTGTTCAGAACCAATCGTCAGGATCAGCTGGTAATGATGAAAGTCAACGAGATGGATCTTCTGCACAGTCTAGGCAGGATGACGGAACAGTGCAAATAATTCCCCAGAGTGGAAGTTCAGCATATGTCCGGTCTCAGCCAAGTTTGGACAATGTTAACAGCAGCGGAAGTATGACACCAGTAGAAAATGCATAGATAATGACAAGATAATGAGAGATAATAGTTTTTGTTACATCTGACATTATAACACATGACTGGAACCTTGTGCAGAGTGAATTCCATTGTGCTTTAGCCTGTTAAGTTTTGTTACTGATATTTTTCTGACACATATTGAGATGTCCAGGTACATTGTAATGATGAGTTGCCCGAGGTACATAGTGTTCAAAACATATCAAGCAAAAGATTAAGGAGGACATTGTATACACCTGTAGAGTCAAAAATATATATGAATATACATTTGACTGCTCGATCATGCATGTGCTGATGACATGCATGTCAAGCTTGTCTAATCATGCAGAATGGAAAGTCAGCTTGAAAAATGAAGAAACCCGCCGTACCTCAGCAGTATTATTTCATGTAAATTCAGTTTTTTATTGATCTTTCCATGAGTGACTTAATCATTGGGAGATAATGTGTTAAAACAATAATCGGATTCTGTACTTGTTTGAGAGTGCACCTATGTTACATCACTGTCATTTTACTCTTCATCCACTGATATTAAAACTTGTAGGGTAACAGAAGGAGATGTATGATCAATTATGCTAAATATATCCATAAAAGTAGATGGTAATGATAAAAGCAGTTTCTGAACATAAGCAATTTTTAGAAAGGTCAGTGGCTGTGGCCAGTGCATGTGGCTTAGAGTGCAGTGATCAACACAATGTGAAAATTGTAGACATCTTTATCATTTATACAAAGTGTAGTGGCTGTGGCCAGTGCATTTGGCTTAGAGTGCAGTGATCAACACAATGTGAAAATTGTAGACATCTTTATCATTTATACAAAGTGTAGTCTGAGCCATAAATTAGCATGACTTTTAGTAGCCATTGTAACACTAGCAGGTTTTATTTTCGTTGTTTATGAGGAAAATGCAGACAAATATTTATTTATGCATATAATGAAGGAAAAATGATGTCATTTGCAATCAGTGCTATTGTTTTTGTGGAAATCAACTGTCCAGGCATCATTATCAATGTGAAGTCTCTCATGTACCAGTACGTGCGAATGTATTAAACTCAATACTTTCTTCACAGATCCCCATGACCTGGCAAATAAATTTAACATCTCTGTTGAACAACATTATTGACAAGCCTGTTCATACTAATCTGTAATTTATAATGACACATTATATCTCTCTATCTCTTAAATTTGATGTTATTAGTTTCTGTTTAATTGTACCATATTGAGTTTTAAAGAGCTTATTTTATAGATAACTAACTTTGAAGTTACTCAGATAAGTTTTGTAGCAGAAGGAATACTTTTGATAATCAGTACTGATATACAGTGACATTCAATGATACCATATCAGGATAATCATATAATGTCACATATTATCAAACAAACTTGTCAGAATGTTTCAAAATTAAACTAAAAAGAATTTGTAGGGAACATTTCCAGTTCTGTCATCTAACTTTCAAAAATTGAGAAACCATGCTTGCGTAGTTTTACGGGAGGCAGTCGTCGGAACTGCACATGTATGACTTTCTTGTTTACAGACAAAGTATTTTATGTATGATATCTAGATGCATCATGTCAACATAGCTGCAACATTTACATTTTACAATATTCATTGCTAACAAACATGTTTTAACTTTTATCAATCGCCAACGTACCTTAGATACAGTGTTTACTTTGGTCGTAGGGATCCCAGGCAAATTCTTTGATCAGAGTTCTGACAACTGCCTCGCTTTGATGTCAAATTACAATTGAACAATTTATGGTTTACAGGATGTTGACAAAAACAACACAGAACACAGTAAGAATAAGTGACAGCGAGACTGTAATCTAAAAGTACGTTAGAAGGAATTCACTGATGATAAAACCTCAATTCTTGTATGTTTGGAAAGTACTGTATATGTCTTGTGTAAATAGTGTCAACAATATCTTTGTAATATACCTCATCCAAAATCTTTTGTGATTTGTCATTTTACAGTCACATGGGTTGCATATTTTGGCACTGCTGTATACTCGGAGCCAATTACCAATTAACAGACAACTGTAGACTGGTTAAGTTTGAAAGCACATGATCTACATGTGTTTCATGTACATATTTTAAAACACAAAAGAGAAGATGGTAGTGTTATATGCCACAGAGAAGAGTGATAATTTCATGTTTTGACTTTTCAATGACAATTTGCTTGTGGTATCAAGGAACACAAATTGACTTGCAGTATTCAAGTAACGGCATAAGTTTGTTTCCCCTGGTCGTGTGAGTTGCCATTTCCTTTGGAAAACGACTGTGTGAAACAGACTGTTTTGTTGTGACTCACGCCAGGCTTTGGAGGAAAACTGATGGGCAGTCAATATTTGTACGATGTTTTTTACTCAGTTTCAATATTGTTTAGTTTTCACGTAAAAAAAAAAAAAACATGTTAAAAGGACAGTCAGAATGTTTACAAGAGAAATTGTCTTTTTTTGCTTTGAATAAAATGTGCAATACTATTTCTTAGTAGAGTATGACTGTTCAACACTAGGTTTAACTCTAACTCCCTGAGGGAAATGAAAATATATTGATTTAGTTTATTTACAAAATGCATTATTCAAAGGTAGTTGTATTTGTCTCAATATTCTTTACAAATTATATGTGAAGGGAAAAAAGATGTTGTTTTCAATATTTGATATAAACTTGATCATTTTATAAAGTAATTTATTTTAAGAATTTAACTTTTTCAAAGCAGACCAAAATATTTAATGTTTGAAGCTACATTTAAGGTAGTGCTGTTGTTCATACAATTATTTGATTGTATGAAGTTACTATTTTATTAAACGCTGATGCACTGTAAAATATTGCCCTTCCAAATCTTAACTAAATTCTTTATAAAATAAATGCACTATAAACAACTTCGCAGTGCCTTTTGGTTTGATTTTTTGTTTACTGTTAAATTTGTAGAGTAAATGTTGAGAATATTACAGATCGGGTTGTAGGCAATTGGTCCTGAGGCCTGCAACATCATGAACAAGATTTATAGCAGAAGTGCAAGATGTAGCTACAAAAATGGCTCTGAGATTAATCACTTTTATATTTATAATTATTGTACACCTATGCCTGTAACCTATGGAGTTTAATTGTACAGTAAATCTCGGTATCAGGGGACGCAGAGTACAATAACATTGCTACTATTTAACCTTGGACCTCACAAGTTTTACATATACACTGAGAAAAGGGACACGATTTGCCACTTTTTTCAAAAAAAAATTTAAAAAAATGTACTATCACTGAGTCATGCAGTGAGCAATGGCCAGTCAGCAACCTTTAAATTTATGTGATATAACCTTGTTGAACTACAATTTCTGTATGTCCACTGAACTGTGCGTGTTGAATTTTTATTCTGGATGCACTGGACATGTCATGTTCCTATTCTGCATGTGCTCATGTGGTGCAGTGTTAAACAAGGCATTCTGAACACACTACACTTTAGGCTTTATTGTAAAATTTTACTTGAAAGGTGTATATTAAAGTTATTCACAAAATTCTGGGATTATGTCCTTGTACTGTGTACATTTTAGTGTTGTCTCTGCGTCTCAGACAATGCCTCCACTGTATGACGTACTCTGATACAAATCTCAGTATTTTTGAATAACTTTATGCTGACATACCCTAATAAAACTTGTTTGTAGCTACTTTTTCATTATGTTAGCTGCTCCTGTGAGTTATTTGATTATTTGTCCCTTATATTACAAAACACTGTCAATGACACTTGGCTCACATTTGGTTCCATGTGGCAGGTCACAGTGAGTGGACATACTGCAAACATTTAATAGCTTCTATTGGTCTTAGCTTGTAATAATCATAATGTCAAGTGCATTTGAACACATTTTGATACATAGTAAATCAAATACCAAGGCGAAGTATGTAATGGTTGACAATTGTTGCAATGGACCAGATATGTAAGAGTATCTCAAACCATACACTCTGAGTTCCAAACCCGAGTCAGACTTGCAAGTCCGAGTACTCGGACTTGCATACTCCTAGTAAAACTGCTTACTCGGACTTGTATACTCAGAGTGCATGGCCTACTCGGACTTGTATACTCCCAGTACATGGCCTACTCATACTTGAATACGCCGATACGTGTTCCTATAAATGCATATTTTGCCATACCGGTCAAGAAACGATTTGTTGAAAAAAGGTATTTTATTACTCACGGAGTTTACGGCTAGCGGGGATCGATATGTCGAAAATCTGCTCTTTTGAAAAAAAGAATTTCATTTTCATGATGTCTTGTAATCTGTTGCACAATGGATATTTAACCACGGTCCCTCCACAAGGAGCGACCGTGATTTACCCTCAGAAGAAAGCTGCTGCCACGGCCAGCAGCGAAGTTTTTTGAAAGATGACTTAGACGTAACATTTACAGTAAAGCCAATAAACTTCAGGCAAGTCCAGCCAGTTACTCACTTCGATATCGCACAATCGTTCCATTAGTGAAATAAATGCATGACATCACAGGTCAAGTCACGTCATTGTTTACGACCAAGTGGTCACTCGCACTGGGTTCATACTATACACGAGCGCACTGTGCTCATTTTATTTTGAAAAATTATTAGTTTAATTATTTTATCAAGACATAAATATGCCTAAAATGCTTGGGCAAGTCTATCATGGCCTCGCAACGCTAGCAAACCAAGGCCATGACGTCACTGGTCAACAGGTCATTCGTATTCGATAATGACATCCGTGTTCTAATACATGTAATTCGCCGCGATGCATCGCGGTGATCATGAAATGTTGTTGTGCCCAATTCAAGTCATGTATCAAATCAGGATCTGATCCGTTAATGAAACGAAAAGACAAGACAAACTAATAATTTGCGTGACGGTAAACTAAGCTATACTCTCGACAACGACAATGACTTGAGTGTGTTGTACAAGATTGTATTTTACACAGATCAGAGATCAGAGAGATCGCGTTAACAACTCTTTTCTCTGAGCGACTGGAAGAACATGTACTGTATACGCTGTTTGCAAATTTTTATCACAAGATCAAATATTTCCTCTGTTTTTCGAGCATTGTTTTTCTATAAGCAAGTGTAACTCGGCGTATTCAACTCCGAGTAGGCCATGCACTCGGAGTATACAAGTCCGAGTAAGCAGTTTTACTCGGAGTATGCAAGTCCGAGTACTCGGACTTGTAAGTCCGACTCAGTTTTTGAACTCAGAGTATGCTGTTGAAGGCACTCTTACATACCTCAATGGACACACGCATACACAATACCATGCAGACTGGTACATCAAAATCAGTGATACACATTACCATACCAAGGTATTAAAAGATGTCCTCTTGTGACATCGTACATGGGATTAATGTAAAAATTATTTGGTAATTCATCAAGCAGCAATATTTAAGAAAACAACTGATTATTGGCTTGGAGTTGGTTGTGTTTCTGTAAAAATATCACCAACATATAAAATTATGACTCACAGTCACTGACATTTTCACAAAGTTTACAATTTTGCTGCTCATTATTTATTTAGCGTACTTTTTGCCAATGACAACTTCATTCAAACAAAGCCTGCACTGACAAACCAAATAAAAATTAGAGGTGTAATGTGCAGTGGTTCTCAAGTTTTTGCAATTTGACCAGAGAAATAAATAATGAGATGTTTGGCATTTTTCATGGACGAAAACAGCAAAAATCATAACAAAAATACAATAATACATGTTTAGTCACAATGTGAACATAAGCCAACAAGTTGACCCCAAAGAACATGCATACAAGTTTCAAAGCAATCAGACATGGTTTCAGAGAGAATGATTTTTTGACTAAAAATGGGAAAACAATTTCCTAAAAAATACAAATTTGAAAATTTCACCACACTTTGAACAAATCTGACAGAGATCAACCCAAGGATCATGCATATCAAGTTTCAAAGCAATCCAACCAGAACTTTGGGAGAAAATGATTTTTTGACCAAAAGTTGGAAAATTTGCCCAAAAGTACAAATATGAAAATTCACCACAATTTGAACAAATCTGATAGAGGCTGCCCCCAAGATCATGCATACTAAATTTCAAGTTAGTGGGATGATCAGTTTAAGAGAAGAAGATTTTTTGACCAAAAATGGGAAAATTCACCCCAAAAATACAACTATGAAAATTTTACCACAGTTTGAACAATCTAACTTAAATCACCTTACAGGATCTGCATACCAAGTTTCAACCAAATCTGGCATATGGTTACAGAGTTTTAGCATTTTGCAGGAATTTTCCTTTTTTCACCTGATTTGCACATTTTTTGACAATGACATGTTCATTTCAGTAATTCACATCTCCACCCCTGGATGCACCTGTACATCGAACACTATAATGGTAGGTGCAGTGGTTTTTGAGGTTTTTGAAGTGGATGAACATACATACACACATACATACATACATACATACATAATTACATACATACATACAGACGCCGCTGACTTACCATACATGCTCTCATATACCAAATGTGAACTAAAAACGATATGAATATCAAGTCCATAAACAGCTCCAGTGTAACCAAAGTTGGCAGTGGGTGTAATGTGAGTGCAAATCAAAACAACATGATAACAGTGTGGTAAATTGACCTGTTAAAAGTCATCAACCATTAATGCAGGGAGGTTTTATTTTTAACACTTGTCACACAATTAAGGGCAGTGTAGTTTTGGAATTAGCCTGAGCTTTCAAACAGGCAGTTTCAATAGATATGGAACTTGGTGACAATACTAAATGTATCACTAGGAAAAATCTGGACCGCTTCTGACACAAACTGTATTTATTGCACATGGAATAACTTAGAAGAAGTGAGAGTTAAAATCAGAGTTAAAATTAGAGTTACAATCAGATGATATGCAGATCAAAGTGATACTAGAACGGTATTTTGGGCGGTAACACTTTGTAAAAGGTCAGTGTTACAACAAAATGCATATATCAGAAAAAGTGCATGTGGTAATGTAGTTGTGCTCTGAATTTTAATGACAACAACTTAATAGGATCACACATGATGTACTCCTTGCATGAGAGTTGCCTTTTAGAGTTTAGGAAAGTTAGTACTTTCACAACGGCTTGGATTATGACAAGAAAGGTAAAAGATGTCAGTGTAAGGATTTGGTAATCAAAAGTACAGTACATGTACAGTACATGTATGTGTTGAGATCATGTGGTGGCCTTTTATTCAACTTTCGAGAAAGCTTTAAAAATACGCCCACTCCAATAAGCACTTAGTAAGGTTGTTTCTTAACATGACCGCTATATGACCTTATATCCTGGTAGGGTTGCTAGCATGTAGCATTAAAATCTAGCAATTTGTAGCGAGGGACATGCAAATTTTCACCTAAAAATAAGCTATGGTGGCAATGCAGTTAAGATTCTGTAAATTTTAGGCTTTTACAATGTTCCAATATTTATTTATATTCATACATTGAAACAAGGATGCAAGGGAATGCAGACAGGAAGAAAATGGCCAGTTATTGTGTGGATATGAAACAATTTGATTAAAATTTCTGTACACTGAACACTTCGTTATTACATATCTCAATCTGATGAAAATCAGATGTAGAGGTGGCATACATATGTGCTGCTCTACATCATAGAGAATCGATCACTAGTGAATGAGAACAGCTATTAGCAGATCTGGAAACAATGCCACCGCTCCATTTGATTTGATTTAAAAGATTACAGTATAATGGCAGAACTATTTTTTCATTTGAAGAATCATTTGTGTGACATCAAGAGATAGTTGTTATGTGGCTATCAATCTGATGTCAACATTTGTTTTGTTGACCATAGCAGCCAAACTATGGACTTCGTAACTCAATTCAAATTTATCAGCATACCACGTGGTTCGTAGATAACCACTCAAAAATAAATATATACTAGTTGGGGTCATATGCACATGGCAATTTGTAGGGTAGAGCGTCAACACTATGATAAACAGCACAAAAAAATATGCCAGTTTGTTAATGTAGTATGCACCTCAAAAGTGAAAGACATCTTTTGCTCAAACTTTACTAAATGAAACTTTCAGCCATATTCTTACCAAATCAAGAATAAAAATTTGGGGTCACCGTACAAATTTTGGTATGAGAGAGACAAATTACGTCAAAGTTACCGGTATTTGAAATTTGAAATATAATTTTTGATTATCTAAAAACTAAGACGTTGAAAATATTTCTAACTCCAAATGCTTTAATATGAGCCCCCAGAAGTGGTAGGTCAGAAAAGAATTGTAAAAGTTTGAGAGTCTGAATATTTGTCCCCGAGGTGCATTCTACCATAAGTGAGTAGTTTGGGTCGCAGGCAAGTGGCTCACTGTGGGGCATAGCTTGAACATTATGATAAACACAGCACGAACAAGGATTTAATAGTCATCGTACTCATAAAATTTTATTTACAATGGAATCCACTGAAGTTTGAATCCACTCCTCGTTAACATCTCTTTACTTTATTTACGGAATCTTACCAACGTCTTCTAGCACCACATGGAAGATACTTCACAAACAAAACAAATCAAAGAATCATATTAGATGTAAGATTTGAAGATAAAAAGACAAAAGCAAGAGCCACAATATTACACAGCATATTGATAAATACCTATAAATGTTGTTTTTATCCCATGTTTTTAGAAATTACAGACATTTGTTTACTGACATGTAAATATTTCGGATACAGCATTAGCATAAAATTTGCATTTCTGATTCACCTTTCACCTTTTGTGTTTTGTACAGGTATGGATTTATATTCCATGATGAAAGTCTTTACAGTTCATATCGTGAATTTCATTTCTTATATTAACAATTACATTTGATACACATTCAGCTGATGGCTGCCTGATTGGGCAGTCTCCACTGCCAATACAAAGAGAGGTAGTGTCTTTTCCTCGAATGTAAACTGACTTTGTGCTTCATCTCAAATTTTTTCTATCGGGTAGAACTTTCCAAGTTTATGTTATCTGAACAGTTTTTTATCTGAACAGTTTTCTTTGACAGAGATCAAGAAAAGTGATGAAGATCAACACTGAATTGAAGAGCATTCCCGTTGCTATGCAGTTGTGCATTTCTGTAGTTCAAACTTATGGCAGTTTCCGTTTGAATTTTCTGCAACACAGCAAAAAACATATACGGAGGAGAAAAAGTATATCACAAAAGTGAAATAATTACAATCTGATATCTGACATAATAATCTCTTGAATCTTGCAACACACTTGCTTAATACATTGAACCCTGACCTATGATCTATGACCTATGACACCATGTGAGGATTTACTCCCAAACAGGGGTCAAAGGGAAACACATCTTCATAAATGAAACTCCACAAGAAAGGTTCATAAAGTAAGATTTCCAACATAAAAGTAATGTCATGCCTGCTTCATTTACCAGAAATACTTAACTGTGAGGAACCAATGTGATGATGTTGCAGATCACTTTTGCCTGAATTTTCTGCACTTTTTGCATGTCACCACTGACACATACCCTGTTTGGAAATGTCCTGTTCTAAAAATTCACTAAAACTGCACGGACAACACAACACAGAAAATTCAAACCTATGGATGACAATTCTACACAGAAAATGACTTTACCTAACGAAGGAAATCAATGGATTTTCAGGTAGCATCTCAGTCCTCATTCAAATTTAATAATGGGCATAACCCTTTCTCATCACCATGGTTTGGCCCACACCTATTGTTAACAATGGCAATAATGGACCTGTTTACAGGGCATCAGGGGTGACGATGTCAGTTTATCTTTACTTCTCTTTTATAAATACTGCAGCTCACAGAACGCTGGCACTGTGCTATTTCAAATATGGGAACTGGAAATCTCAAAAGCTATCTTTATACCACTCTGATGGGTGGAGACTGTAGATGTCAAATAACAGCTACAATAAATCGCACATGCATCTGTTTTTCCTGTTGTCATCATCTCATAACTGTTTTCTTTTTCCTGAAAGAGTGCTTTCAGAAACAACTATGGAGGAAGCAAGAAGAGGAATCCATACAGGAAATTGAAAAAAAAACTTAGTTTGCCTGACACAAAGAGTGTGGTTTTCCTTTTTGAAATGGACAGTACTGTTAAGAAAGCTCATCACTGGCATTGTATCACATCTGCTATAAATTCCAAACATGCAAAGCTGTGAATTCATTTGTCAGATTTCCCTCATCTGTGCAGATTTCATATGCCAAGAGAACATAGTTAACGATTCACTGGTAAACGGGGTAACTTCTGTGAGCTACGATGTAGAAGTATCACATGTGTGTATAGTAGATATGAATCTACAACGTAAAACATGACTGCACACTCAACAGGAGGAGGTCATTCTGTGGCTAAGCTGCAATGGTACAGCCAAACTCATGCCAAAATTTACAAAATATCATTTGAAGACACCTTCATATCCTGTACAATACTTAGAAAGTTTCACAGATATCAGTTTCACAGATATTCGTTTCACAGATATCAGTTTCACAGATATCAGTTTCACAGATATTCGTTTCACAGATATCAGTTTCACAGATATCAGTCTTGTATTCATTAGGCTGTAAACCATGGACGCAGAACTGAGCACTTCAAAATAACACATCAGAATTTATCAATAACAGAGTTCATTCCAACTGCATTTTCAACCATTCAAAAAATCGCTATATAAATATAAATATTACATTATACGCTTGGCACTGCTTTAACATATAAATATTACTGAATTATAACCACAGCAGCATCTTGGTTCACTTTAAAATTTGCTTCATTCATTCCTTCTTCAGTAAAGCACTTTAGGAGGAAAAAACAGTGCAGGACATAATACATTGCAAGGAAACCTACAGAGCATGTTTCATAATCATAGAAATATTTTTAGCGCAACCACTAAGGAAAAAATTGGTCCCAATAAAAGTTTGGTTCAATATGTAAAGACAGCGCCACAGATATAGAAAAATTATATGTAAATAAAACCTGTATCGAAATAAGGATAAAATTATTCAACCATGATCAAGATGAATATTCTACATGATAAAAGAATTCTCCCCGTTCTGCTTTAGAAAATGTATTAGCATACAAGAGTGCAGCAGTTTACCTGGCATACATCACACACATTGTTTTGGAATAAATAGTTCTTAAAAGAATTTAATGGGTGTTTTCTGCTGCAAATAAGTTAAGTCTCCATTCTACATACAAATATATTACTTAGTACAGTGCAGATTGCACTGGAAGGACCATAGACAGCATTATGTAATGGTTTTTCCTTTCCAGACACCATTTTCAAAAATTGGTGACATTTCATAAAATGGCAAGTCAAAATTTTTGTGTCACTTTGCAACAAATAGCACAATATTTGCCTATGGCGATCAGTTGTAAGTTGTAAACACACAAGCTGCTAGGCTACCATGAAGGTTACAAAGGTCACGCCAGCAAAACAAGGGCGCCCTCTGAGTCAGTTTCTGAAAACCTGACATGGGTGCTGGTGACATTTCAAATGTTCACATAACTTTGGCTTGATGGCACCAACCTGCTCTATGAAGTAAGTACCCTGTATGACATTTGTGAAATGGTTTGAAGTTGTGATTTCTGCACTGTGCAGGAACATTAGATTTTAGAAATTCAAAGAAGCAAAAACAAAGAATGGTCAGAAGAGGCAGACGTCACAGAGCACATACTGTAGAGCTTATTCACTTTGCAATGTATTTGCTGAAAATGTTCTCAGTATGAAGGTCACAAAGCAAACAAGACACATTCACTGATCTTTTGCCTTTGATGACATGGGAAGTTTTTAAACATGTTTCTACATGGATAATAACCAATTATCAGCGGTCCGCCAGTTCTCGGTCTCCTTCAATCCAATAATTCTATTCATTGTATTGTAATGGCAAATGTAAGAACAAGCATTGAACACTGGCAAGAAAAGATCTGAACAGATATAAGTTTTTTTTCCCTTAAAATTTGTGGCAGTAGACATCAACAATGAATTTACTTAATTAAAATCAGATTAATTAAAAGATCAAGGAACTAAAATGAATTAAAAATCATAATGACAATAAATAACAGAAAGGAAAAAACCTTAAAATGTAGCATAAGTTGAAAATCTAAAACAAGTCCTTTTTCTTGTCTGGACAACTCAAAGTGCTTAAAATGTATGCCAGTTTGAAAATCTATGCAACGGGACAAATTATTCTTCCACCCCTACTGTTCTTTGACTAGGTCCAACCATGAACTAAAGAACAACGGGATTAAAACCAGAGTTGTCAAAATGGGATGGCTTCTTCTCAGTTTCTCAACGCTGTGTTCAGCCTCCTTCAACATGGGACTACCTTGTGTGTTACTATGGCTTTCTGGAGGGAAGAGCTGGGAACAAACAAACACGATTTAATGACCCAGCCTGATGTACAGTACGCACACTGGTGCACAGTATAGTACGTCACAACAGACTAACATGGCCAGGTTTCACCCAAGAAGTCAAAGCAGTGAGCACAAATTAATACGCCAGCTATGGCAACTTCAGCTGGTTTTTCCACTTTCACAGCGCAGTGAACACGCAAGGGTTGAGGAGACTCAGAAAGTTCTGAACTGAGGAGACATTTGAAAAGTAAAGGCACAACTCACTATAGAGTTTTGAATCCCAGGAAGATTTTTTGAATCTGCTGTGTGGTTTGACATGTAGCTGACACTGCTTTATCACACAGTCAATTTCAAATTCATGATTGGTGGCAGAATACATAAAACAATCGACAGAGGACAGTATCTGATAGGCAGACGGGTACAAAATCCGGTCAGTGACAATTTCTCACAGAAAATCTTCATAACTCGATATAAAGTGGACACTGGAATCACTTTTATCAAAGTCCTGTACAAAAAATAATAACAAAATTTTTTAATAAAAAAAGTAATAAATATGTGAGCCACGCTTTTCGAGATTTGAAGAGTGGCCCCTTGGACACCTCAGAAACAGCAATTGAGATATAATAACTTTTATGGCACAATTATTTACTATTTATCTTACCAGTATTTAATAACCTAAATAACATTTTTTCTAAGTCT
>LD344331.1:123650-139311 GCA_001465055.1 Ptychodera flava | reverse complement strand
TCAGAGCTACATTCTGTTTATAAACATGTACATATACGCAGATACTTTTTCAATTTCTGTTGGGAGGTATTTTTTAGAGTATACAGTCTGTATCTACATATACTGGTTTCAAGTCTACTTGTTTATCTAAAATGTCCACATATTGTAAATTGTACATCCCCTTATTATCAATTTGGTTGTATGTATCTACAAACTTACATGTATGTACCACAAAGATACGCATAAAAGCATTTCTCTCTGACATACATGTGTGAGGAAACCTCAAACAAGCAAACACACAAGTAGCTTACAACACAGGACTCAAACAGCAGTGGCTAGCTGCCATGAAGCAATCTCAGGTCTCAAACTCATTGTAAACAATTTGGTATGCTGAACAGTACTGATGAAGGTGATATTACCTGGGGTTCAAATCGAGCACTGGGGGCCGTCAGGAATCCAGCTCGACCATCTCCTAGGATAACGGCAAAGCCACCCAGCAATGGACAGTACTCTATTTGATTGAAATATACACCAGGCTGATCCAATTGTGTTTCTGTACAGCAAAAGAAAACAGAGAGAGAGAGAGAGAGAGAGAGAGAGAGAGAGAGAGAGAGAGAGAGAGAGAGAGAGAGAGAGAGATAACGGCAAAATTAGAGTATTGAAGATTTAAATTTTTTTATTCAATTTTGGTATAACTGTAGAGAGGTAGATAGTCAAATTGACGTAGCACATAGTATCCATCAGGAATGCATACTGGCATTTCATGTTAGTCTCTGTAAGCGGTAGGTCTTGAGGCAATATGCGCCTCGAATTGATTGACTTTATATATGACTTTTGCTCAAACTTTCGTAAAACTTTCAACCATTCTCTTCCAAAATCAAGAATAAAAATCAGGGGTCACTGCATGAATTTTGAGGTATGGAAACAAACTATACTAAATTTACTGATATTTGAAATTCAAAATGGCTCTGTGTTAACTGTATGGGAAAACAAAAATTAAATACTACATTTTTGCAAAAATACAACTGTGAAAGCGTTCTTTACTTCCAGAGCTTCAAAATGAGCCCACACAAGTGGTAGATCAGAAAAGTAATGTAAAAATTTGGGGGTCTGCACATGTCCCTGAGGCGCATTCTACTGTTAAGTCTAGATTTGCAGATTTAAACTGTTGGTGCTGAACAAAGATACATACACTATAATTAAAACATACTTTGGAGCTCCCTTTTTAGCTCCGTGAACATATTTAAGTACTGCTTCAAAACAGACTAAACAGAGGTTTAAATAAAAGGAAATACACTGCGATTAGAAATTACTATCTCATTATTGATGAAGCTTGTCAGAACGTTGCATTTTTTCCTCTTGAGAAACACATGTACAAAATGCAGACTTTTTATGGAGAATGAGTATACTGACTTTATCCTTTCAGCAGCAAATTTTGGTAGGACCCCATTGTTTACAAGGCCAGAGATGGATTTCTTTAAAGGGCAGTGGGAGTGGCAGGGTTACAGAGATTAAAGTCAAACTCCTTCCACCAAGAAGGCAACCGTATGCAGGTAGTCTGAGTTAATACTAAACCAATCAAATAAGGCAATTATTATCACATGTTCGTAGAAGACTTCCGTTTTTTTGCAAATCACACTGACAACGTGATCAGTTCAGATAGGAAGAACATCCTTGAAATGAAATTCAACTTGTAAAACGGTTGAGAATTTGCTCCACGGGCTGGTAAAAGGGTAGTTGGCATACAGTAATAAGGACTGAAGGAGTACAGATCAGGTTGACTCTGCTTGCTGTCTTGACCTTTGACCAGACACTACTGACATACGAACTACAGCCACTGCACTGTATGTACTTTAAGAGACTACTGAACTTTGTCACATCAAAGACACACCAGTGTGTACTTTTCACTTTGTAACAGGACAAGACTTGTACTACATGAACATTACCGTTGGGCAAGGGAGCTTATAATAAATGAAAGACTTTTACCAAAATTATCTATTAGAGAGAGACTCATAAATATATGACTAAAGTGTAGTGTTTTATAATTTGAAATGCAGCTTCGTCGCTCTTCCCCTATTTGTATGGAACAGTCATAACAGTCATCAAAGCATTTTATGGAATGATAATACAGATATCACTGGATAGTCATTCTGCCTTGTCAGATACAATACACCCCTGTTTGTCTGTCACCCTATTTACATGTACTCAGTTCAGTTCAAATTAACCCTTTGAGTGCTGTAATTCATTTTTTCCACCAAAATTTTAGTGCAACATTTTACCAATGTTTATGAATTTTTCTATAATTGTTTTGATGATTTTGGACCAAATCGACATCACATTTCTTTGGCTACATGTTTCTACTAAAGTTTTGGCAAAAAATCTGAAAAAACTTGACTGGGATATATTTTATAAAGGCAACAAAAGTTGACTTAGGCGCTCAAAGGGTTATTCACCATATGTTTACACTGAACTTGTCCATTGTTTCATGCACCCATGCATACACATGCATACACATCAACAACAGTAGATTTGTCAATACCAGTGAATTTTGTGATGTCATTCCAAAGTTTATCACTGATAGTGTATCTGATTATATCCAGCATTGTGGCCCCAGATGTTTTCTACATTTACAAATTCACTGGCATTGCCAAAACTGTAAAATAACATCAATAATGGACCCCCTGCCGGCCCATCATGGACTCAAGCAAACTTTGCATGTACTTGGCTTCACTAGTACATTATGGCATACAAAGTTCACATTGGTTCATTATGGGCCAGGAGGGTTACATTATTTAATAAGTTAAGAATCAAAACCTTGTGTGAATATCTGCCGGCCATATTACATGTACATTGTAGATCAGAGCTGCTACAGTAAATTTAAACCATCTGCATTTTTTTTTGGGGGGGGGGGATTTGAGTTGTTGACCATCTTGAAGAAAAGAACTTTGTTCCACTCAGAACATTAACATTATATAGTGTCTCATTTCGTTTACATTGCTGCAGTTGCCAAGTAATTTTTCCCCATTATCTTTCATCATAAACAAAGTCGTTCTCTGAATTTCAATCACAGGTTTCATTTCTTTATGAGAAACCCTGCAAGGTTTTAGAGTTACAAATGGCTAAACTGAGATAACGTTTTCAAATAAGTTGCTGGGAAACTACAGTCTCACCAAGTAATTACATATGGTAGCTGTTGTACATTCATTTGCACTGAAAATGATGATCAGCATTATCTACAGAGCAGTTAACACATAGAAGATGCTCTCTCCCATGTGTGTCTATAAGAGAAACAAGAATTTATCCCACTCATATTTTCCAAACTGTCGTCTGAATGACGTGAATTTTCATTTCGCAATAGTATGTTGGAACTACCTATTCCATCGACATGTAACATTTCATTTTATACGGTGAATTTAGGCAAGACGCCGTTACAAAAATTGAACAGTTTTTGTGACCCGGTTTGGAGAAACACTATTACTTTTCTCAGAATACTGCCAAACATTGCTTTACGATCTCAGGTCAATCTGACTTAATCTTAGCAGGAACAAGATCAGACAGCATATCACTATGGAAACAGGGTCTTTCACTACTTTCAGAGTGCAAAAATCCTGCAAGCTCTCCCCGGGGAGCATTAACATTGAGATAAGACACACTTATCAAGTTTGGTGTCCGTTTATCTCTTGGATCAAATTCAGTGATGATGATAATGCTGTGTCATTATCATCATTATCATCATCATCATCATCATCATGACCATCATCTTTTGTCTTCACCATTAGTAGCAGCAATCATCCTTATAAACCACAATGCCACTTCAACTTTTGCTTTAAATTTCCTACATGAAACTATCTACAATTCTTTCGCCAAATCAATAATAAAATCAGGGGTCAATGTACCATGTTTGATAGTAGAGAAACAGATTATCAGACATTTACCGATATTTGAATTCAAAATGGCTGCCATTCTTGTGTTAACTCTATGGCAAAAAATAAAATTTTTTGATTTTCAAAAAAATAAGATGGTGAATATTTTCTTACGCCAAGAGCTCTAAAGTGAGCCACCAAAAGTGCTAAATCAGAAATGAATCGTAAAAATTTGAGAGTCTGAATATCGGTCCCTGAGGCACGTTTTGCCTTTATGTTATATCGCAGTAAATTAAACTTAATTCTACCCTTACACACACTAAAAGAGAAAAAGAATTCAAAATCTGAATACTTACGTCTTGACTGCTGTAAATCTATGGAAAATCTTATGGTATTTATTGATATACTCATTTTATCATTAACAACGCCATCCCATCTAACCCTCATCAGAATGCCATGTCCAGAAGAGACCATTAATTCATCTTTAAAACACACCATGCTGTGAAAGAAAGTAAGAAAAAAAAAAGATTGCATCTCAGTGCTGTCATAACCTTGGCTCATGAAACATTCATGAGATATCTTTATTGATGGAGCCTGGGATAGCACTGGCTGAACTGCTGAGGTAAATCATCTAACACGTCTTGTCTAAATCAAGATGCATCTTCTGCAAACGACAAATAAAACCTGGGTATTCAAGGTACTTCTTACAGGCTGTATGTCGTTTAACCCTTTCACGACCTGACATTAGATTAATCCTCCTGTTTTCAACGGAGAGATTGGACTTCTACATGTCTACCTCAGCATAGAGAAATGGCACATCAGGGGGTGGCACTCCAATTTCAAGCCAGACTAACCGGTGTGTGTGTGTGTGTGTGAAATTCATGTTTACACTTTGACCTTGCCATGGAAATGACATGTTTCTGAAAATACTGTCTGGCAAAAAATGTATTATGTGTGTTATATTTATGATCTCATTACACTGCCAGTCTGCCATCAACTGGGGCTGCAGATCACGCTATGAAACCACTCATCTTTACCTAATTCTACACGCAGTACGGCCTACATAACAGAAGTCTGGAAAACAATGAAAGAATGTCTACAGACATATCTGAGAAACTGAAAATGATCGGACGCCATCAAAACTGTGAAAGAGAGGCCTTGACCTGGGCAAGGCTGAATATATTTTACACGCTTCACCTCTATCAGCTCATGTAATTAACACATTATAGTAAATTGGACAGACAGCTTTGGCATTGCTCCATAATTGAATGCATTGTTGATTCAGCAAGCATACACGATGCATGGTGGTATTGATATTGCAGACTGCAATGTCGCATCTGTTTATGATGTTGATGTAGATATCATGCTTTCTGGGATAGATTGAAACTCCCTCACCAATATTGATATTCACCGCACACAGCCAATGTGTGTTGACAAGCTGGACATTTCCACATGATTTTGACAATGAAACAAGAATCTTTGTGTTTTCCAAACACTAAGGCTAAATGGAGCGAGCTTTAAGGTAGAATGCGCCTCGGGGACAGATATTTGGACTCTCAAACTTTTCCAATTCTTTTCTGATATACCACTTGTGGCAGCTCATTTTGCAGCTCTTCGGGTCAGGAAAGCTTTCAATGCCTTAGTTTTTTGAAAATATAAAATTTCATTTTTCTCCATAGAGTGAACACAAGGATGGCGGCCATTTTGAATTTCAAATATCAGTAAATCTTGGGTAATTTGTTTCTCTAGTACTAAAATTTGCACAGTGACCCATGATCATTTTTCTTGATTTTGAGAGTGAATGGTTAAAGGATTCCTCAGGGAAAATTTGAGCGAAAGTTTAAGCCTTTCACTTTTGAGGCACATACTAACTTAATGGACTGGACAATACACTTTCAGTTCGGTGGTAGTGACCTGATGCAGCTATAAGTAGGTCAATTGGTTCCTATACCAACATGCTGGGAGTGTCGTACCTGTGGTCCCAAACACAAACAGGACAATATCACTTTCTCTAAAGCATTGTGTAAGTCTATTTTAATCAAGAACATGTTAACACACAATAAACAATTATTGTATGACAATACAGGGTGGGGAATATCCAAGCAAACAACACAGGACATATCTGCACACTGCTTTTTCATTATATTGACCTACTTGTCAAATGTAGGGTTTCAATTTTGACATCTCTCATTCACATTCCACTGAATCCTGTAGACTGATTGATTTCACAGGGAAGTGCCTACTGGGTAAAATTTTAATTTTATAAGATCCAGTACTGTATTCATGACTGTCTCACTGCTCACCAAAACAAATATTTCTTTTTGCTAATCTCAAAACTGTCGCTGACAAACCAGTAAAATAATGGAATCAGTTTGACATCTTAAACTTTTCCCAGGTCTAAACTTGTAGTTTTAGCATTCATGATGGCGAAAGCTTGCTTTGATTGCAATTACACTGTTTAGCACATATACTATGATGATTATGAGCCGGTAAAAAGTAGCCAGTATGCAGTGTTCTTCAGCTTAATGTACTCAAGAAATCCTGTCACTCAGTGCATTGTGAAAATGGCTAGATATACACAGCAGTATAATGTGTATAATATTTGGATCACAGCTCAAGATTTGTTTTTCAAGTAAAACATGTATTTTGTTTATGCAGAAGCTGTCTGACTTGCCCAGAAGAAAAAACTTCCATAGCATGACCACTGCACTCAAAAATAATTTGTGAATCTCTATTCCAGTGAGGTTTAACCCAGTTTTTTTTTTAAAGCTAAATGTACACAGAGTGGCACTGTTCAAAATGTCAACAGCAAACCAAACATAAGGGATTTTCTTACACGGGTCGTTACAGACACAGGCATATCAAATACATGTGTAGGAAGTGAATTAAAATGACCTATGGGAAACGAAAGCTGAACCATTTATCCAATTCCTACATGAAACAAATGACACAATTTAACTACTTCAGCAGGTCTTTTTTTTCACTGTCTATACAGAAAATCAACAGGTTGGCCAAGTCAGAAATGACACAGATTCTTACATTACAAAGATGAAATAACAGAGCATGGTACTGTACACTGTACATCGTACAGTAGATGATTTTCAGTTTCATGATTATGATACCATCTGTTACTGACCGCAGTTCATCCAAAAGCAAAAGTCACCTGATTAAAAATTTTTTAATTTTATTTTTGTAGATGTATGTTCATTTTTAAACACTGATAAATTGATTTCATAATGTGGTCAGTCTGGGTCTTTGAATGTAGGCTACTTACACTGTACATTTCAAAAGCACCACAGAGTACATAACAAAACTAAAGGTATAGTGTCATTTCAGGTCTGTATTTCACATCTATGACATGAGAGTACAATTGATGGGCACAGTAATCGTTATTAAACTTTTCACATGCAACAGAAATAACCTAATCCAGTAATGTTAAATTATGAGACCTTGACCAATGACATGGCTCTGATCTGGAATACTTGCTCTATGAAAACTCCTAAACAAATGTGCAAATGGATGGAAGTGGCATTTGTGTGCCACATGGTATTATATTAATATGTCAGTGTACCCATTGCCTTGTAGCATGCATGCTTCACAACTCACATGCATCTATGGACTGAATTTACATGAAATTACTAATTTCTACCTTGATTTGGTAGATTTTAATATTTTTGCATTTTCCTGGCAGCCTAAAGGGCCATTATTTATAACTTTTGACCATTTTTTACCTCAGAAAATTCCATGTTGGAGGTATATTTGTTGCAAAATGTTGTTTTACGAAGAAACAAACATGATTAGTGATGTTATAGCCACATAAAACTGCTAATTTTTGTTCAAACGTGTTGCCCTTCCGAGCTCGTTTGTTGACGTCTGGCATGCTCAGCGTGCTGGGGAGAACGCAGATATTGTGATGCCCCGATCACCCGAGATGTACAAGTTCACGTTTATTGCGGAATCAAAACAACATTGCGTCGTGGATTGCCAGACATCTGGCTACGCAAGGTGCTCGGACAATGGACTACGACGTAAGTATCGGGCATAAGTAATGAATATTTATTTTGAAATTGCTGTAAATGGCTGCAGAAGAATGCCTACGTTGCAATCCGCGTGTCAACAGAGTTTGTATTTCTGTCCGGACAAAAATTGAAATTTTCGTTGTAAAATCACGTGTTACTTAGTTGTAGGGCACGTAGTGTTTCCGAATAATATGTGATTCTCTGTTATTTGACAGGCTATTCAACATGAGCCAGTGATCATTTCAATCAAAACTAACGGAAAAATCGCCAGAAGATATAGCTAATGGAACTTTAAATATTTTAAATTTTGATCCCTGGCTCGGAGAGGGAAAACACATTTGATTTTGCCAATGTGTACTGGGTAAGGTCTTGGTTTTAAAAACTCTACTTCTGCAACAACTAAATGTACCTATGATTTGCCACTACCAGTCATGTTTTAAATATAAGTGTGTATTAATCCAATATTTCCCAGTCATTTAAGTTTCATGATGGTGATACATCATGGTGATGTATCGTAGCCATCTTATCACAGTTTTTCCACCTAGCACTGTTTGGAAACACAGTTTAATCACAGCTGGTCTGGAAATCCAATATCTCAGTAGGTATACGCTACCATTAGTCAAGTGATGGACGAGACCAAAACAAGGCAGGTATGACTACCCATTGCACAGTGTATTACATGTACCCTTCAACACAGTCAGACCAATTACAGCTAGGCTTTATTTCCTCCATGAAAATCAAAATACACTCTTGCAATGGAACAAAGTATTAAAATAGATTTTGAAAAAGTAGTGATGATGTCAGAACATCAACTGGACAAATTTTACCCACAGATGAACGAAAACAACAGTAACACTGGATGAATATGAATACTTGATTATTCCCAAGTATGTATTGCATGTGAGTTGTCAATGTTTTGAAGTAAATACATACATTTTTTTTTAAATCATTCTTTTAAGTGTATATTTATTGTGTATTTCTAGCATGAAATATATGATTGAAAAAACTTGGCATTTATATTACCTACTACTTCTCCTGCATGAGGTAAACTTTCATTAGTTTGTCATCTGCGTTTGGTAAAATTCTATTATTTCCAAAGGAGTGGGTGGACTTACATTTATCATGTAGGGAAATGGAATGAAAGGTTTGGTGTTACATGGATTTGCCCTTCTGCATTTGACTCCAGCTGTTGACACAAATGTCAGATTGGGAATGTGCCACAGATGAGAAAAAGCCTTTTCGGGTATTTTTCTGTAAAGATTTCTATTTGTAGAGCAAATCCATCCATTGAATTGGGAAGTAATGACGTAGAGCCATGAAAAAGACGTGAATGGGTATCTATTCTTGTCCTAAAGCAACATTCCCAAAATTAACATATAATAAAACGCCAGTGCTAAGGTACGGACAAATAATACAGTTAATTCAAATTTGCATCTCCTAAGTGGCTCCACTTCACTAGCCATTAGGTTTCATGTCACTGCCATTTTTCATTGAAATTCCTGGAAGTCAGAGAAAAAGCTAGACTTGTGTTTCCATTAGAGTGTAAATTGAATGCACTCAAGGGTGACCAAACCAAGCATAAAAAGAGATAGCTTGTCATCAGTTTTGACATCAATCACAATGTACAGGTGATGTGCTCATCAAACTCTGTCTAGTCAGAAAATTGCTGGTTATTAACATCACTATTTGCCAGAACTTAACCTTGACCTCCCCCTCCCCCATAAAGACAGATTTGGTTTAACCTTATTTCTGTCATGGAGTGGTCCGACCAATGAATATAAATTTAGGGGTGGGGAGTGAAACATTTATAGGGAAAGAGCATAAGGTTCCAGTGATTAATAGTTTCACAAACACAGTGAATTCTGTACGGGCAATTTGAACTGTCTGACTAGTGGGAATTAGAATTTACAGTGAATACTGTTAATCCATTTCTCCTCCAATGGAATTCAGAGACCGTTTCACAGCCCTACAGTTTTTACATGAGATCTGTGTAGGGTTCCCACTCTCAATTTCAATGGACCACTGTCAGTTTTAGGATCCATGGTACAGTGAGCAACCTGAGAAAAATTGTCCACAGAACACACATGAAACATATGACTCAGACTGGAATAACTCTATATTGCCCTAACAGATCTCACACACCCATCCTACAAACACACACACCACTTTGAACTGCACTTTAACAGGTCTAAAAATACTGCCATTAAAGGGTCTATTGATATGCAAATCTGTATCATTGTTCACTATTCATCTGATTCATATACCAGCTTCATATGTTGTATATGAAAACTATAAATAGCCATTTTCCTGTCACGATCAGCCAACAAAGTGTTTTCAGATGTGACGCAATTTATTTCTTCTTGTTGATTGAAGTGCAGTCACTGCCAATGATATATATGATGCCCTTTCATTATGAAACTGACTCTAATATCAAATCCATCATCTTGCAATTTTAAAGTCCTGCGATTCCACCCCGAGGATGAGGGGTGGGTGGGAGTTACTCTTGCTATTTTCATATTGGGGTGTGCCGCCTGAGTTGAAAACATCTACCTATGTATATTTTAAAAATACAACCCATTGTTGTTAATTTGTTAGGGATTTCTTAGACAAATTTGGGGAATTTTCACCTTACATTCTGTTACATGTGAAGGTTTTCTTAAAGCAGAGAAATATCGACCAATGTTTTGCGGTTTTTTAAGATGAAAAATCGACCCATTTTTTAGTCTTTTTTTCATGAAAAAGTGACCCATTTGGGTGGCACATACCCCCTCCTCATCCCTTCACATTTGTATGGCAGTCCCCCCGGGGATTCCACTCACTGCTAATAGCAATTTTTTCTGTTTTGTGCACTTAAGACTAACATAAAATGACCTGAGCCAATTCTCGGTCAAATTGCATCGTTCTGGGCGTATGACATGAATGATGCTGAAGAAATAAAATACGGGACTGGATACCCAATTGTCTCAATTAGCTTGTTTTTCCTAGCTGAACCCGGACTTTTATATTTCAAGTGGAGTTAGAAAAACATTGTTAATTGCATGCAGTAGGTGTAGCTTGATCAGAGGTGTTGAAATGCATGACAGTTGTAGAACGTTACTGGAGGGGAAAATGGGCACGTACACATAATGGATCGGAGAAAATGTGTAGAATATCTGAGTGGCTAATTTTCAGTTTATTATACTTGAGAAACAGCCTGCAGTGGGTGAACTGAAAGAATAAATATCTGCGCATGAAACTGGCATGCCAATCTATCAATGCCACTGCAATTTTGTGGAATTTTCACACCAAGTTTCGTCATGGATCCCGAACGTCAAAATCGGAGTGTGCAATTTTGTTTTCAATCATTGGTTCTGTGTTCATAGCATTGAGTATTTGCATTACCTTTTTATACCACCGTGTATCTGTAATGTGCCTGCTATACTGATTTTCATGGCCGGCACAAGATGGTTGTCGACTTCAATTGAGTCCTGCCTATGCCTACAGTAAAATGAGGGATAAAAAAGTAAAATTTTATGTGAAGTAAAAAACTGACAGTGTATGTTGATAGCATGTTGTTGAACTCTATAAAACAAATGAATGAAAATTTTGGGATGGCTGTGGAATAATTCTGGTGATACTCAGAGTTTCATGGATGGGTAACTGTGTTTGCTATATGCATAATATACACTTACATGCAATGTTTGTATAGCTAATTAAGTCATGGTAATTACAAAAGTACTGGTAAGTACTTTTGTATCAGTTACATTTGAAGTGCACATACAAGCAGATACTATATCAGAAAAATGTCTGCAGAATATAGCCATGCTATTTCCACCAATATGTAACCGACAGATAATTCTTCCTGTTTACTTCCTTGCTTTGTTTCATTTTTCCTGAGCATGATATGATACGATATCAATCTACGGGAAATCTTTGTAAACCTCTAAGAGTTTTTCCCGTACTGGAGAAATACAATATTATGATTCGTAAGAGGGCAGAAAAAGATTACGTTTGATCATGTAATCAGCATGAAGGGTAATGAGAACTGACAATTGTACAGTATCTGTATATTTACAAATAATGAAACCTTTGGCTTTCCACTGATTATTAAAAAAAGCCATCTTTAATAGAACTGAAGGTCTCTCTCCAAAGGCAACGTATTGGCTGACCTTGTAATTCTACTCTATAGCAAATTTTAATATCTAATGTGGATCCTTGTCATTGATGTATACGTACATGTACTATTCAAGGAAGGTACATAACCTGATCACTATTTGTGGTCTGTAAATTCCCAAGAGTTGTGTGTGAAATTATATGTCTGAGAACATTATCGAATCATTTCCAAATTATCTATCGGTAGCTTTTGCAATTTATCAAAGAATGCATTCTATTACCTCTGACAGGTTTTATGATATCATTTGACAAACATGGCCAAGATTACTCTTTGATAATACAACATTGTCATCTTCAATATGAAGACACTTCTATGAGACAAAATTAAGCAAACAAATTTTGGGTTTCTTGTGCAAACATGTTAACGTTTACTCTTAATTCACAATAAAACCCTTCATAAACCTGTTTGGGTGAGAAAAATAAATTTCATTATTAATTTGATTGCACGTTTATTATATGGTATTCTACAGTTTATGGTGAACAAAGTACAGATGCAGCTTGCGATACAATCAGAGAAAGACTTGTTCAATATTTGTTTATACTTTCTTTACAAACCTGTGATGTTTCTGTGCATAGAGACTTCCACTTCCTTCATGGTCAATTTTGTAAAACAAGAGATGCCCTCCAGAAGTCTGGAAAAAGAAATATAAACAACAGAATATTATGTTATATTGCAGTATACACTATGCATATATTACGATGTATTTATGAAACTGAAAGTATGGATATTCAACTTGTATCAGAATTTTCATATCAGACTTTGCTTGTCTCTCCATTGTAGTTGAACAGTTGACTTGAAATTGAACAATTTCATTTCGTACGTGTTTTGAAATTCTAAGATGTTTCTCTTTTTTGAGATGAATGCAAAATATTCTAAATTACATGTATATCATACCAGTATATTGATGGTGCAAATACAGCGATCTGATTGGTCGAGATGCAAAAAGAACCACGGTATATTGGCGATATACCACGGCTGGCATATGCGCGAGTTCTCAGCTTGAACAAAATTCCATTTTTGACGTTCCACGCCAGAATTTCAATATACTGTTATGGTATAATAGCAATAAATCACACCCAGCAATGGTATACCACTCAATTTTGACCAGTTCACTTCATATATTCACTCACTATTGCTCGTGCATATATGTCGTGAACTGGTCAAAATCGAGTGGTATACTGTCACTGGGTGTGCTTTATTGCTTAAATATATGCAATATCAAATAACACATTATTTGTAACTTGACAAGCACGATACCATGTCTATCACTTCTATCCTTGCCTATAGAGACAAAATCTGTTTGGCTTTCTTGTTTGTGGAGGGACTGTGCTGTTATTTACAAGACAGTAGTATAACCCTTATCCTGCCAAGTTCATATGACACCATCAGGTCAGGTTGGTTAAAACTATAAAATGTAGTCAGACAAATATTACATTATTAACAAAGATCTCAGTATTTGGAAGGCCGAAAATACCAAGATACTGTAAACATGGATTTTTACTGACTGAATCTGGTCTGACATACATGTACCACGCTAAGTGGGTGAAAATAAATATGGTTTTGGCTCAATACAGTACCATGTTTTACTGACTAAATGAGTAAATCTGCTACGACATACTATGCCATATGGCTGAAGATATGTATGGTTTTTGTTCAATACCAGAATTCGCTGACTTGGGAGATGGGGAAGTGATAGGCCTTGCACGATAAAGCTTGTAAATTAAATGAAACACTGTTGAAGAGTTGACGAACTTGACATGTTTGATACATTGCTTCCTTGATGTTTTTGCCACACTTATAAAGAAATTTGACAAACTCGAAGGGCAGGTGTACACATACATGTATATTTTTGTGCGTGTTTGTGAGTACTTTGTACAGCGTCCTAGTTTTATTGCTTTTTAACTGCAGTTAGTGCCTGAATTTTCTAATTTTTGTAACTGCACAGAAAAGAACTACAGGTACACACCATAGATCAAAACATTCTTCACCAAAGCTAAGAGTATTCTCATACATTTTCAAGATGTCACGGCTAAGCTACAAACATCATTTAGCAATGGGTATAAAAAAACACAGACATCATTGGATTCTTGTGAAAGGTTAGGCGAACTCTATCACCCCATCAGGCTCTGATTACAACCCACTTTTCTCCCTGCTGGAGTTGGAACACACCCAGGGTCCTGGGGCTGGATTCTTATGAAAAGGCTCACTATTCCACCATGAGATTTGATTCATGGATAGTTACCCAGGCCTGGTGGATATTTACTGACAGCACCTAGCTTACTCTAACCCTATCCCTAACCTGAAAGCACTGTATTTCCAACTGATTGATTGGAAATGTCCATGTGATTAATGTCTGGGGTAACCTTCCTGATATTCTGATAAGCAGGATTTGGCTGACATCCCCCTGGGTTAGGAAAAAAATCTTCAGCTGCTAAATGTTTCAAATGGAGAGCTAGGGTCTGTTTTTTGAAAATAGAGTTGAAAGGCAAATACAGTTTTGCATAAACAACCCACAGCACTTTTTCATCTGCTGTATTTGACGAGACAGATTATTCTATAACCTTTCCAGAAGCACATATACTGCCCAGCGTAGGAAAAGAAGTGATTATGCCGGAGTGTGTATCACAGAAAAGATCAACATTGGCTTTGTTCAGTGTCTGACTTCCCGCCCCTGTTAATCCAACATGGAAGTAGGTCGTGAAAACTCAATCAGTTTGTAGAAAAAAAAACACCATGGTTACATGTCAGAAAGCTCCGAAAGACTACTGTAGCTCAAAAGAAGAATGACATACCAAGGGGGATGTTTCCATGACAACTATGGTTATATGAATGGGATATTCATAAAGATTAAAAGAAAGTGACACATACAGTAAAACAGCCAATCCTTTCATGAATAAAAATAACTTATGAGAAAGTTGACAAAGAGTGCTGCATCATTATAGCAAAATGACCTTGCAGTTAGTCAAAACACACCTAACATAAATATTTAGTTTCATGCAATTAAAATTATGTTGTAGACTTAAGAAATAGAATGTAACACTGTGATGGAACGTACCAAAGTGTACATTGTCAACAGTATGCATCATATTAGCCTAGATTCCTTTTCCGTCCGCTTGCCTCCGTACCTCTGTCCCCACGGAGGCAAGCGGACGGAAAAGGAATCTAGGCTAGCATCATATAAATATGGCTACAGTAAATGAAACACACAATATACAATCCATAAGTTTTCTCTTTCCCCTCCCTAAAAAAAACAACAACAAAAACCAAAATCCCAACACAATAATAGTACATTAATTACTCTTTAGTTGTAATATGCCTCCATAATGGGGGATGCACATTAATTAATATTCCCCAGCTTAATTTTTCATCCATGGCCAGAAGTCGGGATTTTTTCATTTTAGACATTTTTACATTTTAGTAGTGCATGTTTGACATGTTAGGTCGGAACTAAAGTGACCAAAAAAGCCAAACTTGCAAACCTATCGTGTATCGTGCAGACCCAACATATCCGCACCTATCGTTTCTAAAATGACTAACGTGTAACGTGTATGCCAGGTCGGAACTAACGTGCCTAAAATGCCAAACGTGCAAACCTATCGTGTATCGTGCAGACCTAACGTTAAAGAACCTATGTCTAACATGTATAG
>LD344331.1:89990-103755 GCA_001465055.1 Ptychodera flava | reverse complement strand
AGCTCAGCAGAACAAAAATAAATGTTGTATTTGCAGAAGCTAGGGTATAAATCAAGCAACCATTTTGCTAAAAGTTCCATTGTGGCTCCCAAGAACGACTGAGTGACGCATACAGACAGACATTGAACCATTAACCCTTTGAGCACCAAAGTCATTTTTGTTGCCTTTATAAAATGTATTCCAGTCAAATTGTTTCAGACTTTTGCCAAAATTTAGATGAAAACTGTAACCAATGAAATGTTATGTCTTTTTGGTCCAAAATTGTCAGAAAAATTATAGACAAATTAACAAAAATTGTTAAAATGTTGCACTAAAATTTTGGCGGGAAAAATTACAGCACTCAAAGGGTTAAAAGAGGTGATATGTTCTATAGAGAAAGTTGCATTTCCCACTTTATGGACTGATGTGAACTGCTACCATACTGATGTAACAATGTCTCAATCGATCCACAATATGTTTATAGGAACATTAAACTGATGAATAACGGCACAGTGCTGTATCTGTGTGATAATTCTAGGGTTGGGACGCTCAAGTATTTTCAAAAGATTTCTTAAGTTCTTTGCATAGACTCATTGTCACAAACCAATTGTCATTGGAAAATTTAGCACCCGTACGTAAAATCTTCGTCTTGCTACTTCATCTACTGGTAGCAAGTAGCAGGTAATTAACATTGAAGCAACAACAGCACGTTTTATCCAGAGACTAGTCAAACAGTGGTGCAACCTACAGTACATGAGAATAATAGGTTATTAGAAGAGATCTGGTCCCATTGATTCACCAATTGGTCGAAAAAAAGAAATACAGAGAAATGGACCAATCACAGACAACATTACAATTGAAACCAAGTGGCTCTTTGGAATCATACTCTTGTCCTGCAAATTCACAGAAAAATTGAGAAATGTACCAATCAATGACAGCAACAACCCTTGGCTGTTTCATCAGTGTATCTGAGATCATTCCATTTTTAACAATACACTGTCAGACCAATCTTTGAATTGTATACGTGTATAAATCTCACAGCCAATAACTTTGTTCCTCAGATGAGCTGCAGATTAGCCTTCTAATTTGTAGGAAAAAAACAGTCTATACTAATATTGATAAGCAAATTACCGCTATACTGACAGAAATCCCTGGAGAAAATACTGCACATGCAGGGTAGATGTCAATGAACAAAAAATTAAAATTATGAATCCCGTCATTAAACGCAATCAAATTTAAACGTTCCATCAGCAACGGACTATTTAAATGTATTTACTTTAAATCACCTAAGTGTGCATTCTATTTGTGATGTATATATGACAAATAATAATTCTCTGAAAATTTTTCATTTTACAGAGGATTCAAGCAATGTATTTTTGTAAAAATTTGCTGTTTCAGATCTGATCATTAAGCTTTCTCACCCACTTCATTATCATGTTTTCAAATATTAAATTTATAGAATTTAAGTTTATGCAATTTATATTAATATTTTCATTCGGAGAACGGCTTTTTATTGATATGAAGCACGTGTATGTTAGCAGAGACAAAATTGAGTACGAGATACATTTTTTTGTTTCTTTTGAAGAGTGACTATTGAAAAGCATTTATGTTTTTCCATTGAATGAACTTACCGGTACATGTATATTCAGATAACTAGAATGAAAATATGATGAAAAGTACAGAAATAATTTTCTCTGTGAGCACAATTTCTGCAGAGTTATAACTTAGATTCAAAATGATGAAATAATTGATCCAACAGAAGAGCTGCTGCCCAAATGTTACACATCAAGTCAACTGTGCAGAATTACAGACTCGACATTGTAATAAATTCATTTTTGAGACATAAATTTTTTTTAATCAGGCTCCATCACATAGTTGTCATAGCGAGTAAATCTTTATTCAATTTATTGATCGTTACATTGCAGAAGATATTCAAATAGAGAAAAAAATTTAGTATGATGGGCAATGAATGGGTATTGATATTTCAGAAATTACTGCCATACAGATCAAACCTGTTCACTGTACAGCATAGGAGAGATCATGTTAGCCTTGTTGCTATGGAAACCCACAGTTGTATCGACACGTGTCACATTTGAATGCTTTGAAGCATGTAACTCAATGCTATGAAGTTTGATTAAACTGAAACAGACATTATTTCGTTGACCTTACCGTGGCATTCATCAGCAGTACTTGGAAAGCAGTGTAATTAAACAAATTGCATTGCATCTTGGGTAAACTTAACTTATCTATTATCCCTTTTGAAAACTAAAACTGCATGGTAGGGTTTTTCGTTTATTTTGTTGAATTTGATCAAAATTTGATCAATTTTTAATATTCATCTTCTAAAACACACTGTAAATACAATAGAATGTATTATTTTATTGATTTATTGGCCAATATTTGTTTTTGATTGTTGATTTACAGTAGACAACAACAAAAACAAAAACACGTACTCTGAAGATACTAATAATCCCTTTTACATTCAATATTTAGAACAAAATGCTGATTGGCAGAGATATTTTTTGTTTTAACATTGTTACAGTAGAATATTGTCAAATCCTAGTGGTCTTGTTTTGCATTGTTAGGTGGACTGTTCCTTCTGACCACAAGCGACACTGAATACGGTCGGATGTCTTTTGAGGGGTTCAGAATGAGGGATGCACACAAGTCTTTGTGCACCTTCACTATTCTCAGAATTGGCAGAATGTACAATGTACATCGTACATTCCTTCTGCAGAAGAAATTGTAGTTTGGCAGAATGTTTGTAAAAACAGCAATGCTGAAAATTGTGTTTCAATAATTTTGCTCCACAAACTTTAGTGTATTTTGACCCACCCCTTTCCAAACGCCCAGGTGGTTCAACCTTAATCCTTACACTCTCTATGTGGTTCCAATCGTACAGCAACAACCAATCAGCACATCAATATGCAATTCTTCATTTGCATATCCTATTGTTATTACAAATCTACTTAAATACATGTAGCGTTAAAATGTAAATCAAATGAGATGACTTGGCCACACTCCTTCAGAGCCAACTTGGTGAAAACAGTGATTTTTGAAATGCATCATTCATATGCGCTGGAATGCAACATGTAATATTAAAGCCAATCTTGATATTTTCAAAACGTGTATACATTTGTTACTAAATGTAGTCAATGCACAAAGACACTGTAAACTGTTTGTTATCCTTACTTCACTCAAAATAATTCCTTTTCAATGTTAAATACAAAATAATCAGAAATTGAATTTATAGGCGTACTGCGCTACATCAAGTTTTCCTTCATGTCTAATGGACCTGTAACTGCATTTCCTTTCAACAAATTAAAGTATACAAAAATGGAAATGATGTTGCCATAGCAACGGGATAAAGAAATCACGAAAGTAATTATTCCCAGGCTGTGGGTGTGCCAGGCATGTACTGAGCAAATCAACCCGTCCTTACTGCGCTGTTGTTCAAACATTTGTCAGCTTTTTAAAGAGCAGCCACTGCTTTTAATCTTGAATTACTGTCTTTTTAACTTCAAGTTAATAGATCAATATTTTCATCAATTGTCGATTCTCTGTTGACAATGTGATAAATTATGTACACTCTGGATTATCAATTGACCAATCCAAAGGAATATTACTCAATCTGTGGAAACACGCCCTCAAGACTTTGGCGATGATTTGCATAATGATCCTTGGTCAAACAAACCCTGGAGAATTTAATGAAAAGTGAATTAACCCTTTCACCACAATGGTTTGGCCCAATCCTATTGAATATTTGGACCTTTATACTGGGAGCTGGGGGTGAAGGGGGTAAAGAAGCTTGATAACCTATAATATTTGTCACTGAAGGTCATAATTTTTTTTTGACAATTTAACATTTTATTAAAAAGAAATATCACCCACACAGTCAGTACCCTACATGATACACATGCAAACTGTATGTTTTAAGCTGTTCCCAAAAAAACAATTGAATTCACAATATTGTAATGGCAGTAATCAAATGATTATGATTTCTGCAGCTACAAGTCTAAAAATGGAACGAACAAAAACACATGACAAATACAAATAACGTGCAGTACATTGAATGAATACCCTGAACATTCAAAGGCATTTGATTTTTATAATGAATGTCAATTTCCTGTGAAAACAAACTGTTAATAAAATTTTTTTAATTAATGTCTACGCCGTGACTAATTGAATTCACCTTTCTCTGTAAATGATTTCTGGCTCCATGACCAAAATATCTTAAGTTTCCCTTTTTATGTGCTACATACACTTAGCTCTTGCTCTTTCAAAGTTGCAGTATGTCTTTCACCATATTGATTGAGAGTGTCTATACTTTCAGAAATGGCCATCCCTCTGGTGAAATGACAGGGCCCTCAGATGTAGCGGTGGTTGTTTGAAAAAGGCAGCAAAAGTAAACCATCAGACATGTATTCATTTCACCAGAACTTAATCAAATCTCTATTGATCCATTGATGACTGTTTCAAAAACGGCCGACAATTTCCTGCTGAGGTTTTTTTTTTCCATATAGAAAGAGTAATCTTATATCATTTCAATTTTTTTTTCTTTTTTATGCCAATTTTTTTTTTCTAGACAGCTGACAGGATGTCAGACAAACAGACTTCAGACGTTGCGAGGGACAAGGCAGCCAGACTGCTGAAGAAACGAGGCAGTGCTTCGTCACTCATGAGCAGCGAGTATGGACGACCGGGCGCAAGCGCACGTAAACACGGGTAAGCACCGATAAAATATTTCGTTAACAAGGAGTGTGTTTTAAAATGTCAATATGCAATATTTTATGTAACTTTTTTTAAAGTAAAAATATTGTGATATTCTGTAGTCTTATTTAAATCCCAGAGTACATACCAAGTCAATTTTTGCCAAATATGAATCCAAAAATGAAGAAGTAATTTTCGGCAAACAGTTCTAGAGACTGGCTTTTTTTTTCAGAAAATTTGTTAATGTTAATGTTATAATAATTACAAGTACAGAGGGATTGAAATAGCACTGTCCTTAATTTTCTGATCAGTTTTGTAATATAACTCTGTGATACAAGAAAAACAAATCCTTTGAATAATTAGTTATCGAAAAATTCTTTGCCACAATGAACACAAGCATATACATAATTCACTCAGTTTCATTGTCAGACTCGATGTTTCCTGCAGATTCACTTTCAGCGTTTCATTGGTCAACAAAAAGGAACAAAATATTTCCTGTTATAAGAGTGTGTACATTGATGTTTGTTGGTCATTGTGGTTTCCACAGGTTTGTGTCGAAAGCCAATAAGAACATTTCCACAGCATACTCTACTCAGACTGCGTTTGCTTGAATGTGAAATTTTTGTAAAATGACAGTATTTTCCTTCAAATATTTAACCCTTTAAGTGCTGTATTTTTCCCACCAAAATTTAATCCAACATTTTACCAATTTTTATAACTTTTCTGTAATATTTGTGATAATTTTGGACCAAATGAACACAACATTTCATTGGCCTCAGTTTTTAATCAAAATTTTGGCAAAAATCTGACAAAAATTGACTGAGGTATAATTTATGAAGGTGACAAAAATTGACTTTGGCGCTCAAAAGGTTAAGTCTCATAATCAAATGATACATGTACAGTTCTTTTTATGCTTAACATTGTTAATTCTGTTCTGAAATATTCTCCTTTTCCAAATCTGGTTGTTCGTTTGGAATATAATTGCCCTGAATAATTTTGCTGTTCATAGAATTTTCAAATAGATAAATTTTTCACAAAGATGAAATCCAGATGTCAAGGATCTATCAACCTTATTTGTCCAGTTTAAAGGATGGTCAGCAACATTACTTGTGATTTGCTGAATTTTAATAATACTCAAGATCGTTGATTTTCAGTGTAAAAAATAAAACTTTCAACCGTAACAGTACAAAGTGAGAGTGGCCAGTACCGTGTCAAAAGTAGCAAGCATCATTTGAAATTGAATTCTGTATTAATCTTTAATTGTTTGTGACTTGTCTTGCCCATTGAACGAAAGCTATTTACTTATTTATCCCAAATTTATAAGATATTCATATGGTGTCAAAGAGGTGACCTTTGACATTGCTGTCACCAGGGTTACTTCATGCATGATGGATGTATCTTTTAGAGACCTTTTCCTCTCCAGAATGACATTATTTGTATGCAAACAGAATGGGGAGTCCGATTGGACTCTGGACCGGCCGACAAATTTATAATTTATTGTGTTGTCGTTGTAGTGTAGTTACCAAGGCCGGTAGGTATGCCATAGGTCCAGAAGTCGGTTGGAACTTTAAATCTCCAGCACAGGTGTAGATAGTAGCTGAGTCGTCCGGTGTAGGCACCAAAAGTTAGGAACCCTCTCTCATGAGATTCACGCAGGGCAGTCAGGGCGCCGGCCAATCCAGAGAGCAGGAGCGAGACACAGGGAAGATGTCGATGCGTAAGAAATCGTCGGTAGTACCGCCGAAGATAGGAGACCGCCGGTCCAATCACCTCGCACCCACAAATGTAGTCAGGCAAAGTGCAAACAGTCGCATTAGGTGAGCTCTTAGCGTGCTGCTTTTCCAGATCAACCAAATCACTTGCAAGCTATTCAAGCCTGGAATGTGTCATCTGTGTGCATTGTCTCCATCTAATGTCCGTGCATGGCTGTCTAAATGGCTCTTTCATCCCAAAGCGGGTTCTTTGATAGATCCATTCCAGAGTTTTCTAGCAACTGAATATTGCCCCCAAAAATATTATTCAAGAAAAAACTAAATACCTTTTAGCTCTACAAAAAATGGATTGAACAAGAGTTGGAAACATTTTTACTGCTCTTTTGTTGGTTTGAGTGAAATCTAGCTTTATGCAGGTTTAAAAAAATTTCTACCGTATGAAGAAAAGTGAAGGCTTACGACACAATCTGCCATGTTTTTTTGCTCTTAACTGTGCATGTTTGTTTATTTATTATGAAGCAATATTCCAAAGTCAATGACAGTTGTTTCAAATCATGAGCAGCAAAACTGGCAAAACTATCGCACAGTGTCATAGATTTAAAGGTCCTGGGGTTCGTTACTGCTGTTGAGTATATACAAAAGCTTTGCCACTACCGGTGCAACCAGTATTGATTTTTTAGTTCATCTATAAAACAAGCGGTGACATACACAAGTGACTGAAAAGAATTATGTATGCAAACATTATTCTATGTTAAGTCATAAGGCTGCTTCGTGAAATTTTCAAGTTTTTGTATGCCACAAAATATTAACAAACATTGCTCTTTTAGTTCTGTTGACTCTGGGATTATAAACTTGACTTTTGAAGATCATATCAGCGGTTTTTGCTCCCTATAATGAAGCGACAAGTGTGTGAGTTTGGATATTATGTATGCTTGAAACATTTCAGGCAGCACTTAGTCAAACAAGGATCAGATCTACAGCTATTAATATGCCCGTTGTCACAAGCCTCCACACTCAGTAAATTTCGGGCGAGGGCTAATTATAGCAACCGCGGCACACTATCTCCAGGTCAACATTTCAAACCGAACCCACAAAAAAACAAAACAATCCATAGTCAAAGGTTAGGCATTTCTGAAATTGTTCAGCAGGATTTTTAAAATTTATAGAGGAACCAAATAGGCCAGACATTTTTCCAGTAACGCCCTTTTGAAGGGAAATTCCATTAAGAGAACTGGTAAATATTGCGTAAGGGCTTCTTGAAAAGTGAGAATAGTTCATTATAGCTGCTAAAAGGGTTAAAATAACAACCCCTTCAGCGAGGTGTGTGGAGGTTTCTATGACAATTTTGCCGTGTTTACACCAATGGTGTATATTACAGTAAATATTCTAAGGCAATGGAAGTCACTGGGATGAATTATCGCGGCAAACAGCTTGGGGTTGAGGCTCTGGTCGACGGTTGATATCCTTCGTAGAATTTTATCAACTGAAATAATGTCAGGTATGGATGATGTCATGTGTGAAAATTAAGTTGACGCATACAGTATTACCAGATTTCTACATGAATCAGAGGGCCAACATCGTATTATTGCATGCTGAAAGGAAGTGGAATATTTATTCTGACTCGTACTGAAGTCAATCCAACATGATGTCATAGTTCATAATGTCTGTTGTCGTAACAACCACCTGTTGCATAGCTCGGCAGTTGATCTAGTCAATATCTGTTTCCGATATTATCAGACAAAAATCATTCAGAGTATCTGTCAGGGAAAAAAGATTTTTTATTTTTCAAAGGATTTGACACCACCAATTGGAAAACAAGCCATTGCTTGAAATAGTTATTCTGATTATTAGTAAAATGCTTGGTTTTGGCAAAAATATTATATCAAGGAGTTGTAGCTGTATTACATGTATCGACATCTAGACTAAATATTAAGAACTGTACAGTAAGTCATTTGTGATTTATATGGGCATCTTTAGCTTTGTAAAATGTGTAGAAGGTGGCCAAGTATTGGCACAGGACTAGCAGTTTGCCAGATAATTTCAATTCAAAAAAGTAGTTGTATTTGAATTTTTTTATTTCCATATTTTCATTATTATTTATGTTATTATTTTTTTTTATTAATGATTAAATGTGACAAATTTGAGATGAATCTTGGGAAAGTTACACAATTTAACACCTTCATGAAACAGGTAAATTTCTTTTGATCAATTTATAAAACAACCAGGTCCTTATTTCTGTATTGTGTTATAAGTAAAAGGAAACCTGTCATACGTTTCTGATAACTTTCCTCCAAATTAAATCTTTCAACATTCAAGGTAAATGTGAAATTGTAAGTTGCTTGTCATTCAACTATGAAATAATAATCTGTCCTCCATGGATATGTAAAATACATGCATATTTCATCCAAAGTAATAGAATAGAGATCCCTCTGTAATATAAATGTAAAAAGGTATTGAAATTTAAATAACGAGATGAATCCTTAACTAAAACCTTGACTAATAATGATGTCTGGAGATATCATGATGTATAAAGTCTTTCAGTATGGATACTAAGTGTCATCAAGATTGTAAACTCAGGATTGTAGAGTCTGTTTTATCTTGCCATGAAGAATATCAATAGGTTCTTTCAGGCAGAAGAGAAGAAGGCTTTTCCGTCATTTGTAACTGTGAAGTATCCTTCTTCTGCTACCGGAAGAAATACTGGATGCTAGTTGTCCTCTCCGATTCATCTCCATGGAAATACTTCTCTGGTTTCAGGAAACAGAAACATATATTGAAATGGTAAAAAAACTAAACCTACCAGAGGATGAGTATACAAGTACTTCTGTGCAGCAATACAAAGCCGAGTACATCTATTTTAAGTTAAACGCTATTTTAACCCAATTGGTATAATATTAATTAGATCAAACTTGATATTTTCTTTTCTACCTACAGTTCAGTGAGTACAGTGTCCTTCATGGATGAACCCCATGAGCCGATGAGGGGGCCACCGGTCAGACTTGAACCAACGTTCCAGCTTAAGCCGAACAAGAAGTTCCCGGTAGTACAGGTGAAAAATATACTCAAGGATGTCCTTGAGAGCTATCTCAGTGAAGAAAAATATGAGCCAGAGCTCTGTAGGCAAATGACAAAAACAATATCAGAGGTGAGTACTCTAAATGTATCCGTGCATTCAGTTTAACTTGAATTATACGATTTGTTGACTTTATGGTACTGTGTAGGAGTAGGTGTTAAAAGACTATTGTGAAAGATTATTTCACTCAGAAGGCAAAAAGTTTATCTGTATTCACTGAAAACAGCTAAATTTTCTGACAAAAATTTGGTTATTTTCATAGCCACAGTGAAAATGGAAGGTAAAGGCAGTTATGAAGTTATAAAATGAAGTTAAGCAGGGATAATTGTCACAAAAACTTCAAACAACATTTGTGGTTTCCTTGGGGAATATAGACACAGTTAATTGTTTGGAAGTACTGTTACAGAACAACAAACATGACTGTGTCTACCACAGTGTCGGAATTCAAAAAGTGGTTATGCCATGAAGGCAAACATACGTCTGGACAGACCACTTTATCTTTTGTTTTTAGGAGTTAATGGCGTAAAGTGTTTGACCAGTGCTGTGTTGTCAGTCCAGTCCACAGGTTTAAGTGTTGCTAATGTGCACATGTTGTTTCAATGTGATTGTCAGTGCGGCAGCAAAGAAAAAAATCCCCGACAGCTACATTCTATTGCCAGAATGAGAAACATAGAGGAAAGTGGGTCTTAATTGTTTGCCCATCAACAACACATTCACACAAACACTGGCTACCGACTTACTTAACGATAGGATGTGCCCCCTGCAAAGTACTCAACACGCCAAATATTTTCTCAAAAAAAATTCCAAGTTGCCAGGACAGGATACAAGTCAGTCACCTAAACGATTGTTCTCTTCTGCAGTCACTCCCTTCTAGTCTCTAATTACAGCAGTATTGTACTGGTTTAAAATGGCTCTGCTGATCAATAATTGTAAACAATTCATGCAAACACAATTAAGTATCTGTCAAACAGTGGACAGTTAGAGCAAGCCGACAATTGATTGGTTGTTGACCTTTTGTTATGTAAATCATGGCCCCAGTCTTTCCCACAGTTCCAGGGCAAATCTTCACCACATGAGAAATTGCTGTACATTTCAACTGTGTCAGTTTATCTGATTTTTAGTTATATCAGACTGTGAATTATTTTCTCATATTCATATGAGTATATTAATCTGCCAATTTTTGTGTTCGTTTTGTTATCTCTGATTAAACTTATATTTCTCCAATATGATGTTAACTGTTTGGAATATTATCTTTTCTTTGAAGAGTTTAATTTCCTGTCACCAGAATGAAATACATTTTTAACTGTATTTCCATCTAAGATACTGTAAATTTCAGTAATATTTCATAATGTTTCTGTACGTTTTCCATTGTTTCATCAAAATATGTCACTGCTCTTTTTGACATGATATTGATTTCTGTTTTGACAAAATCCGTTGCAACCAGCGATAAGAACACATCCCCATAGTAATATACTCAACCCACTTTCATCACAGTCTCCGTTGGGATAAGTGTTTGTCCCATGTGGTAGACTAACGGCTAACCCTTTCACCGCCATGGTTTGGCCCAAACCTATTGTTGTCCATGATGATTGGACCTGTTTATAGGGTAATGGGGTGTGCAGTTCAAATGTAGATAAAAATTTGGGTGAAAGTTCACAGATAAAGCCAAAATATCCCAAAGCACTGTAATCAGATTAAACAGAATTACATGCAAGAAATTATTGTAACTTATACTTTGCAGTGTGATGAACCTAATCAATTGTTAATCTGTGTTTTGAAATTTGTGTGCATTTTGTAAGTTTGTCTTCATATTTCAATAGTAAACTTTAGCCGCTGACTTTAAGTGTAAATTCATACAGACCATGTCCATAGGCTGAAAATGAACAGAGTACAAAAATTATAATTTGTAATATTCATTGTAGGACAAAATATTAATATAAAGTTAGGTCTTTGGCATCTCACAAATCTCAAGAAAAAAATTATATAATTGGATACATCACACATCAGAAATCTACACCATAAGATATATGAAGGTAGAGTTTTTTATGTACAAAATATGAGAGCAAATTCTAGAGTTCATAAGCTGCCAGAAAAAGCTTAATTACCAAGACGATGGAAACAGCAGCCACGAAAGTTACTATTGCATCATACTCTATGTTCTGTGACTACATGTATTTTGTAAATCAGTTTGCCATCACGAAGATCAGGAAAATATTGATTTGATATGATGACATCTCTGTGTGGTTTTAGTTTCCAAGACAACTTTGTATGAAAGTTACGCTATGAAGCTTTGTAGTTGGAAAGTTATCAGGTCAAACTAACCTAGAATGTTATACCATAGACACAATAAGACGCACTTCTTCCATCTACGGTGATGAACAAATCTCAATACTATTTATACCTAAGTCATTGTTTCTTTTGAAATGGTGCTTGTGATTATTCTGAATGTCTTCATTTACATGAATTACAATGTTCAAGCATATACATTTACACAAGACAAAGCAAAGAAACCACAATTCTAAATTGACTTAATTTAATACTACGCTGTAATTTTGAGCAGAAATTGGCTTCTTTCTGAAATTGTGTATAAACTAGCAACATTTATTTAGACCATGTAGTGTAGAAATTAGGGGAAAAAAGACAGTTTAAAAACATTTTACCCACTTTGCTTGTAAGTTCTGCATTTAAGACATCAATGCGTGTTCCGCTCTATATAGACATCATAAGTACATACTTTAACTCAATTTCTCATGAGATCAGAAGGGTAGAGTATAGCTTGTCATGGAGACATTCTAGATGATTGTCAGAGTAATCCTGACAGGGGATAAACAGAAGATATTGTTTACAATACCTCCTTATCAGAGGAAAGGGGTGGTGTCTGAAAATACCTGTTGCTACATGTAGGTTGTTGCTAACACGATTGTTTACCAAGTGTCAATGACCTCTGTGCTCTTTATTTTGTTCTTGTCATGAATCACCCTTTCATTCAATGAATATTGGTTCAGCCCATGTGTTTGTGAATGGAGCAGTCCATTTTCCAGTCCCACATAGGGAAGGTTGAAACAGATTCAGTATTTGTGGTGTGACCAAAACCTGAGTTGGTTGGACACGTTTGTGTGCATATCACTGTTTCTAAGGACAGAGTCGATAAATACAAAGCATAACATGTTAGTGTTCTTCAAATAGACACCGCCGTTGCCCATATCAGTTTGAATTCCTTCCTATTTGTTTTCTGTATTTGTCATTGCTACTGTACACATTCTTTCAAAGTGCAGTTCAACCAGATTGTAACTGTCAACTTAGAACTGACCTCAGCAAGTCAAGCCCTCAAACCAGATATGAACTGAATATGCTCACGTGTTTTACAACAGGTTCATTAATAGTAGTGTGCTTCACAGAACAATGAGATATATGTTATCACTATATAACGCAGGTTTTTCTTCAACTTCGCACAGTACTCTCAGAGTTTAATCACTAATTACAAAACTTTATTTAATATGCTAATGAGCTGTTCATTAACTTGACACTGCTCAATGCTTAATGGCACAATTAGATATCCATCAGATCAACATTTGTAATACTTTGTATTTAATTTAATGCTGTAATTTTAGAGTAATGTCACTAATTACAAAGTTAATTAAATATGCAAATAAACCCTAAATTAACTTGACACTGTTCAATGATTCATAGCACAATTAAATATTTATCCCATCAATATCTGTAGCACGTTTCACAAAATTTTGGTGACGAAATTTAAGAGTTATATACCTAATTACAAAGTTTATTAAATATGCAAATGAACCCTTAATTAACTTTACACTACTTCATGCTTTACAATACAGTTAGATATCTGTCGTATCAGTTTGTGCAGCAGTTTTCATCACATTTGATGCAGTTATTTCGGAGTTATATGACTAATTATAAGACTTCATGAAATATGCTAATTGTTAACTCGACACTGCTCAATGCTTCTCAGTACAATTGGATATTTATCAGATCAACATCTGTAGCATGTTTCATCAAATTTAACGCTGTAATTTTGGAGTAATATCACTAATTACAAAGTTAATTAAATATGCAAATGAACCCTTAATTAACTTCACACAACTAAATACTCTACACCACAATCAGCTATTTGTCGGATCAGTATCTGCAGCAGATTTCATCACATTTGGTGCAGTTATTTTGGAGTTATATCACTAATTACAAAACTTCATAAAATATGCAAATGACCTATTTGTTAACTTGACACTGCCAAATGCTTCTCAGTACAATTAGATATTTATCAAAA
>LD344331.1:47834-70896 GCA_001465055.1 Ptychodera flava | reverse complement strand
GTTTCATAAACATGTCCTTCCTTGACGCACGTGTAAAAGACGGTATGACTGACCGTAAACCATTGAGTAAAAGCAGACAGTATCGATAAAAGACTTTCAAATTTGGTTCAAACATACTCATTATATATTCATAAAAATATGAGAGGAATTTTAAAACGGTAAAACTCACTTTCCTGAAGCTCAAAACACTCCCGTTTTCGCCAGCACGTCAAACCCGCTCAGCACCACACAACAACAGCAACACAAACTTTGCTGAACATACTTTCGCTTAACCATTGGCGAAAATCCGAAAATTACCGAAGGATGCATGGTCGGCAGTCTTCGGAAAAGACAGGCGAGAGCAACCTGAGGCGAGGCGAACATGAATGGGTTACGTAACCGCTTCACGCCTTAAACAATACCCGTTGCCACTCTGTCTATGTTCCTCTGTGCCCTTACGAACAGATTAATTGGCTACTTCTGCGTTTTTTAAAGAACAGAGATGTAATGTCTATCGACAATGTGAAGATCTGTGATCCGGTAGTATCCTGGTGGCTATACTACTGTTGGAGCAGGTTATGTGCCCTGCTGACACAGTACTATTGTCAAAATCGGCAAACAATTTGCGATCCTTTGAAACCCACGTTTTTGATACGATCTCTCTCAAGATCGATTTTGAGATAATACTACGGGAGTGGTTAGGTTTTGGGTTAATGACAGTCAGAAATGAGAGTTGCGGTTTTAAGCTGCACACAATATGACGTTATTTTAACTGCTATACTGTCTTTTAGCTGAGGAATGTTGATATTCTTGCTTTATCAACAGATTGATTAGACAAGTAGATAAGATCTCTTAGACAAATCACCAGGAAAGTAGAACTTCTCCGGCTCCGGGCCCCATCTTCCGGTAAAATCTTTACATTCCCCGATAGAAAGGTAGTGAAACTGGGCAAAACATGAAGGCATCGAAAATTAGCCACACATTTTGACTCATATCGGGCATTAATACACTTCAACAAACAGTACAATGGGGTTTTTTTTAATGCTAAGTTACATTGTTTTTAGCTCACGTGTTCACACGTGGGCTAATGTCATAGCGATGTCTGTCTGTCTATCCGTGTGTGTGCGTGTGTGTGTTAGTGTGTGTGTGTTAGTGTGTGTGTGAGTGTGTGTCTGTCTGTCAGTTTACACGATAACTCAAAAACGCCTGTACAGATTCAAGTCAGATTTGGTACACAGGTACCATATGCTACTTGCAAGAAGTGATTAGAGTTCGGTTAGTGTGGCTTGCATATTAATGAAGTTATGTAATATCATTTTTTCCGTACAATGGTTTCCCTATGGAGACGGTAATGACAGTGTAGACATAAATCAAGAAATACAGCACAAAATTTCATGAAACTTTTCACAGATGACAATCTCAGAACATTATGATGATAGTGTAAGTGTCATGTCAATTATCTGCTCATTTGCATATTTAATGAACTTTTGTTAATAGTGTCATAACTCTGAAATTCCTGCACCGAACTTGATGATACGTGCAACAAATATTGATATGATATATATCTAATTATACTTATAAGCATTTGGTAGTGTCAAGTTAATAAATAGCTCATTTGCATATTTTATGAAGTTTTATAATTAGTCATATAACCCCGATATAACTGCACCAAATTTTATAAATTTTGCTGCAGATACTGATCTGACTGATATGTAACTGAAGTGTAAAGCACTTAGTAGTGTCAAGTTAATTAAGGGTTCATTTGCATATTTAATGGAACTTTGTAATTAGGTATATAACTCTGAAATTACGGTACCCAAGTCAGTGAAATCTGGTACAGATATTGATCTCATAAATATCTAATTGTACTGACAAGCATTTAACAGTGTCAAGTTAACAAATCGCTCATTTGCATATTTTATGAAGTTTTGTAATTAGTCATATAACTCCGAAATAACTGCACCAAATGTGATGAAATATGCTGCAGACACTGATCTAACAGATATCTTATTGTGGTGTAAAGCATTTAGTTGTTTTGAGTTAATTAAGGGTTCATTTGCATATTTAATGAACTTTGTAATTAGTGATATTACTCCAAAATAACAGCATTACATTTGATGAAACTCGCTACAGATATTGATCTGATAAATACTTAATTGTACTGAGAAGCATTGGGCGTGTCAAGTTAATAATTAGCTCATTTGCATATTAAATAAAGTTTTGTAATTAGTGCTTTAACTCTTAGAGTACTGTTCAAAAGTTGATTTAACCTGCTACATATAATGATATAACAGATATCTGATTGTTTTTTTTATTACACGCCTCACACGGTTGTCGATTATATTGGTATGAATTTGGTTTATTGACAGAAATATTGAAAAACATAATACAATAAATCCTCGTCAGAGATAGTTACTCTAGCAGTAGACCGTATACACGTCTAGTCTAACTATCAGTAGTCTGTCTGCCACTCAGCGTCGTGTGCTCAATTGAACTGCTGTCAGAATATACAATGTCTGTCTTTGTTCTTGTGTTTTGGTTAGTGATTTTCCTGAGGTCTGCAAATGTTGCGTAACATGTCCTTGCACGTTGATTTGTCACTTTGAAATGAGACAGTCAAAGGTACAATTGTTTTACACAACTTCATAACAGTAAAAAAGTATGCAGTTATTCATGTCATACTGTAGTATTTCATGCGTCCAGTAGTGTGTGATAAACGTCACTACAGGTCGAGTGATCAGCAGTAAATTTCAATGCTTGATAACTAAGTTTGTAATTTTGTCAAAATTTTCTAGTCTGTTTACTGGATATCAAACATTATGTGAAGCGTACTACTATTAATGAACCTTTTGTAAAACGCGTGAGCATATTCAGTTCATATCTGGTTCTCTATACATGTACTTTAAAGTTTGGTGAACGACAAAAAACCGTATGAAGTTCAACCATAGGTTGGTTCATAGAAGACCAAGTGAATAGTGTTCAGTTCGTTGAAGAGAGGCTCCCTGGGTCTGTGAAAATTGTCATGACTCTCTCCCTCTCTCTCTCTCTCTATACATATATGTAATGTATATATAGTATGTAGATGGATAGATAGATAGATAGATACTATATACATATAAATATAGATATATACATATATACATATATATACATATATATATACATATATATTGCTCATTCCCTGTACTACTGTATTAGGATATTTTTCTTTCTTCTGAAAAATAGAAGTGTACAAACAGGTTTTGAGAACTATTGTACAGCGTATACAGGTGTGCATTTATTGTGGATGACTAGAAAAAAGCCTGAGCAGTTGAAAAAGTTAAAAGAAATCTTGCCTGTTTACTTCCCACGCATTTAAGTCAACAACGGGAAAGGTAATGTACCTGCCATAACGCGTAACAGGTATTTGGCGATGGGCATTGCAGTTTTAATTTCCCACAATGCACAGAGAGGCACAGTGACGTCAACATGGTGTAAAACCGCAGACGCATTGTTACAAGACAACTCAACGTTTTTGATTATTTTTGTCTTCATACTCATTGAGAAATGTAAATGAAAATGAAAATCTGTAAATGAAATCCAAATTTTCTGCCCCTACGCTAAACAGGGTACGATATCTTCCACGCAATAATTAGATCCCATTTGGCTACAAATATGTATAGCGGCGATTTTTTTCCTGAAAGCAGTGTCGCCAATGATTATCATAATAGAAATACTAAAGTTGTCGTTGGGTAGAAGAAAATGTTGCTTTTGTAAACATCGGATTTCTTACGACTCTATGTGAGCAGTTTTTCTTTCTGGTATTAAAATCAAGAACATCCATACGACAACTGTTTGGCAATGTTGCATCAACTAAAGTTGTGTCATATACACCATAATTTACAGTTCTGTATTTTAAAAAGATAGTCTTGGATTCATCGATCTCTTCAGAACTTCTGAGTGAAAATCTGCAATGTCAATAGAAGATTTACCGAAACAGCCCAAATAAATGCTTTTTGTTATACGAGGGGCATTTGTGAACGGAACTAGTTTCTGAGGACTTTGAAATTTCACAAGGAAAATGTTTCTATTCAATGAGCTGGAACATGGTTTTTTTTCATGCTTACTACTTTTGCAATCTATGAATCGAGACTCACAAGTATGAGCGTGCAGAGAACTATTAAATGCAAGAACTAGTAATGAAACTCATTACTGGGTTTCGTATAAGATGATGCGATGACAAAGGATTTTCATTTCATTGTCAAGTTATTTTTTATTCTGTTTTTGCTCAAAAGATCCAAAAATACTTCAAAAGAGCGGGAATGTTTACAGGCATATATTTAAAAGACTACAAAAACGCTGGTAAATACAGAATGAAAGACTTTTTATTTTACGCGAAAGACGTGAACTTTACAACGTTAAAGTAGTATCAGGCGAAATGCTAAAGAACAAATGAGGAATAAAAAAATAAATTATACACAAGTCAAATCCATCGATGAAAAAAGACAATATAAAATTAAGATACATAATCGACATATAAGAATATAATTTGAATAAATGTAATAAAAAGATCGCTCACATCTCTTGTTCACACTGTGTTCAAAACAAACAAAAACGGCAAATTATTTACATCCCTCGATGAATAATTTGACTATTTAATAAAAAAAAATACTTTTGTATAAAGATTCGGGGCTTGCTGTCCAAATTTTTGAGGGAATTGGTTTCGACCGACTGAAAGATTCTACAACAATTAAAGAAAAAATTTCCAACATAGTGGTTTCTTTTAGATTTGGTCTGGCAAGTTGAAAATCGACGGACGAGTTCATTTGGTATACTGAAAATAGCTATTTTAAAATCAGTACAGTTCCGGGGAAAATGCAAATGGAATCAAATCTGTAACGATTGTACTTTATCGTAGAATGAACGTTGTAGTTACTCCGGTTTAAATTTCTTTGAAGCCCACGGCATCGCAAAGCTTACTCGGGAGAAAACCGATGGTTGATCTTTGCTTGCACAGCCCCCGCTGAGCGGCATGGCGACTCCAACCACGAACCATTTCTTGTTTTTCTTGCATACTAATGGACCGCCACCATCTCCCTGATGTATGTAAAACATTTTGGACAATAAAAATCATATAATTAAAAAGGGAAGCATTTCGGAAATAAAACACCATGTAATTAAAAAAAGTCTGCAATATATGAAATATGTTGATGTAACGTTGAGGAGAAAGGATAGAGGAAACCTTGCATTTTCTTGACAGACGACTTTCAAATGCCCAATCTATTTCTATTTCATAACAGAGTCTCGTACAAAACTGATCTGGAATAATACATTTAATCTCGTTAAAGCTGCAGCGCGATAGAGATCGTCCAGATGATCATATCCGTAGTAATTTGCAAACCCGTTCAGATTACTATTAAAGTCAGGCAAATGAGAAACGGACATTTGATTTCTCGCTGCGAACAGCGCCACCAACATGCACAATGAAATGCGCTTGAGCGTGGTATCATTGAAGACGAACAGGCCTGCGCGGGTTTCCGCTAACTGTGACCCATGGTGTGGGTTGGAGTTTATGGAGACCCATACACAACTGAATGTTTCAGTCCATTATTCTCCGGAGGAAATGCCGGGCTAACAGGGGGATTTTACTTTTCTCCCAAAACATGTCAATTCTCCACCGCAAGGTTATAAAATATAATATGTCAAATACCAAATGGTTGGGAGGGAGGTAGAGGCTATAACAAAAGTATAGACAAGGTGCGCATCGTGGCGATCAAATTCCCTTGTCCTGAGATGTATGACAATTTGCGATCAATTTCCCCTGCCCCTGCACTCCCTCGGTAGAAAACATTGATAGAGGTGCATCATTTATCAGTTTACGCAGCGTCATACAAATACTGGGAATGTTGTCATGGTAGCACTGGAGCAGAAGAATAAAAAAACTCCACGAAATCGGTTTAAAGGAGGTGGAAAACAAAAAGAACGAAGACATCTAGCTGAAATTTCCAAATTATCTCACACAAGAATCGAAAATTATCCAGAAGGGTGCGTTTTTATGATTCTTCTTGTACACAGCCAGTAGGTCCTGTTTGTCTATTGATTTATTGGCCGTGAGAAGTATCATAAATTATGGCCCTGAAAAGAAAAGTTGCGCTCTGAACTTTTATTCGATATTTCAGTTTTGCGCAATAGGATAACGCCCCCTCACAAACCGTGGTGTAAAACAGAGGCAGGGAATTGATCGCAAAAACATTTCAAACTTACAGAACAAATGCTGGCGCCACCATCGTTAGTAGTACACATATGGTCGCTGTAGATTTCATTCGGATGTGCTTTGTCGCATTCTTCTTGATCAACTATATCAACGTATGCGTACTTTAATTTCTCTGAGTAACGGTCAGATGCTACAGAAGAGAAAAGTATTTGTTACAGGTTGATTAATTTTCGAGATTAATTAATGCATGACAACCCCATTCCTGCACATGGACTGGTCTTACCCAGAAGGAAGGGGAAAGCTGCTGTATGTTCTTTCGTATAAATAGTTTTCCTTCAGATAGTTTGTACCTTGAAATTCGAAATATGGCCATCATCTTTGTGTTAACTATCTATGGAAAACAAAATTTTCGACTTTCACAAAATTAAGCCTGCGAAATTTTCACAAAAGATTCGACTTTGAAACTATAGGGCTTTCTGTATTGCTAAAACCAACGTCATGCCATGTCGCATGACGTTGGTTTTGTGCATTTTGGCTGGTGGCCATAAGTACTGAAATAAACTTGACTTGACTTGAACTAGCTGCGCCTGTACGACTTTTTTGTTTACAAAGAACGAATTTCATGTACAATCGGATATATGCATCACGTCAATATAGCTGCAATATTTAAATTTTTCGGTGCACATTATGACAAGCATGTTTTAAATTTCGTCAATCGCCAACATACCTTGAATATAGTGTTTGCCTTGGTCGTAGGAGTACCGTACGACCGTGACTTTTTTGGCGCTACACTCAGTGTGACAGTTTTCGGACAGGGTGGTGAATTTCGCCCAAAGCCGTTTCATAAATGACAAGCACAACAAAATCTTATTACCATACCTTTCGAAACTTTGTGTTTATCCTCAAACTGTTAACACGACGGAAGCGGTATTTAGAGAGTAAAAGTTGCCAAATTTTTTACCCCATGTTCGGTGCGTAGTAATCGGAATGCCATCGCAGTAATCGGACTTCGTATTTGGAATGTGATTAGAGGGACTAAATATTGATATTTTGAAACTTCAAACCCCCGATTTTCAATTTCGGTGTGTTTAGGAAACTGTATGTAAATATTTCGTGATAAATTAGTTACGTTTAATCTATTGACGACGCAACTATATTTCGGCGTGTATGGCGCTTAGATATCGGACACGGGCTCTGTGTGTTGCTTTCGACACCTTGTATCGTACGGTGTGGCTAACTTCGCTAAGTTTGTGGCGCCCGAAATAGCTTTTACCGAAAAAAACTATCCAAAACGGGACAGCAGCGTCACCTGACTTAATATGCTGTCACATGAACTGTAAAATGCTATCAATACAGAGCAAAGTGAGTACAACGAACAGCATGTCATTAAATGTCCGAAAACTGAGGTCGTCCGAAAACTGTCACACTGAGTGTATTCCGGCGACCTGCTCCCTTTAAGCCATGTTTACTCGAAACACTCAAATGATTGCGATACCCGCAGACCAAAGTAAAAGTTTGTCGGTGAGAGAAAGATGCAATTTCTTACCGCCCGATTTTTTGGTGACGCCCCAACCACTGATAGCACACCTATCAAACTTCCCGGTATCCTCTGGGCCCACAATGCATGCCGGTCGTATATAATACGTGTAATGCACCGGTGAGGGCATATGCAAGAGGGCGAAGTCCCACTGCCTGTATCCAGACTCGTACTTTGGATGGATCTCGACAATATCGACTTTACTGTAGAGCTCGCTCCAAGCAGACTCATCTAAATTTGCATTTCCCATTCTGATCTGCATCGTACCGAAATCTTTGACCACTTTCTTTTCGTCGTCATATCTGTTGAAAAAAAATGCCAGTGATGAGAATGACGTCATCGGAAGAAGCGATAAAAACAAAAACCATTGCATTTTCTTCAACACAACATATAGTTAATATACTTTCGTTATACAATTAGACATTAGGCGCGAAAGAAATCTTTGAGAAAGTAAATTCTCTGTAGCTCGAACGAAACTACTTTTCCCTACGGTTGCGGATTGCAAGGAATGTTTAAAGGGCCAGTAATACTAACTTTTGATAATTTTTTCACCATTTATGTTTTGAATGTCAACCATAACTCCTTGTTCTACTTCCCGAAGCATATTGATACATACGTTGCTAAGCTTTTTAACTCTGCCCATACGTGTGTAAAGTGCATTGTTATTGTTGAAAAGTGACTTCTGGTCCGGACTAGAATTCAAATGTAAACAATAACAATGCATTTTACACATATAGGTGCTAAGTTGATCAGTTAAAGGGACATTAGCTGTAACTTCTAACTAATTTTTCACTACTCTGTTTCAATGTATCAACTACAGTATTTTACTATAATCCGATCATCATGACCAATGCCCGGTGTCTTGCTTGCCAACACAGCCTGTGTATGTGAAATGACCATTGTTATTGTTGATAAATGTATTCTAGACCGGACCTGAATACAAAATTTAAACAATAACAATGCAGATTATACTCATATAGAGTATATTTATGAGCTAAATATTAGGAATTTCTCCATGGTTTAGGGATTCAAACCAGAAACTGCATGACCGAAGTTACAGCTAATGGATCTTTAAATTGTGGGGTTTCAACATTCTTTGGGAGTAGAATAAGAAGTTCCAATTGATATACAAAAATAAAAACATGAAAAAAATCATCAAAAGTTAGCATTACTGGCCCTTTAATCTCACGGTTTTCTTCCGTGTCAGAGATCAGTTCGTAGGAGTCCTTTATCGACTGTACTGACAGGTGGCTATGGATAGAATCAATTACTTACACGCATTGTGCGGCAGTGATTAACCACTGGCTGTCCAGCAGGACAGCGCCACAGGTATGTTCTCCAGAGACGTTGAGCGACGCCTGCCAAGGCCACATGCCAACCTGTGCAGTGTTTCCTTCGTATATGCGACTCTGAAGCTGTGGCGGGGCCTGCTTGCCGCACTCCAGTGGTCCTGGAAGCACAGAAAAGCACAGAAAATTTTGTCTACTTTCCCTACTTCTTTTGGGAAAATCATCGAACTTTTCTAAGCATATCATATGAACATAATAAAACAGAGAAATCTGCTATATTTGGATAAAACCGATCCTTCTGAATAAAATACGTTTGCCCAAATGGAATTCTGAATCTGTTCGACTCGACGCATTGCTGTTACCAGAAATTTACATATGCTAACGTGATATGTACAAATATGAAGATTTGTGCAAAATCAATTTGTAGAAGCAAAGCAAAAAGATTTCGCCCATTTACACAGAAATATTACAGTCACAGTGATATTTTTTTGAAAATTACGCGAAATTTGACGATTACCGATATATAGACGGCAACAATTACAGAGACCAGCAATGCTAATAATGACAATTTTACTGTCTTTGTCTAGATGGGGTGACTTGACGTAACTAATATTTTGGGCAGTTGGAGGTCCCAAATGTTAAAACCCCACACGTCATTGCTGCAGTAATCGGAAAATAGATGTAAAACATTCGGATCCTCGGACTGTCACATGTATTATTTTCACAAGTATTGTCGATCACGCAGAACGTCGGGGTCCATAAACGGAAGCTCAGCAAACACTCACAGGTTACTCATATTTTCGTGAAATAAAATAGTTTCTGTCAAAACTAAGTAACATTGTATAAAATCATGCAAAGTTTTTATGTAAAGGAAAAAATTAGGTTTCGTTCGTAATTCGACTATAAATATAAGCTTAAAGTTTGTTTTTAAAAAATCATGAATTTTGCTCACGCGATTACATTTTTGGATGACCTCAGCGCTGTGGTGACAGACGACAATTTGTGATCGCTGTTTGTGGCGTCAGCTGAACGAAAACCACAAAACTGCAGTAGTATCGCCTGATTTTACAAGGGGTCACATGACTTCTAAAAAGGGGTATTGCAGGGGAGTTGGCGTACAAACAATCATCATGTCATCTTTTATCCAGATACTTGGATCTGCTGAAAACTGTCACAGTGAGTATATTGACTATTGTTTCCACTCTCTTCATGTAGATGTAACCGAAGTACTAGGGGACATTTTCACAAAAATGTTCACATCGTCATTTACACGATTATTTTACCTGAAAAATATTCACATATATAGTTCCTTCTATAGCCACATCTGTCAAACATCCAGTAGATAATGTGTTTTTTCACCCTATTAAAGAAAAAAACATGTAAATTATTTTGAATGATGTTCAGAGTTTTTTTCGAGGCATGCCTTGACGTTTATACCGGACCACTTTAAAACGAATTCGATCTGAGAGAAAAAGTACCTAACATGTCAGGTGAAGCCAAGTTCACGTTTATTCCACAATCCTGAAAGTGTGAATAGCCTTCATAATTTTCTCGCCAAGGCATTCAGATAAAATCTTGCGACTTGACCTTATATAACTCTGAATGTTCAACAAACCTTTCCTCAGAGTGTATTTCGAACACTCAAATTTTTATAATTTTTTTCTGGCTGCAAGTGAAAAATCAATTTTTAAACTTGAGGTAAATATGAAGTTTTTACTACCTGCTCGTGTTCATAGCAATGTGATTTCCCCTCTTATCAGTAACATAGGGTATAGCGGCCATTTTAAATTCCAAACATCGGCAACTTGCCAGGTTTTGTCTATAAATACTAATGACACACGCTCGTGCATTTTCGGTTTCGCTCATTTAGTTTTCGCCGAGTTATCACAGTCAAACTTCGATTACTAAACGAATAAAGATGTGTACAGCAACAAATAAGTAAGTTATTTTACATTATCTTTCTTTTAATTAAACTTTCAAGCAGAACGCGCCTCGGGGACAGATAGTCGGACTCTCAAATTTTTACAATTCTTTTCTGATCTACCACTTGTGGGGGTTCATTTAAAAGCTCTCAGAGAAAGAAAAACTTTCACCGTCTCGGTTTTTCGAAAATCCCAAATTTAATTTTTCCCCATAAAGTTAGCACAGGGTGGCGGCCATTTTGAATTTCAAATATCGCAATATGTTAGGTAATTTGTTTCGCTAGTTCCAAACTTTGAACGGTGACCCCCGATTTTTATTGTTGATTTGGTAAGAGAATGGTTGAAAGTTTCATTCAGGAAAGTTTGCACAAAAGTTCAAGTCTTTCACTTTCGAGGCGCGAACTATCTTAACATTAAATGACTCAGCAATACTAAATGAGCGAAAACCCAAAATACATGAACGTGCGTATAATCTCGAACTTTGCAAATTGACATCTTTAGTACATGATACATGGAACGACTTTCGTTGACATGAATCGTGATATTTTAACGCGTAAATTGCAATATGATCTAGGATTATAAGAAAATACATGAAATAGCTGTGCGCAGAACAGCAAATACGTCCGTATCCAAAGTTTAGATTTACTTAACCCGATCGTACAGCAGCTTTGAAATGGAAAAAAAGTGCACTTACTACACCAAGCAACAACAAATGCGTGCTTATTAATATTTTTAATTACATTTTACCAGTATATTGTTAATGAGTCATTTAATTTGATATGTGATCAATGTCAATTTTGTTATTACGATGTGACCTTGCCAAAGGTCCTTCAACTTTCGTCCACTACACTTGTTACCTTCCGCCTGGTGACCAATAAATTACAAACAACACCATAAACTGATAATTAGTGACCCAGCAGTGTGACAGGGTCTGATCAAGCATGCAATTCACGTGTACAGGGAACCATAGATCACTTTGCATTTTATTGTATGTAAATGACCAAGGTGTATCGAACGTACTTTTACGATTACAGCCAAACAAGGGGGACGCCCAACATTGTGTGACATCTGTGCATAACAAATTGACGGTGTTATCTTTGAACATTAGCATCCAGTACGCTCTTCCTGTACTCGCCGGTTATTTCCCACCGAGCTGTATAATATTGATGGGGACATCGCAGCGATTGGTCGAGGCGTGAAAATAACAGTGCTATATTCGCGATATAGCAGAGTCACACCCTCCTTGTTAGAGAAGACACCTTTTAACGTTTTACGCCTCAGTTTTATACTGCTATGATATAATAGCAATATACCGCCTCATCAAAGGGTTAACCAGTTCTTCTCAACAAATTCTACAGCACCTATACAGCTTTCGTGGAGGTTAGGAGATTTATAGACCCCCCTTCATTATTATTATTCATTATATAATAGTGGTGTCAAAACCAATGAATTTTGTGACGTCATACCCTCAAGATTCTTACTGATAATGCATTCGATTATCCACCATTGTGGCCAGAGGTGTTTTCTACATCTACAAATTCACTGGCATCGTACAAGTATAAAATAAGAACAGTGTGACTCTTTCCAGTCCATAATTGACTCATTGCCAGCAAAATGTGCAATCCACATACTAATGTACTGGGCTTTGCTTCGTACATTATGTTTTGCAAAGTTTGCTTTTGTTTTGTCCATTATGGGCCGGGGAGATGTACATTATTGCTTAATTTTTTACATAAATTGGCGCACGCTATCGTCAGTGCTTATACATAGGGTCGTGAACTGTCAAAATCTCATGGTACACCCAACGCTTGGACAGATTTGTTACTAAATACATCGTAAATGCTCGTCATTTCACAAAGATGCGTAATGTTTTGTGATGTCAAAACTGTGTAGATGCCACACGAGAATAAACATGGTGGAGATAATTTTTAGAACACTTGCGTTCTATATTCTTGGTTTGTCAACTTTGTGTAGCTGGGATTCGAGTCGCAAAATTTAGCTGGCGAGGGTACCCTGCTTGTGGACACTTTCCTTACCAAGATATCTGATGAGATGAGAAATATCCATCTGTGTTAATTTGATTACATAGCAAGAGCTGAGGAAGGTGAAGACAGAACTATGTCAAAACCCCCGCAATGGGTTGTCATGGTCACTTTAGGCCAAAGTAATTAAATTCTTTGTTTTGCGTTCCTCTAAATGGGAAAAGGTATGCGTCTAAGCGGCTGAAAAACACACACAAGAAAATTTAACACAATGTAATTTGATTGCAGCAAATAAAAAATTGTAACAAAGTTTTAGTTCAGAAAAGCTAAGCGGTCATGTCCTAAAATTTCCTATTCAAATACATTGTGTGTGTTTTTCATGAAAACCTTAAAAGCCTACGCGGGTGGGGACGCAAAACAAAGAATTTAATTACTTTGGCCTTATGATGTAAATACAATACATAATATATTAGTCACTTTCGTCTCGTATTTCAGATAGGATAGGTGCGCATCTGAAATATTTGTGAAGGCGGGGAACTATCAGAAAAAATGAAAGCTTCAATTCTTACCTCAGCATGACGCAGTTTCTCTTCCTATCATTATTCATCTCCCCCTTCATCCATTCACCGACGTAATCGACTGGTCTGCCGCCATGCCAAGTAAACTCTCCCTCAGTGGACCTATCGTTCATAGCTATCCAGAACATGCCGCTGTCAGTCCGCTGTGAGGTCAGTAGCTGTGATATCAGGTCCTCCGAATTTTCGTTCAGAACCTGAGCCAGACGGCCCCCAGGAAAAAGCGATGCACAACGCTCATTCGCTCTGGTCCAGCCTAGTTTTCCGAGTTTGTCGGACACGATGTAATAGGATCTTGGAATGACTAATTAGAGAAAATATTTGGTTCAGAATGCATATGAATATGTATCTCGAACAGAAATCGTCTTTTGATTCAAACGTGGGTCTGTCTGTCTGTTTTGCGTCCGGTTTATAAAATAATCAATTTTTAATCAACATCTTTGAGTGAGCGCCGGACTTACTGATGCAGACCATAGCGCATCACATAACTTGCTGATCAGAAAAACAATGATGACTGCACTTGACGTTAAACCTAGCAATCTCAAGTTGAAAGAGAGAAATACATCTGGGATTTTACATCAAAATTTTCAAATTGTAATTTAACTTTGGGAACAAGGCAAAGTTTGTATGCATTATTCGTTTTGGTAGATGAAAATCCGAGTTAGACAAATTTACCTTCTGTATCCCATGCAGCGGCTTCCTTTAAAATAGAAAGAAACAGTTCATTTTCATTTTATAAATGGTGAAACGTAAAATTAGAAGTGTAAAATGGTAAATGAGTAAGATGGGCCCATACATAATAACCAAAATGGTCTATTGCATGGGTCTGTATCACTGCCAGAAATTCGTATTAACTGTTCAGTCTAAAATGATAAAAGCGAAACAAATGTAAACACTAATAGCAAAAGATGATTTCTATTTGTAAAATTGCTGTTTTAACTTTTGAAATAAACAAGCCAAGCGACATGAAAATAGGGTGACCGGACGAGAGGTTCTCCTATTCCCTACAATGGGGCTGACACGAGTTTTCTGAGAGTGAATGCTCGAAAGCGAAGGCTTAAAGGGGGACCCAGGTAATAATAAATTGTACAAATTGTACAAATAAAATGTACAAATTGTACAAATTGTACAAATATGTCGGTGAACAAGGTAATGACGTGAAAATCTTAAAGTTTATGAACACATTTTGTCAACAAACGTCAGAGGGGACGCCATCTTGGAAGTCTTCTACTTGCACTCGAACGGTCGCTATGAGAGACCGCGTGAACGGAAACGGTTGCATTTCACAGTGAATGTTGTGAAGACTAGGAAGTCAAGATGAGTGCAAAAATTTCCTAAAAAGGTCTTGTTTCTTCCGAGAAACTGCCGACGAAATTTTTACTTTGAAACGGCTATGACTTTTGGCATCATTTTCCAAGAAGGGAAGGAATGGCCATGCGGGCAAATAGTACCTTAAATATTTTTCTACTTGTTTTGTGCTCTAAAAAGACTCAACTCTGCAGCGCAAATTAGCGCCCACGGTTTTCACAAAGCAGGAAGTAAGGTTCGCAATAGTGCCGTACTTGAACCCGTGCGCACCTGTCTCTGCCCAGAAACAATGGCTTGTATCCATGATACTGGAAACACAAAGGTCAGCGTGAGGACAATCTTCCATTCTCTTTCACTGGACTTATCAACCTATACAATATTCTCACAGAAATGATTTTGAAACTATCAATGCACCTTTCACCTGACTCATTATTGTACAGTTAGTCATCTTTGAGCCATAGCATTTTAACAATATTTGATCCGATTTTTGGTCACACTGTCTCATTATTCCTCATGACAATATTCTCAGGGAAAGAATTTGGAAACTTTGATTTTCCAGATGCTGCTAAATTGTGATCATGCTAATTGGCCAAATTATTTTTTTTCAGATTTGGACTTTGTACCAACACTTTCAACAGGTTCCATCAAGATTTTGGCAAAAAATTCCAGTTTTAAAAATCGTCCGGTCACCCTAATGAAAATTGAAATTCGAAAGCCAAGTCAGAATTGTGAAATGTGTCACTGGAGGTATAAAGTGCATGCCTTGTAATCTTCAACTGCTGCCACTGGAATTCAAAAGATTTTTTTTTCAAATGCCAGAGGTTGGAGAGTAATTTCAACCTACTCTCCATGCTGTTTTTCTTGGTATTTTCAAGGAGGTCACTCCATTTCTTTGACCCTGAACCTGGCCTTCGCCTAAATGTTGAGCAGGTGCACATGTTCCTTACATGTACTAAGTTAGTTAGCTGAACTGAAAGCATGGTTTGAGGAAGGATTCTGGTACACGATTTTTTAAAAAAATTCGTTAGTTTGTAGCATCCCTGCCATATAATGCATACATTACAGGATTGTTCGTCCGTTTAATTTTATATACGTACCGTAGAAGCAGCGGAAAGTATCCCTGCTATAAACGTCACTACCGTGATTTCGATGAAGTGCGGTGGTGCCATCATTAGGGTCGCCACGAGAGAAACTGTGAACGCGGCAGGTTTCGGCGAGGCAGCCCCGTCCACGTGACACGTCCATCTGGTTATCAACAGTATGCAAATAAGTCGAAACATTTGCATACACAGTTGGTCAGTCACCCTTGATGCCGAATGGCGATGTACACGTACTGAAACTTGAAAAGGGAATCGATCAGACTTGAGCGAAAATACTGTGTACTTACTCAAAGTGGACATTAATTTTACCCTAGTCCTTTATGAAGGAGGGTTTCTTCAACTGTGAACATCGTAAATTTTAATTCCTAACAGACTGAAGTTCTTTAGTTCTGTCAGTAATTATAGACATATATTTTTACGTCAAGTTATTGGCACCAACAAACAAAGAAACCCGGAGATGAAGGTTTACATATTTTTACCAATCTATCTTTTTCTTTACCACTCCCTCCCCCTGTGCCCGTAACAGGCTCAAACTCAATCATAGAAAAAAATCTCATTGAAGTGGACATTCCAATAAATATTGAACATGACTTCAGATAAACATTCAAATCGTCAATTACTATTGATATTTTCATCTGCCGTGGTATCATTTCAACTAAATTTTCCACGAAGGCCAAGAACATTGATTTTTTTGGAGTTGTATTTTTACGAATGTGAGATCGCCCCTTCCGGATATTGTCCACATAATAATAATTTATCCGCTTTCTTTAGAAAGAACTGTGCTTACAAAATTTGAAAAGAAAAGTGTTTTAGGAAAGGTCTCTGGCTTTTCTCTGTCTCACAGTCTTGAGCTCATTGATATACATGGAAACTTCAACACAATAAACTGTCTTCAGATTCCGACACGATTGGACACTGACACATTAAATTTGATTTGTCTTTTCTCTTCGGGTTGGGGGCCTGTTAAAAAAAATTCCACGGGATTCCTGGTATTTGCAATGAAAAAATGGGGCATGTAACGGCTTATTATGCATGCGCATATTTCGTCTTCAAAGAGCCAATGAGAAGAAAATATACACTAAAATAAGTAAACACAAAACATTGATACCACTGATCAAATCGTAAAATCGTTATTGTATGTCATCCAGGTTGAGCTTCTTTTCCACTCTGAGATGCGATTCGCAAAATTACTGAACGAGCTCACACGAATGACGGACTCGGCAAGGCTCTCTGCGGCGCAACTGTCGTTGTCGACGGGTCAAGCAAGACTCTCCGCGGCGTAGCTGTCGTTGTCGACGGGTACAAGCAAGGGTCTCCATGTCCTTGTGATGTACAGTAATATATTAATGTTATTAATAATTATAGTACATGTCATAACTATTGATTTTCATAGAGTGCTGTAATTTAATGATTCTATGAAGATGACAAACGTATAATAAACCATTTGGCTTATAACAGTTTTGCCGAATACACATATATATCAACCGATCCGCAGGGCCAAGGAAGCTGGTAAAGTCTGAAAGGCTTACAACCTTTTGTGACATTTAGTTCAAATATAGACCTAGCTCAGTGTGCTATTTCCATGACCCAACAAGGTATGATTCTCACTGCATACTCTTCAGAACAAAAATTTTAAGGTTTAGATATAACTTTCCGAGTATATGTTTTTGATTTTCCTAAGGAAGGATTTACAAACGTACATATAGAGAGTCCGCCTATTTGGTAGAGTCATGTTGAAACTTTGTCAAACCACGGTCAAATAGCGCTCCGCTGCAGGTCAACATGTCCCAATTTAAGCCAGTAGTTTGAAAGTCCTATGTGTGTTTACTTTAAATTTCATATTAATGGCCCCAGCATCGGACTGTTGATAGTTTCTCCAGTATTCCACGAGTCACTCGGTTCAGTTAATAACATTCGCCCCGAGAATGTGTTTCAAATGGTATGAGTATAATTTTAACCCTTTTCAAATAACCCATAGGCCTAAGTGTTATACTTGGTAACATCGAAAATTCTGTTTTCCCTTTAGCGCTAACTCTAAGATTGGCGGCAGAGCAGTTCTCAATGCCTACCGTACCCCTTCTGCACCTTACACAATTGACTTATCTAGATATAACTTTCAAAGCATCGGATAAGATGTTCCTACGATGCGATGCATTAACTACAATAAAAGGAGAACGTCAATTCGACTGAATCATGCTTAAACTTTGCCGTTCCTGCCCGAACCCTGATAATGGAGCACTCCCCTGCGAGTCACTGCGCCCTGATACAGTTCTGTATGAACTCCCAGGGAACTTTGATATACTATGTGCACTTGTCATATCAGCGACCGAAGGATAGGACCTTTGATAGTCGTATCCAGTATTCTCCGGGCCAACTTGGCTTGGTTCATTACACCTGTGTCAAGAAGACGTGTCAAATGATATTGGTATTAATATTAAGGACATGGAAAGTGGAAACACTTTGTCTGGCAAATGTTAAACCAATGGTCTTCTGTTCGTAGAAACGTGGTCCAAATCATTGCAGGAGATGTTAGCATCTGAGTCTCACAGTTTTCATGATAAAACATTTGCTAAGCTTATGGATGACAAAAGTGTCTCAATTACAAACCGATTGTCATCATGCTGATAAGACCAAAACGCACGTCATATGTAATTTAATTGCACTCTACATGTGTAGTGTCGATAGTATAGTACCAGAAATGCGGTATATATCAAAGATTAAACTTGTGCCGACCAAATTACTGACACGGCCCTGTTCCGCAAACCTGCACACTGCAAAAGTTCGGTGAATATCGTTATTAACGAGGTGAGTGTACTTTCTGACCTATGATCGCTTCTACATATATTCCCGCCGATACTGTCCCGCTCGATTTTCTGGCGCAACGAAGACTGATGTGGGATGCGGTGAGTATTGCTTTATGATAACATTTGATTACAAGTGTAAGAATTACTAATGTTTTAAGTCTTTGAGGAACCAAGAGAAGTTTATCGGGCCAAATCCTCTCAAAAGGAATGGATCATTCCTGTCATAATCGTTGAGCACGTTGTTGCTGAAGTTCGTACAATATGACCGACCTGTACTTTTGAAGGTAATATGTCCTTTAATTAGATACGAAAACTAAAATCCCGACATGAACTCTCCTGCATATAAAGGAAACCCATGGAAGTTGGTATATTCCTTGAAAGTGAATTAATTTGCAATATTTAAACTTAGTATGAATCCCTGCTCATATATTTGGATTTCATGGGTTGAATTTTTGCTGAGTCATACAAAGTTCAATAAATCTAATGTAAAATAACGTTCAACAGGAGAATATCGTTTATTCTAAGGTAGATGAAACTGTAGACGATTGTTTATTTTCTCTGTTTGATCAAACTTGACCTTGACGACTTCGCAAAACTAACTGAGCGAAACCCAAAATATGTCATTCGGTGCTTTTAATCGTGATTGTGTAAACCAAAGTTTAATCTTGCTAAACTCTTCACCGTCGCTTGTCCTTTCAAGTGTCGTTTATTGATGCTCAAGATGGAATGCATCTCTGTCGCAGATGTTTAAACTGTCAAAATGTTACTCTTCTGCACCACTCGACAATGTGAAAAGCAAACCAAAACAAGTTGACATCGACGATTCTATTTCCCCCGAAAACATTACTCTGTACGCTTGGGGTCATTTGAGTTTCAAACAAGCGGCCCCGTTGCCGATATTGCTCTCGCTGAATCATGTAACCATGGACTGTGAAGGGTATGCTCTAGAGATCATAATCACTGACTGGTTAGAGAGGTCATCTCTAAATATTCTCGCCCGCGGGCCATCCGGGTACTTGCGGGTTCTTAAGTCATTTTTGCGTCACAGCGGGATGAAAAAATAATTGAAGTTCGGATTTTTCAACCATCAAACCACTATTCACAGTTTCAACATGCATAAATGACATAACTTTTACATGTAGTTCTGCTTTTGTTCACACAATTTCTGTACCATTCGCTTTTCTGTATCGTCCGATCTCTCATTCACCTCTCTCACGTGCCTTGAACATAAACCATATAAGGTTGCTTAACACCAATTTCTGAGAAGAAAGCAATCTAAAATTTGTAAGTTTGATCTGGATTTTTGTCCAGTTGGTTTGGTTGTTCTTAAATGGGGAACTTACAAAAAACGGGAATTATAAATACCATGATAGAACTGTACAAAAATTATCATAAAACAAAAGCACGTCTTTTAGAAATAAGCTATGGAAAAGGTTCTAAGGCTCTCATGAGTGAGATCTGCGTCTGAATGCAAGTCTTAGTGGAAGGTTATGAAAAGTAAAACCCATATCGATATGCTCCAATTCTGCAAAATTCAAATTCTCCAAGATTGAATTCTATTAGTGGGAATGCAGTAATCAGATGCAACCTTTATGATGCAAGATGGGAATTTGTTATGTTAAATTGTAACAAGAAATTTAGAAGAATAAAATGGAGAGTAATAATGTTGAACTGTGAGAGGGAAGCGTCGAGTTGTAAAATTGAATTCAGAATAGTAAACTTGAAAGTGGTAACTTTGGCATGAATTCGACACCAGATGACGTGCCTGGTAGCACTGGCTTCCGGATTACTAATGAAGCAAATAGACACATTGTTATCACAGGGTTCACAGAACACGACCCTCCGTGAGCATAAACGACCCAATGCATGTGACAGTCGGGCAATTCTGTCTCGTGACCGAACGATAAAATATACCCAATTTTGCACTCCTTGATTTGGAAACGGATACAAGGGGAGGGTGACCTCAAAGTACGCAGCCTTCAACCCTTTCTTGTTTGTGGTCGCAATAATAACATTTTCGACACACTGTACCGGTCATGTGACTTTAATAGGGTTTGTAGAAGATGTGCGGAATACTGTGAAAAAGTGCCAATGATAAACATAGGAGACGTTCCTTGAAATTGAAGGTAATTTGACTGGAAGTAAATGATGAATTTTAAAATATTTCGAATGTTTTGCATATGAAGTTTCCAGAGTAAAATTTTCCGAATGAAGATGAAATTCGAAAATGAAAGAAAGCGGTTAATTTGTTTTGAGTGGAATATAGAGGGTCTAGAAAGCCCGTTTGCGATGTATTTCCCCTGCCTTTAAGAGAGTGTGTCAAATTATGCAGAATACAGGAAGTGGGCAATGAAATGAGTACACTTCATGGTGCCGGATAAGCATGCTTTTCACAAGTCCTAATTATACATTCATCCCAAACAGTGCATGTTTAATCACCCGCTACACCTTATCATCTCGTTCGCATAGGATGAAATGCAGCTAGTATAGTATGCGCTCAATATTAGTGGGTGATTAATAAACAAACAAACAAACAAACAAGTAAACAAATAAATAAATAAGTCAGGGAACGTACACCAGGTGACGGCTCAGAACATTAAGATGTTCTAAGCTTGTTATTCAGTAAATGTTTCATAATAAGTGAGGTTGGTCCGCGATTTCGAATGGATCATCTCAAATTGTTTCTCGGTCTTTCTATGATTTTGAAATACCTAACCAAGAAAACATGCCTACGCTGAGGAAAATAACCATCGAAATGTTTGTTTGGATGTGATGATAAAAGTGAAATATCGGCTAGCAGTCCTTGTAACACGTAAAACCGATATCCATGGCAATGTACTATGGTTTATGTATGGCTATCAAAGGCGTCAATTTTCGGTCAATGGTTCTACTCGGGAATAAAAAGGACGCCAGGCGTTTTACAGACTCAGTACGCCCATGAGATCACGTGATGGCGATACAAACAAGCCCACCTGTGTACCAACACGTATGGAATACACCAATCCGATTAAAATCAGATCACAGTCACCTGTGGTCTATTCCGCCCTGCGTCTATATATGCACTCCATAGACGCGTGTACATATGCCTGAGAAGAAGATTTGGTTTCCTGACTTTCTTCTTCTCATGTATATCTACACACGTCTATGGAGCGCATATATAGACGCAGGGCGGAATAGACCACGGGTGACTGTGGTTTGCGCACATGGGTTTGTTTGTACCATTCGAACTCTGGGTTTGAACAACTGGTTCCACTCCGGAATAACAAGGACGCCATACATGTATGCCCAAGAGATCACGTGATGCCGGTACAAACAACCCACATGTGTACAAACGCGCGTTTGCGCACCTGGTTTGTTTGTACCGTACGTGGTCCGTTCGTATTCTGCGTCTGACCTAGTGCCTCCACGGTACATCTTTCGCAAAGTAGGCATCACTGTAACGAAGTGTTCAACCATGGAGGTAGCAGAGATGGTTCAACGCACACTTCTTTACATTATTTTTAAATCGGCCTGAATGAAAAATTTATGTATTTCACTTTACTTTCATTTCTTTACACTTTTGGTGGCATTCAAATTTGACATCCCACACACAGGGGTGCAATATTTAGGACACAGGCCAACTGGGCGAAGGCCCTATTGGTTTCGTTCGAATTCTTCAACCTTCTTCTTCATTCTTTTTTTAAATTCTTCTTCCGTAAAATCTTTGTAGCTCCTCATCTCAAAAAGCACTCCTTGTATCATTACGAAACCTCACACCCTTTGTAGGAGTAGGGCGGACAAGTGCATGACACATATGGACTTGAATGGGTTACATGACCTTGGCGGCCATACTGGATTTGTGAAAATCCGTAAAATGGCATCTTCTCAAAAACTACAGAGGATTCACATCAAATTTCTCGTGCAGAATACTTTTACTTGAATATACTGAAATTGCAATAGCGGTCACGTGACCTCAGCCGCCATGTGAAGTTTTAAATAATGTCAATTTAATCCATAAATGTCTTCTCCAGAATCGATGAGCCATTTGAACTGAAATTTTGCTCACATCAATATCAGTAGGAGTCATGTTTGCGAAAGGCAGTCAAATCGGTTTCGTGCTTTGGCAGCCATATTACTATTTACGGAAGACCTACGATAACCATTAAATAATGTAACAATATTTTCTTCACCAAAACCAACAGCCCATTTCAGCTCAAATGTATAAGAATGCACCACAATTTAACTGGGGTAACTTGTTCTGCGTATATGTACAGCAGTATTGTAATATATTCTAACCCCCCCCCCCCATGCTAGGGCCCAAGTAATGCTGCTTGCAATGCTTGCTGCCTGATGTCGATTTTGTTCTGCATTCGCGCATGCTCTGTTTGAAAGTT
>LD344331.1:34719-47294 GCA_001465055.1 Ptychodera flava | reverse complement strand
TTGAAAGACTCATTGAGGAAAGTTAGAGCAAAAGTTTAAGTCTTTCACTTTCGAGGCGCATACTACCTTAAAGTTATACAGTCACCTGTAATCTAAATATGCCCATATATGGTCCTTGGTATTCAAAATACCCATGTGCGGGCGCTGTTTTTAAAAAGCGGCTACCCGCTTAAAATCTGTGATTGGTTAGATTTTCTCTTTCAATGGTAACTGTGGCAAAATTGGAACAGGTGACAGTATCCTTTAATATGTCCCATGCTGTGAGATTATATTTGAAATTGACAGCTTCGGACTTGAAAGTAGCAGCTTGTGACGTGTTTGCTGATGATTTAATTTAGTGGATATTAAAAGCTGTTGAAGGATCTCGACGTCCTGGAACGACTGCCAAAAGATGATTATTCTATGAATTCACTGGTCCTCCCAATACAGACTGTATTATTTCTTCCTGTGCTCATTTCAAGTCACCGAACTCAAAAAAAGTTCAACGTGACGGTGGAAACTGCCATAGTTTCTTGTTCGACTTTGATACATTTCGAACAAATATATCGTACGACTTGCAAAGCATGATAAATTGCAACATCACCTTTTTAGCAGCTGCTATAGGCCGTACAGCAGCCAGGTGGTAAAGCGAACATGGTGGGTTTATTAGTCCCCACGCACACCCTCCGGGGAGACTTATAGATTTGGTCGTGTCCGTGCGTGCGTGCGTGCGTCCGTTCACGCAGATATCTCAGAGATGCCTCGAGCGATTTCATTCAAACTTGGCCGCCAGGCGGCCGTTTTATTACGATTTTTTTCATGTACAGAGCCATAACTCAGGCATATCTCGACCGATTTTATTCAAAGTTGGTACAAGGACATTGACCAATGTCATAGATATGCAAGTCAATTCTTTCTGTAATATGATCCAATATGGCTGCGTGCGGCCATTTTGTTATGATTTTTCCGTGTACAGAGCCGTAACTCAGACATGTATCAAGCGAATTTATTCAAAGTTGGTACAAGGAGATTAACTTATGTCATACGTATGCACGTCAATTTCTTATGTGATACGATCCAATATGGCTGCCGTGCGGCCATTTTGTTACGATATTTTCATGTACAGAGCCATAATACTCAGGCATATCTCAACCGATTTTATTCAAAGTTGGTACAAGGACATTAACCTATGTCATACATATGTACGTCAATTTGTTTCATGATATGATCCAATATGGCTGCATGGCAGCCATTTTGTTACAATTTTTTCATGTCCTTAGCCAAAAGTCGGGCACGTCTCAACCGATTTTATTCACCGATTTTATTCAAACTTAGTACAAGGACATTGACCTATGTCATACATATGCACGTCGATTTGTTTTGTGATACGTTCCAATATGGCCACCGTGTGGCCATTGTTTTACGATTTTTCATGTCCGGAACCATAACTCAGACATGTATCAAGCGAATTTATTCAAAGTTGGTACAAGGACATTACTTACGTATGTTATACATATGTATGTCGATTGTTTCATGATATGGTCCAATTTGGCCACATGGTGGTAATTTTGTTATGGTTTTTTCATGTCGAGAGCCATAACTCTGGCAAGTCTCAACTGATTTTATTCAAAGTTGGTACATGGACATTGACTTATGTCATACATTAGATCAAATATCGCTGCATGGCGCAGATTTTGTTACGCTTTTCTCATGTACAGAGCCATAACTCAGACATATTTCCACAAGTATCATTCAAAGTTGGTACAACGACATTGACCTATTTCATACATATGCTCGTCAATTTGTTTCACGTCATGTAGCAGTATCATGTCAATTATTGAAGTTTAGTAATTAGCCTGATATATCAAGTAATACTGCATCAAATTTCATGTACAGAAGCTCACATTGCTTTAACATTGAAAAAGACATTTATCAGTGTCATTTTAATTAATTTGTAATTGCATATGTAATAAACTTTCCTAATTAGAATGATATATCCACAAATACAACGTCAAATTTGATGAAACTAGATACAGATGTTGATCTCATAGTGTTGTAAATACCGCATCAAACTTTATGAAATATGGTACCGGTGATAATCTGTTAGTGTTAGGATAGTATGCAAAAATGTTTTGCAACATCCTGTCGATTAATTCCTAGTTGACTCATTAAATGAACTTTAGAATGGTGGCCTACATTGGTTTTATGTTTTCATCACCATGGAACTCATTCTTGCCCATTGAGCGCCATCTGTATCAAAGTATTTTTATCACAAACCTAATTAATGAAGAGCACTCTATCCTCTCTGAGGACTTGTAATCAAAGTACCCATTAACAAGTGGGGACTGTGTCATCAACGATGACTTGTTTGCCGTGTCAGGTGATCTCGCTCCCTCGTACAGTACCTTACGCGACCAGCAAGGACATTTGAAGGTGACACAGATTGTCAAAGACACCAAGCGGCTTACTAGTACATGATGAATGACAAGCAACTGTAACCTTTCCCCTGAAAAAAGGGGAACCTTGGTCATGTCAATAATACTAATGACGGGTGTCACTTGCTGCGTTTGTTTAAAAACTCAAGGCAAAGCTATCTGTCTCTTCACAAAAGAACCTCTGGAAAAATTGCATCCGATAACTACATTTTTCACCTTCATCGCCTTCTCAAGACACACATTTTCACTTTCATATATTTGCCAGTCATTCGTAAATGTTTTAGAAAGCTGTCTCGACTAAATACGTAGACCCGCGGGTAAAGCCTAAAAGCAGGATCCCTTTGAACATGACCTCAGCCAACACTACGCTACACGTGACACATTTTCACGTTCAAAACTATAGGATAAGAATGTCTCAAGGTGGCGACTTAGCTATTAGAACGGGAGTGCTGTAACCTTTACTCTGCCAATATTATACTGTCTTGGCTGATAGTGTCATTTAGGGTCATACTGTTTTGTTTATTCCACGTACTCGAAACGAGCTGAGTCACGACCGATGGTGCTGTAAGGGCTGAACTTACGCACATACTAGTAGTATGAACACACACACACGCACCCCCCCCCCACACACACAAACATATATATGTGTGTATATATATATATATATATATATATATATATATATATATATATATATATATATATATATATATATATATAAAATAACACAAAACTACTTCAAGTATAAGGTAATGGTATCTGTGACTTAAGTTTAATGCATCCTGCAATCATCAGAAAGATGGAGAAGTGAAAGTAATCTTAGCTCAACAGTCTTATATATGTATGATCGGGACGTACCGTTCTATTTGTAGGTGGTGTTAAACTTTGACAAATAATTCAAATAATATTTGTCAAAAATATTTGTTTTGGTGGCGACAATATATATTATTTGTCAAATTTTAACACCATGGAGGAAATTCGAGTCAACGCACCATCCTGCAGTCATCAGTCAATCAGCATTGACGAAAGCCTGAAACAAACAAAAAAATAAACAGCCAGACAAAAACATCGGTCTGACTTCATCTGGTCGATGTGGGGGTTACCTTATGAGTACCTTTGGTATAAGAAACGAATGTAATAACGGTGCGTTGACTCGAATTTCCTCCACCCCTCAAAGTATTTGCGAATGCAGCCATACGGGAAAAAATCATAGACAGACTACATTACGTGCACTTCAGATCAGGAAAGATTAGCAAATTACAAAGTAAATATAAATATAGCTTTAATCACGTGTACAACGGCTAGACAGCGATTTTAAAGGGTGACTGCAATTGATCTTTGGCCTCCCTCTGAAATAATTGAACAGTATCCACACGTACGGCTCTGAAGGTTTCCATGCCGACAGTTCTAGAATCCAAGCCCACCATGCCATTAAAAGTGGGATTCGTAAGTTGACCTGACAGAAATGAAGATGGGGTGAGGCGGGAAATCAAACCGTCACTGCTTTCTTCTCCGATTTTATTGAAACTGCACGAACACGTTGTAGTTTCACCAGCAGCGATGATGATGTGATCACGACTACACGATCACCGCAAAAGGATAATATGCATCGTTCCAATGTGGCTATAGTTCGAGGTGGCCTCGGTAATATATTCATATACTCCAACTTTACCCATAGAATACCCTCTGAAAAAAGTTGTCTGGGAAACTATGACATCGTTTCAAAATTAATAAATAAATAACAAAAACAACAGCAAAAGAGGGGAAATATCAATAAAATGACACCCAAAAATGATATAAAAAAGGAATTTTATCACTTTCAAGCCACGCAGATGCTAATCATCAGGTTTGGTTCAATTGACCTCCCGTCAAATTCACAAGATGTCTTCTGTTTCATCAAATCAATAATGGCCATGACGAAATCTGCCCAACTGCCATAGCTTCAGTTATCAGATGACTTGATATACTTTATAGTGAACGGGTCAGTTCGACGACGCTGGACGAAAGATGAACTCAGTTAGGGTAGACCCATTTGATTTCAAAGGGGGGTGTAGAGGAAATGGTCATGTCGGCAATCTTTTCCGTCCATGTGACAGCTAGTTTGTTTGAATCAAATCATTTTTTTCCGGTTAGCAAAAGCAAGGCATTGTTTTCTCGGTAACGAATTGTTTTAAATATGCGGTACATAATTCTACCTGCAGATGTTGGGAATCACGTGTATGGTGTAGCTCCGCCCACCAACTCCTCTACTAATTAAGCAAAGTATGCATTGGACATGTCATTAATAAGGCGCGCCTTTCATTAATCCTAATGATTATTCATACTAAAAGTTATATATAGACCTGTGATATTAATGAAGATCAAGACTTGAACTTAGTAATTCTAAGACATAACACAAAGCTGTTTGTGGCCATTCTGTCTCTCTCTAACCCAAACCTATCCCCAAGTGTGTAACCCAAAACATGTCACTGGTTCAAATTTGCACCTACAAATAACTTGTAGATATCTATGTAAGTCGTAATACACAACATCAGTTTACAATACATAAACTTCATGTACAAGAGACGACTGGTAAAACACCCATTCTGAGAAAACTGGCCTGGGGAGTGGTGTACTCCTCATCTGTCGGAGTTCCTTTCCTTCAGGCCGTCATAATAGTACCAGGAGCTGGAAGAAAACATCGTGCATTTGTATATAGTGTGACCGATTTCAATATGTTACCCAAACTACTGCCATAAAGTTTTCAGTAGCTTGACGGTGACTGTAGTCTGCAGTTGAGAGAATATATTGCTTTTAAATCTAGTCACTTGAATCCTCTTATGTGTTTTGCATTTTTGCCCATAGCAAATGAATCCGGTAATGTGTTTCCAGGGTCAACCGTTGCAACAACAACATTTTGCACAATAAATCTAAATCAGGCTTCTGTATAATAAATGCTGGCAAAAACATTATAGGACTTGCTGAGAAATATATTGAAAATGTTAGCGCCGCCGTAGGCTCTATGCCTCCAGAATATGGGAGAATCAGATTCTAAGTTTGCTGATTTCAGCACATTAATGACTTCTGTTTGTTTGAACAAGTTTCTAAGCTATTACGAGATCATTTTTCCCTCCTCCCCCTGCCGACAATGTTTTCTCTCCAAACCCTCCCTCCCGAGGAATCAAATGGTCCTCACCTTAGGTTACGGTGTCAATGTTTGAGAACAATCAACATACCGTGAACTCTCATTTGAGAGCGATGACCACACCTCCTTCGTTTAATTAGGAACTGCAGATTCCAAATATGGTTTAGCAATACTTCCAAAGTTAAATGAGTTTTGGATGGCAAAAAATGACGTCATCAACCTTGTACCCAATGGGGCTTTAAAAGCGGCCCCAACCAGCGGCTCACATTATGTTCGTTGTCACTCTGATATTAAAAACACATCATTGTTAGCTGAGGCACTACAACCGTTAGAACATCCTGCACCCGTAAAAATCGTCGACACACAAAGTTACAAGGGATCAAGATCAACGATGCAGCTCCTGGCAGTCCCATTGATTCTTGACAAAGTCAAGCAGAATGTCAGCTCAACTTTGTTGGCGCTCTGCGTTCTGACTTTGACACTGATGTTCTTATGGAATCGTTCCAAGCCCTCAAAGCGCAAAATGGACCTACCTGGTCCATGGGGGTTGCCGATCTTTGGATGTGCGCTGTGGATGGGAGCTTGGCCGCATCTGACGCTGACCAAGATGGCGAAGAAGTACGGGCCCATCTTCCAGGTGCCTCTGGGAACAAAACCTTTCGTCATTCTGACTGGGTTGAAGCCAATTAAACAAGCCCTGTTGAGACAAGCTGTCGAATTCGCAGGCAGACCACCTTTTGATTCTTTGACGAGCGTCTTCGATGGTAAATCCATGTCGTTTGGTACGTTCAGTAAGGAGTGGAGGAAAATAAGAAAGATTCAACATTCGGGCGTGAAGATGTTTCTGACTGGAACTCGACTCAATGATCTAGAAGGTATCATTCTCGAGCAAGCCAATAATCTTGTCAAGAGCATGACGGCCAACATAAAAGACTCGAAGGGTTGCGTCTTTAACCCAAACGATGGTGTACGTTTTTCCATAGCAAACGTAATCTGCTTCATGTTGTTTAATAAGACCTACGCTAGTGACGACAAACACTTACAACGCTTAGTGATATTGTCAGAGTTCTTCGTAAAGGCAACACAAGCTGCAAACCCAGCCGACATTATGCCCTGGACCAGAATCATCCCCAGCATTGATAAACGCCAGACAGATTCCACGAAACTTTTGAACGACATAAGCGAATGGATCGCTGACATGATGACGAAGCTCAAATCTGGTGAGCGAAAGGAACCTGTGGTAGATATCACAGATTACGCGATGAAGATCCGAGAAGAGATGACTCCGGAGGAGATGGCCAGTTTGAAGATGGACCATTCAACAATCATGACAATCTTAGATGATATTTTTGGAGCATCTTTTGAGTCTGTCGCGACGAGTATTCTATGGAGCATTTTGTACATGATGGAGTACCCCGACGTACAGAGTCGAGTACAGAAAGAACTGGATCAAGTTGTAGGACCCGATAGAACGCCATGCCTAGCTGACAAGCCCAACTTACCCTACACGCACGCGTGCATTCATGAAATGATACGCATGATGTCGGTCGCTCCGATGGCCATCCCCCACCAAACGATGTGCGACACCGAACTGTACGGCCATTTCATCCCGAAAGATACCACGGTCCTGATAAACATATATGGTACAAACCACGATGAGACGGTGTTCAAGAACCCCCATGAGTTTAATCCCGAGAGGTTTTTGACAGAAGATGGTACAGCGCTCGATAAAGCCAAAACCGAAGACCACATTTCGTTTTCTCTGGGTCGTAGGCGATGCATGGGCGAACCACTTGCCCACATGGAAGTGTACCTGCTCTTCGTGACGATGATGTACCACTGCACCTTCAGGAAAGTCAGCGATGACCAAGTGTTAGATTTCAGAGGGAACTTCGGACTGACAGTTCAGCCGGACCACTTTGATGTACTCGTTAATCGCAGGGTGATTAAAGGCAGATAAGTGAACCACCATCTTTGTATGTTCTTGAAAAGAATAACGCAGAGAAAAAGCAGGGTCAAACCATGATGTGTCGGAATATATATCCAAAAAGTCTGGGTTTTTTTCACATAAAATTATACTTGGCCGACACAAATAGGTTTAAAGGTGAATTAATTACGGAAATACTTGATAAGTTTTTAAACCAAAAGTCGATACCATTTTCAGAATACTTGCATGAGATTATTTGTCCCAGTTCAGGATTTCTTTTACAAAATTTTGAGACACAGACAAAGTTTCAATGGACTTTTGCCAATATCGTTTTTCTTGGTATGTCTGATAACATTCAGCATCAACGATGCATTTTTTTTAAATTTCAAAACAGGCATTATCGAACTGTTGAATCACATCTGCACATGTAGACGAATGAAACTGTCGGACAAATTTCAAAAACGTTAGTTACTCTTGTTCACCGCATGCATCAGATTTCAGATTTGCGTTGAAATCCCAGTGGCTGATGTTATCATTGATTTGTATGATAGAAAACTGACACGTTGCCTTGCTATCCTGAGTCTTACCAAATGTATTGTTTCATCGCAATGATTAAGAAGTCCAATAAAGACGGCAGCATGGATAACATAAAACTCTGTGAAAGGCTCAGTGAATGGTGTTTGTGTTTGTGTTGTTTGTTGATTGTGTCGCTGAATAATTATAATTGCTCACTAAAATATTTGGCCACCCGCAATATGCGGGAATGCATGGCATGTTAGGCATATCCCGCGCCTGTTTCTTCAACACTGAAATGCCATACATAGGCAGGGCTCGAAATTAACTTTTTTCCCCGGTAGTCCCGTTGGACTACCATTTTCTGAAGTTGGTAGCCCAGCGACAAGGTCTGGTAGCCCATGCATGAATGAAGAGGTTTTTTTTGTAAAGGATATTTTTATTTTTATCTAGACAATGAATGATTTAGTTTGCATGATTCTATCCAGTAAGTGAATTTTCTAGTCATTTGACATCAATACCTGCAGATCATAGCCTTAGGAGAACGATATAGCATGTGCAGTGGACAACGGTGACGCCTCAAAGTTTGATTGGCTATGAATTTCAGGATGACATCTTGGTACAGTCATGTTCCTAATACTTTCGTGACAATTTTGACTATATTTCCCCCACCATATCATGGGATGATCTCGGAAAGCGAAATTTGTGAATGGCCCGACAGCTTTTTCTTTGCAGTTTGAATAAGTTTTTGTTTAATTGTGATTGATAAATTGTGATTAAATAATTATGAAAATGAACGTTCACTGGCCATCATTTCCCGAGTCTGTTATCCAAGTACATCAATAATATTGAAAGTTTGTCGCAACAAAATCGACATGTCCTTTTCTGTGTCCAGCTGGGTTGACTGTATCAGCGTCGGTCATCTCACCGCGATTAACATTATGTCGCCCACAAAGTAATTTCATGTCCCGGGCTTTGGTAGTCCGTGTGGGCTACCATTTCATGGGTTTTGGTAGCCCCAGAGAAAAGTTGGTAGTCTATGGACGCGGGACTACCGCTAATTTCGAGCCCTGATAGGGCATAGCTTTTCAAGAAATCGCTCTATATTGTCGTTTCTTCACACGATAGAATTTCCATATTATTCTCTGTGAAAAGTCACACCAGCGCTATTCATCAAAAAGTTACTGTTTCTTCAGTCTATTACCTTTGGAACTGACATCAAAGGCACTGGATTGTCCAGTGAAAATGTACCGCAGTTTACAAGGTTGCGCTGACGTGATTTTAGACGCCTGTGAAGACCTCAAATACGTCCCTGGATGTTCAGTTGAACACACGTGACACGTTTCACGTGCAATAAGATTGTTATCAGACTGCCGACGGCAGAACGAGAGTGCAGTAACCTTTACCCTGTCATTAGTACTATCTTACACTACCTTGGCGAAGGCTGCGTTCATAAATAATCGTGAGGGGGATGGAGCAATCGTGATTGATTTTTTTTTTCAGATCCCATTTAATACATTGAAAAATTCAAATCCTCTCATCTATATGATCGAAATTTTTTAAGTCCCCAAACTATCATATAGCCGCATATTTATAACGGATGTACGTGCAGAAAAAAAATAAAAAATTATTGCGCAGCTTTGCTCGCAGATGTTCGACACTACCTTTTTGACACACATAAATATTCTGTAGTGGTTATAGACATGTTGTCAGCAGTTTGAAGAGCCATATATCAAATGGAAGTTCTTAATTGATTCCTTCTTAAATGCATCAGTGGATTTTTTTATTTATCAGTCTAATCCGACTACAGTTAATCCAAAGCTGGTTTGGTCAATGGAACCCGCTGAAGAACACCCAAAACGACGATAATGATTGAATTAGAATCTTGTTGATCTAAATTTTACTTTTGTGTTATTGTGGAGCGAGAATGTCAACATTTCATTCACTGCGTGAACTTGAAATGAATTGTTTTATTTGTTTTAAATGTTTGTCACTATAAAACAGTGACGTTTCATCGTACGTTTGTAGAAAATCAAAAACGGTGACCCTATTTTTTTCTTTAATACTTGATTATTTTAATATACCAGAATTCACACATTCCTAACGCAAAAAGCATAGCAATAGCTAACATAAGACTGCTGTATAATAATACTCGGGCTGTGTGAATATATTGAAGCATTCCCACATGATTTAAAAAAACTACAAAAAAACTTATGTTGATACACAATACAATGCTGAAAAAAACCATCAAGTTTACAGTAACATACCTACTGAAGTAAACTAGTAGAAGTAAACTATACAATTACATTCAAGGAGATGATCACATTTTGTGTGCCGTAGTCAACATTTTTTTTTGAACAATGATACACCTATTTTCCATGTTGACCATTGTCTACAGATGACTGTCAAGTCCCCTGGTCTTCCATGTGTTGCTCTCCGGCCTGATCTTGTGTAAAAGTATGTTTCACTGTCATGAGCGTCATATGACCCAAACTCTTCTTCAACTACATCAGAGTCAGAGCTATCTCTGTCACTGCTGAAAGTGACACTGCCCGTAGGCAGTAGCTGGGCAGTAGCTGTATTAACTTTGATAATTATGACAATATTTTTGTTCAGTTTATACAACTGCGTTCTTCTTCTACTCCCTACAGCATATTGAACTGTCCAATATTCAGCTTTCCAAAACAGCCTGTGTATGTGTTCAGTGCATGTGCATCATTAACAAATGACTTTCAGTCTGGTACCTCTAAACACCAACAATGTTTACATATACAGGCTTTGTTGATAAACTGAATATTGTATGTTTCAACAAACAGAAGGGAGACAACAAGAAACTATTTTTGATACATTACATAGAAATATTGTAAACAATTATCAACAGTTGCAGCTTCTGCCAAATTATATACAAGGCCTACTTGTTGTTTATCTTATGGAAATTCAACGGCATTTGTGCATTTTTAGAATTTTTCGAAATAAAAGTCATGAAATCCATAGTTCTAGATTGTGTTTAATTATCACTAATTTTAGAACCACTGGATGACATAAAAATATTATTCATTTTTCATTGAATTACCGACCAATTTATGGAATCTGAAAATGTAAATAATGATAGGGAACAAAATATTTTCAGCCCCCTCCATATGCAGAGCAAAACTCTCAAGTCCTCCTCTACTCCCCCCAGAAATGTCAAATCTCCCTGAATTTCTCCAGCCCCCCTCCCCAAGTATTTGTGAATGCAGCCTGATAGTTTCGTTGAGAGTCAAACTGTTTGTTTATTACATGTATTCAAAACTCGCTGAGTCACTATAGACTTTTTCCCCTCATCCCACAATGCACCGCTGTGGCTACATCAAACACCGTATACACACTCAAAACAACGAAAACATACTGATTTTGTGTTGTATAACGGATTGCTATATAATATAATGACACAAATTTGTAAAGCCAAATATTGCCCCGTGTATATTCTATCCATCGACGACGAAAGCATAGGTCAGGGTGTAATCAGCCATAGAGTTCTATGAGCAACATACCCTGCATATACCCTTCGGCTAAAAGTTCTATGAGTAATGTAAGCTTTGTATACCCTAGTGCGCACTGCATCATGGAACCGGTTTAAAGAACTATTTTATGTATCTGATGCATGCATGTATGTATGTATGTATGTATGTATGTATGTATGTATGTATGTATGTATGTATGTATGTATGTATGTATGTATGTATGTATGTATGTATGTATGATGTATGTATGTATGTATGTATGTGTCTATGTATGTATCTATGTATCTATGTATGTATCTATGTATCTATGTATCTATGTATCTATGTATGTATATATGTATGTATGTATCTATGTACCTATGTATGTATCTATGTATGTATCTATGCATGTATCTATGTATAGTATGTATCTATGTAAACATGCATTTCACATCAACACACTCATTCGCTTGTATTTCCTTTTTTGCATTGTTTTATCTGAATCAACTGTCACTGTATTGCCAAAGATGAAAAAGAATTTTGTTTTACAGCCTCTTGTGATAAACACCAACATTTACGAAAGGCTGAAACAAAAAAAAACACAAAAAACCACAAAAACAGCAGTCTGACTTAATCTGATCAAATTTGTGGGTTATTAGTCCCCACGGACACCGTCCGGGGGGACTTATAGGTTTGGTCATGTCCGTGCGTGCGTCCGTGCGTGCGTGCGTGCGTGCGTGCGTGCGTGCGTGCGTGTGTGCGTGCGTGCGTCCGTTCACACAGATATCTCAGAGATGCAAGAAGCGATTTCATTCAAACTATGTACAAGGATTACTTCATATGTCATACAGATGCACGTCGATTTGTTTTGGGATACGATCCAATATGGCCGCCACGCGGCCATTTTATTACGATTTTTTCATGTACAGAGCCATAACTCAGACATGTTTCAACTGATTTTATTCAAAGTTGGTACAAAGACATTGACCAATGTCATAGATATGCACGTCAATTTTTTTTGTGATACGATCCAATATGGCCGCCAGGCGGCCATTTTATTATGACTTTTTCATGTACAGAGCCACAACTCAGACATGTTTCAACCGATTTTATTC
>LD344331.1:24084-34604 GCA_001465055.1 Ptychodera flava | reverse complement strand
TGCCACGCAATTATCAGAGTTATCAGAGGCAGTTATCAGTGAGAGTACTTGATATACTACAACCATTTGCAGTAGAGCGCGAAGCCACTGCAGTGAACTGCAATAAAACTGCTTACACTGATTAGTTTCAGCTGTAGCCGTGGCCACTTTGGTGTTGAACAAGGCTACTTGATAAAGACCAAAAAGTCTGTTTGTACAAAGGCAAAACTAGCTCTGTCTGAGGCTCGAGTTGTAAATGAGAGTTTACGATTGGCACCCTGTGTTCAAGATTAAGATACAATGTAGCATTACCATGCACTGGTCCATGTACAAATCTTTTTTATTTCAACTTCCCCAGACAAACTGTCTGCATGGGACATACAATGTTGTCGACTTTGCCAGCTGGCTACAGCTGAAACTAATTAGAGTGAGCAGTTTTATTGCAGTTCACTGCAGTGGCTTCGCGCTCTATTACTGAAAAGGGTAGTAAATAGTGAACGGGTCAGTTTGAAATGATGGACGAACCATGCGATTTCATTGGGGGGGGGGGGTTGAGGATAAGATATGTCAGCAGTTTTTCCCCATCACTGTGATAGCAAATTTGTCTTCTATCGTAAGTCCCGCGTCAAATTATATTTTTCCGTAAACAGAAGCATGAAATTTTCTCGGTAACCATTTGTCATGAATGTGCGGTTCATAATGCTACCTGTATGTCACTGGTTCAAATTTGTACCTACAAATAACTTGTAGTGTTCTATGTAAGTCGTTATACACAACATCAGTTTACAATACATACAGCTCATGTACAAGAGACGGCTGGTAAAACATCCATTCTGTGTTGACTTATCTAGGGAATGCTGTACTCCTGATCCCTCGGACTTCCTTTCCTTCAGACCGTCACAAAAGTACCAGGAGCTGGAAGAAAATATCTTGAATTCGTAGTGTGACCAATTCCTATATGTTGCACCATTAAGTGCAAACTACTGCCATTAAGTTTTCAGTAGATTGACGGTGACCGCACTCTAATAGGCGAGCGGCGAATCCACAAAAGGGCCTTATTTTAGGAGTTTAATGTACCCACCTTACATACGGCCACATTATACGTCATTTGAAAGCTTATTATCTCTACTTTAAGAAAATTGACGATGTGGAGCTGCCAAGTAGGGCCATAACCTTCTAATTTGCATAATTAACAAGGGTACTCAATTTGCATAAATGCGATATAATATTTGAAATTTATTTATAACTTCTCAAACGATACATTTAAACTATCGAGTGATATATCAAATGAAAGGCCTTTCCATGTAGAATACAAAATGGATATTCAAAGAGATATTGAAATTGATTTCATTGAAATATTTTCATGTTTATATGGAAAACAATATTTTCCCCTTTTGAATAACAATATTTTAAAAATCTTTACACATACAGCCACAACACACAGCCACATCATACATCATTTGAAAGCTTAGTATCTCTACTTCAAGAAAATTGAGAATTTGGAGCTACCAAATCGGGCCATAACCCCCTAATTTGCATAATCAACACGCATACCCAATTTGCATAAATGCGATATAGTATTATAAATTTATAGTTAACTTCTCTAAACATACGTTTAAACTATCAAGTAATATATCAAATGAAAGGTATTTGCATGTAGAATACAAAATAGATATCCAAAGAGATATTGAAATTGATTTCACTGAAATATTTTCATATTTATATGGAAAAAAATATTTTCCCCTCTAGGATAACAATATTTTAAAAATTTTAACACATACAGCCCTATCATACAGCCCCATCATACATCATTTGAAAGCTTATTATATCTCTTTGAAGAAATTGCCAATGTTGAGCTATCAAGGAAGGCCGTACCCCATTTATGTGCATAATTTACACTGGTAAGCACTTTGCAGGAATGAGCATACTTTTACACTATCGAGTGATATATGGTATTTGGTAATGGTATTTGCATGTAAAACACAAAATTGATATCAAAAATGATATTTAAAGTGATTTTACTGAAATATTTTCATATTTCTGTTGAAATAAATATTTCCTCTTTTGAATAATGGTATTTTAAAAAATTTAACTAAAGTATTAATGCAACCACAAGTATTATGATGTGAATAAAAAAAGTGCGTAGAACATGGAGAACAAACAGCTGAAATTAGTTCTAAAAATTATTACTTTTTTGTTGAATGTATGTTTTAAAATATATGAACACCTCTTCTTGTTTACAATATTATCCAATACCGATGTCTAGCTTTTATAGGTCAGAGGCTGATTCTTCGAATATGCCTTTTGTTTGGAGTATAATATAGCCATTCACAGCATAAGGAAACTTTTTAATGTTACTCAAGAATACCAACATTTTCTTATAATGTTGTAACCATGAAAACAGGATATATATAACATTTTGATTTTAACATGTATGGTAAATGATTTGAACGCCAACATTATTTCGTAAAGATGTGTTGGGAAAATATCACCAAATACTATTAAGTGCAAACATAAAAAGATTCACATGAACGACACTATTGTAGTTGTTGAAAAGTAGCTCTGTAGCTGAAACAATGTGTTAGAGTAAGCTGCAGTCAAAGTAATGGCATGATTCATGATCCAAACCATTCATGTCATTTCCAGTATATCTAGTAATTGTAGGAATTCATCATCCTCTTCTTCACCAGCATTGTCATGAGTAAAACGGTTGCCACAATTATCGCTGCCTTGGCAGGAACAAAGGTCTGTGTAGGGAAGATTAATTTGACAGCAGACACAATTGGTGACATGTAATGAGAGAAAGCAGCTCTACACATCGTTCATATCTTAGTTGTTTGAATTTTGTGTATGATATTGTGTATATTGTAAGTGTATATTATGTTATGTTTGGCCATTTTATGTATAGTGTTGATTTGCCATGGCGAGACGTAGCCCTAATCTACGTGTCCTGCCCTATGGGGTAGCAAGACTAATGTGACACTGCGATCCTTTGATGCTACCTTTCGAGATTAGAGTTGTCTTCATCAGTCCTTCATTTTCTTTTGGTGAAACATGTGCACTGATTGAATGATTGTAGGTGTTACCAATCGAGTTGTTCCACTGAAGTTCAGTTTGTTCAAGTACGGAAGCTAGAATGTCTACTGTTCGTTCAGGCTGTATTTGTGTATGCTCATTTGAATCGGAGATCGGACTGTTGTAGGTTTTGTGAAGTTTGGCATCATCGTAACGTTTATATTTCCGTTTCTTGTGTATGTGATTAGGTTACGCCCACAAATAACGGTGGGGGCGGAGGAATTCGGGTTGGATTCGAAAATTTTGAGAGATTGTAGAGGGGTACTTGGAGTTTTTGATCTGCATATAGGGGACCTTAAAATGTTTTGGTTCCCTTTTACTTTTTACGATTCCAAGGTTTTGAAAGTAACTTAATGAAAATTTAATGACATTTAAATGTCATCCGATTGTCCAAAGTTAGTAATAATTAAACAAGATTTAGAACCGTTTTGTCGCATTTCATTACTTTTATCTCGTAAATATCTTGTATTTTGTATTGTCTTGTTGTTGCATGATTGTTCTAATGTATCGTTATGTTTCGCGTTTAACAAGGCCCTTGAATGTTACCGTTTGGTTTCATGAACCGCAATATACCTGTTTGTTTTGTGTGTGCTTTGCTGCCGAGAATGTTCTCTTTGTTGCACCGATGACCTTCATAGATAGTGAGGTCTAACGATATGATTTCTTGAGAAGAGCTTTCGAAAATTTGAAAGTATGATGCATTTGTTTATGTTTGATATGAATCAATTAAGCTCGTGTTGAGTTCCAATGAGAATCATACATCGTCTCTGAATCTCAGTCAGAGCGATATTTGTTCAGTGTGTTGCTGAATTATTCTCATTTTGTCTTGAGAAATGTAATGTCGGGAATTTCTGGTAAAACTGGAGATCACTGTTTACTTGAAAGTGTTGTTTTTCAAGAGAATTTTCAGCATAGCTAACATGTATTTTAATTTGTTGTTGGTTTTTTGATTATGCAATCATTTGATGATCTTTCCTGATTTAATGATCTGTCGACTGATTCCATTGCTTCATTGTGCGTTGTATTAGTGTACATTGAAACAATGTATAGTGTTACAATGTCGCATTGGCCAGAACTTTTACTGTCTCAATTTTCCGTATAAAATCTGTTGTATCTTTGATGTATGTTGTTTATTACTTCACGATTTGTTTGGGGAAATAGTCAGTGAATTCTGATCTGTGAAAGGTTGGACTGCATCATCCACTTATAATTGGGCGGCCCACGAACTTTCCTGGTTGGCGTCATTTTGTTCACTTGTATTTTTAGCATGATGTACTAACTTGTAGTGGTGCTAGTATTTTACTGTTAACTGGATTAATCGCCATGGCTAATTAACACTTTATATAAAACAGCCAAACATAATATACACTGACAATATACTCAATATCATACACAAAATGCAAACAACGAAGATATTAACGGTGTGTTGAGTTGCTTTTCCTTCACTATATAACAATAAGTACGATAAATGAAATATGGTGCCTTCCGTCAACATATTCCACATAACTGAACTGAAAATACAGATGTAACACAGATGTAGTAACCAATGATGTCTCCATCAAAACAAGATTTCAAGAGAAATTGAAACAAAAATGACATCAATAAAACAAAAGGGCCATTCGACACACAGCTATTTATAACAAGATTGGAACTAATTTGGGATAATTGGATGGTGAAGTAATGTCGGTTTAATTTGCAAATTTAAGCTCATCTGCTTTTCGTTTTACTTGTTTTTAAGAGTAACTTGTTATATTTCAACACTCAACTATAGAGCGCAAAACACGTTTTAGAAAATTAGCAAAATATGAAGACACAATTATCCCGAATTAGTTCCAATTGGTTTTATGTATTCTTGTTGTTCATCTATATTGGAATTAGACAGGAAAAGGTTCCAGTCTGCGTATCCTTAATAAACAAAAATCAATTGCAACACAAATTCAGATATTTATCCCCATAACGTGAGCATTATTCGTATTTATTACACAATATTTTGAATATTAAAAACGAGTCAAGGTGTTTACGATTTAATTGAAAATATTCAATAAGAATATTTTGAATACGCGTTTAGAGTTCATGATTCTATTCTACATGCAAATACCTATCATTTGATATATCACTTGATAGTTAAAAAGTAAGTTTAGAGTACTTAACAATGGATTTTTGTGATTTAATATCGTATTCATGCAAATTAGGTACCCGTGTGCATTATGCAATCAAAGAATTACAGCACTATTTGTCAGCTGCATATCGTCATTTTTCATGAGGCAGAGATAATAGGCTTTCAAATAACGTTTGATGTGGTTGTGTGATGCGGTTCTATGTGTTAAAATTATTAAAATATCGTTATTCAAAAGGGGAATGTATATTGTTCTATATTAGTACGAAAACATTTTAGTAAAATAATTTTAATATCTCTTTGGATATCCATTTTGTATTCTCCATGCAAATACCTTTCATTTGATATATCACTTGATAATTTAAAGTATGTTTATAGTAGTGAATAAATTTCTAATTTTATATCGCATTTATGCAAATTGGGTACCCATGTAAATTATGCAAATTGAGGGCCACGTCCGTACTTGACAGCTCAACATTGTCAATTTCTTTAAGTAGATATAGTAAGCTTTGAAATGACGTATGATGATGCTGTACGATTTTGCTTTTTGTATTAATTTTTTTTTTAATATTGGTATTGAAAAGGGAAAAATATTTTTTCAATATAAATATGACAATATTTCAGTGAAATGAATTTAAATATCTTTTTGGGTGTCTGTTTAGTATTCTTCATGCAAATACCTTTCATTTGATATGTAACTCGATAGTTTAAACGTATGTTTGGAGAAGTGAATAATAACTATCTAATATTTTATCGCATTAATGCAAATAGGGTACCCGTGGGATTTATGCAAATTAGGGGCTACGGCCGTACTAAACTGCTAAATGTTGTCTATTTTCTTCAAGTAGAGACAGTAAGCTTTCAAATGATGTATAATGTGGCTGTATGATGTGGCTGTATGTGTTCAAATTTTTAAAATATTGTTATTGAAAAGGGGAAAATATTGTTTTCGATATAAATATGAAAATATTTCAGTAAAATTATTTTAAATATCTTTTTGGATATCAATTTTGTATTTTACATGCCAATACCTTACATTTGATATATCACTCGATAGTTTAAAAGTATGTTTAGAGTAGTTAACAATGAATTTCCTAATTTTATATCACATTTATGCAAATTGGGTACCCATGTGAATTATGCAAATTAGGGGGTTATTGCCCTACTTGGCAGCTCCACATCGTCAATTTTCTTGAAGTAGAGATAATAAGCTTTCAAATGATGTATGATGTGGCTGTATGTAAGGTGGGTACATTAAGTGTGAAAAATAGGTGAGCCTGCCGCTCGCCTATAATAGTTGTTCAGTAAGAGTTTGGTAGTCTAATAGAAGTAAAGTGAAGTGATAGTGCAGTTGCCAAACTCAATTCTTGTGTAGTTGTCTTTTCTTCAGTCCAGTGCAGTCAACTCTTTTCTATGGCGATTCCCAGAAGAGGCGTCATTTTTTTGGTAATTTTATATCTACTGGAACTAAGAATATATAATGTAGTGATTTAGTAAGCATTTGATATGGTAAACTGTATTTGGTGTTGCAATGCGGTAAAAAAAACATCAGAAAACATTGTGATTTTAGCAGGTTTAGTTTCCAACAACTTTTCTCAAAATTTTTTCAATTTTTAAGAGTATCAAGATCGTAAATAGTTGGCACACTTCCTGCCATCTGGCCATTGTACCTCTTATGCAAACATGGTCAATTCAAAGGGGTGGCCCATTAGACATCCTGGGGAGGGGTCCTGGCAGATTTTAAAAAAATAGAAACAAGTGTCAATAAAAAATCAGCCAGAGAAAGTTTGACAATAAGAAAAGGTGGTAGAGTGGGAAAAAATAATGTACAATGGATCAGATAAAAAGATACCGCAGCAATCTTCCAGACCCCCCTGATATCAAATGGTCCACCCCTGATATCTTTTTGCACGCAATTAACCGTGCAGTGTATATTAGTTTAATATGTCAAGTTAGGTTTAGGATTTGAAGGAATAGTCAAGTTCACCACAGTTAAATTTCTTAACTTTATCTCTTGTGTCATCACCCTTGTGTTATTGGTTAAGTTTGTAAGTTGTTCCAAATGTGGATGCACCAGTCGTACTGGAAGAAAACAATGTTTACTTTTCCCTATAAGGTTTCTGAGTTAATGGTTGTATGTTGAAATCTCTCCATGTATCTGGTGTATGGGCAAAATGTAAAAATTGGTCTCATGTGATGTATTTCAGTCTATGTTAAATATTGTTCATGAAAAATCAAGAAAAGTTTGCTGTGTGCTTGTAAAAGATAATACATTTGTCAATACATAAACTGCCTTGAAAATTGATTGTCTTAAAATTATCACAGAAGTAGAAGGAAAAGAAACTAATCAAATTGATGTCACATATTCACCCTGAGTGCCTGCATAAACTATTTACAACGATGCGGCTAGCCAAGTTAAATCATGTGTAGAATGAATAAGATGAGTAATGAAGGATAATATCAGGTCACTTCACCACACAAACAGAATAAACAACAATGTTGACTACCTATCCCTATGACAATGTATTGATTTTATTCAGTACACTGCATATATTTACTCCTTCGAAGGTTCGAATTTATCAGTTATCATCGACCAATTACCAGTGGTTGTCTGCTTTTGATTAAAACTTTGAACTTGCAGTAGACAATCATGTTGACTTACAATATATCTTGCTTGCAGTAATTGTCAAAATATAGTTGCACATTTTTATCGGAAACCGAAAAGTTTTCACATTTAATGTTACACATGCTACTCATACAACTAGGAAGTAATTGAAATCTTTCAATTTTTCTCTGACGTCCAACATTGGAAAGTTATTGCTGTTGTAAGTTTCCTTCTCACCAGTTGTTTATTTGGTGTATACTGCACATTTTATTCTTGGTTCATCTGTGTATTACTTAACTCTGAGTAAATCACCCAAACATTTCAAGCAAGGACCATCAAATTGTTGATCTACAAAATTGAAAAGTGGCTGTTAAAATGGAATTCTGGCTAAGAAAATTGAAAGTTCAAACTATTTGCAGAGACAATAGCATTTTAAGTGAACAAGTGGAAATAGAAATACCTCTTTTTGTTTGTCAGATAGGAGCAACACTGTGCCCTTGGTGGTATGTTTTTTAAATGACTTGCAAAAATTGATAGTTATTACTAATGTTATTATTGCTAATTGTTGTTTTGCTTGATTCAGGCATACATCTAGCTATCCTATGGATTCTCTTGAATATTATCACAGCACAACTACATCAGCCACCAGGCTGCTTGTTGAAACACCTATTTGTAGGGGTTTTAACTGCTGAGCTAGATGAATTAGTATTGTAGATATTGTGAGTTCAGCCCTATAAAAATGCATCAGCAAGACTGCATCAAAATTGACAACACTTACTGTACATGTTGTTCACAAATTTAGTTCTACGGCCAGCAAGAATATTTTTATGGGAGCGTTTAGAGTAATTTAACATAAGGGCCTTGAGGGGAGGTTGGAGGAATGTGAGGGTAGTCACTCAAAAAATTGAAAGTTACAAGGGGGTTGATCAAAATGTGGAGAGAAAGAAGGGGGTTGCTCAAATTATGGTGCAAAATGATTGAAACACCCCTCAGATTGCACCATTTCACACATCAATTTCTCAAAATTTTCGATGCAAGAGGGGGGAACCCCTCTCAATTCCTCTCCCCCTGTAGTGTTCTAACAGTTTTACTCGGTAAAAACAAATATAAAACACCTCATATTGCACCAGACTGCATCATTGCACTCATTGCAGTCATCAATTTCTCAAATTTTCGATGCGGGAGAGTGGACACTCCTCTCAGGCTTCCCCCTTTGGGGTGTTCTAGCAGTTTTACACAAATTGATAACATCTCTCATATTGCACCAGACTGCATTATTGCACACATCAATTTCTTAAATTTTCGACACAAGAGAGGGTACAGCCTCCTCTGACACTGCCCCCAGCCTCCTGCGTGTTCTCCCCTGTACTTTTGAATTCTGCCCTGTTAGATATCTCAGTGAAAACCTTGTCATGATACCCATCCAAAGTAAACAATACTATACGGTAAACAATACTAGATGGTTGGATAGTGGTTACAGCATGAGCTTTTGTATCTACATTTTATTGTGACTTTGAATTTTCTTTTGCTGGTTTCATCTTTTTCATGCATGAGGTAACCGATGATATTCTAGCAGGATATGAAAGGTCTGTACTATTGTTGTATTTTTGTAAATGTTACAAATACATGTCTTGATATTTAACTGTTCTATGTGAGGGGGGGGGGGTCAGTCAAAATTTCTGTGTCAGAGACGGGGGTTACTCAAATGCATCGGGGTTGGCAGGGGATTCACTCGAAATTTCAGTTACCATGAAATTCCTCTGACTCCCCCCCCCCCAAGGGCCGTAAATGATGACGACTCCCTAAGTAAGTTTTTTTTTACCTCAGGAAAACGTTAATTTTATTCACTCTTCATCCTTTGTTAACCTTTAGAAAGTTTGATCATGTAAAATTGTGCTGTTACAAGTTGTAATATTGAATTGTTGAAATGAATAAAATCTTGGAAAGTAAACAAGTTCCTGTGTCACTGTTCCCGTCTTGTTTCACCATCAGAATCAAAAAGAGATTCTGATAAATTCACACCCCATTGCTCTGCCAAAACCGAAAAAGTTAGCTGAAAAAGTGACATTTTTCAGGCAAGACGCGAGACGTCTCACCAGTAATACCTGTAAGTTCAAGGCAACTCTGCAGAAGATCACATGTTCGGACAAGAGAGGTAACCATGCAGGGAGCACGTCCTCCTGGTTGTCCTGTGACAGATTTGCAACCACATGACATACTCCTGGTGCGCGCGTACTGGTCACGTGTGTCGAGGCGGCCGGTTGAGAGCGGAAACGTGCAATCAGGGTAACCGAGACTAAAAAACAGTCAAAGGGTGCTTCTTTTCGAACAGACTTTCGCTAGTTGCTGGGCTGTTGAGATCTCTCGCAGACCGGTGCACATCAGAGAATCTCCCGCGAGCTGTTATTCCGTCACAATTCTCGAGAAAGCCGGCGGACAGCGATTTCTGAACATGCATCAGATAGCTTTTGCCGACTGTGTCGGCGACACTTTGAAAAGGAGCATGGGTATGAACCTGATCACCCCATGCCTTCTAGTGATATCATTGCTGCTCCTTTGGTATCTTCGCTCAACTCAGTCGTACATCAAACGCACAGTTGATCCACCAGGGCCATGGGGATTGCCATTCCTTGGAAACCTGTTAGGGACTGGACATAAATTACAGGGGGGGGTGGGCCGGTGTTTTTCGAAAAACCGCTGCGTAAAAAATAGTGACCCTTCAAAAGTTCATGCACAAAAATTAGT
>LD344331.1:9617-21980 GCA_001465055.1 Ptychodera flava | reverse complement strand
TGCACAAAATTTTATGACCCTTCAAAAATGCTTGCGCGAAAAATGGCGACCCACCCCCAAAAAACACCGGCCCACCCCCCCCTGTAATTTGTGTCCAGTCCCTTATCTCTCGGATCTTGCCCACACCGATCGTTGACGAAGATGGCAGAGAACTATGGACCCGTATTCAAGGTACACCTCGGTCAAAAACCGGTTATTGTCCTCACTGGACTGAAAACGATCAAACAAGCCCTGGTCAAGCAAGCTATCGATTTTGCAGGCAGGCCAGATTTCGAATCTTTCAAAGCCATCTTCGATGGTAAGTCGATTGCGTTTGACTCGTACACATACCAATGGAAGACTCACAATAAGATCCAGTCTGCCGCTCTCAGTACATTCCTACGTGGTGCTCACCTAGAGAACTTAGAAAAGCAGATTATGAAAGAAGCAAGTCAACTTGTGAAGGGCCTCACTCCCAAGAGCCATAGTTCAGGCGGCAGTATTGTCAACCCAAACCCGAGTGTACGCTTTGCAGTGACAAATGTGATTTCCCTCTTACTGTTTGGAAAGAGATACCTGAGTGGGGACGAAGCATTGCAGCGCATTGCAACGATCACCGATAAGTTCACAAAGGTCGTCGGCTCTCCCAACCCCGCCGATATTATGCCATGGACCAAAATTTTTCCAAGCGTGAAGAAAAGCCAGGCAGAATTTAGGGAATTTTTGAAAGCTTTCGGCGACTGGATCGACGAGAGAAAGATCGAACATGAGAAAAGCTACCAGCCGGGAGTCATCAGAAATATGACCGATCATTTGGTAAACGTGCTTGAAGAAATGGACCAGGCAGAAAAGGCTAGACTCCAGATTGACCATTCTAGAATGATGAATACCTTGGATGACCTTTTTGGAGCTGGTTTTGAGACGACTGCAACGAGTTTGCTATGGTGCATTATGTACATGATGGAGTATCCCGTCGTACAAGGAAGAGTTCAGAAAGAACTGGATCGAGTTGTAGGACCCGATAGACCGCCATGCCTCGCTGACAAGCCAAACTTGCCTTACACGCAGGCCTGCATTCACGAAATTCTCCGCATCACGTCACTCGTTCCATTGGCCATTCCTCATACAACCACGTGTGACACACTTCTGAACGGTTTCTTCATTCCCGAAGGCACGCTAATTTTACTGAATCAGTGGGGGACAAACCACGACGGGACAACTTTTGAGAACCCCGACGAGTTCAACCCCGACAGGTTCATGACAGAAGACGGCTCTGCACTCGATAGATCCAAAAGCGATAAATATTTGATATTTTCTCTCGGTCGCCGTCGATGCCTTGGCGAACCCCTCGCGAATGTGGAACTGTTCCTGTTTTTCTCGACACTTATGCATCGCTGTACCTTCAGAAAGGTGAATGCTGACCAGATTTTGAATTTCCGAGGGAACAACGGACTGGTAATACAACCAGATCCTTACAGTCTTCGTGCGACTCTAAGATAATTATTGCACATAAATGCAAAAGTTGATGTCAACCTGTATCGACTCGTTTACCAACACAACAATGTGGTCATGCGAAATGCGACCATGACTGAGATATATTTCATGTTAGCACTAATGCATGAAGAGACTGTAAAATTATATTGAATGCTGAAAATTATTCTATTGTTTATGAAATTTTTGTTATGCCGTAGTGTATATACATAGTTTTGTTGCTTGAAATTTTGCGCAGGATTTCCGCACATGCAGAAGCAGTTAATGGATTTTTTTTCAACATAATTCAGAACCAAATTGTAAGCATATAAGTCTTGTACCATACAGTCTACGCTTTTAATTTCATGTTTAAGGTCCGGTATATTATAAAACGCATTATCTAATTAACATACTTCTCAATCATAGAAATTAATAGCAACAAACATGCCTTGGTAAAGAGTCTTATAAGTAAGTAGTACCTATGTGAAAAGTTTGATTCCAATATGATATTTCTGTAAAGTTTTTTTTAGCGATTCTGACATTTCTGCAAAGTTTTGGAACAAGTTACTGGTTGTGGTTTTTTCGGGTCATTGTAACTGTAGCGGTAATTTCGCGTTTAAATAGTAATATTATAAAGGGTTGAAGAAACAAAACCTCCATCCGCCTCCTTTACTATTAGTCCTAAGAACCTCAGGTCGGTTCTAGCCATTGCCAAATAAGACAACGGTACCAAATTTCGCTCAAATCGGGCAAGGCATTCCTTAGATATATTATTCTACAAAGACTATTATCAACTTTGTGCTGAAGTCCAAATAGAAAAAAACGCCAACCCCACACTATTTAGGTGAATTTCTAAAATTTCGAGGAAATTTACGACCGCTCGTTGCCTTTTTAGAAAGTACAAAATCAAATTGAGAGTAACTTTCACTGGAAACGGATCAGATGTCACAAATTCTGGCAAGCCCAGTTTTTTCCCGTCCAGGTATCAACAAAACAGTAACTGTTCCTTTCTCCTGTACAACATGTAAAACTGTTACGTTTGTTCCAACCACAATGTAAACATAGGAACTCAGAGGTCGGACTTTTAATAATTTCTGTATATTTTTTGTGCCAGCATCTATTGCGATATACTGCCACCGAATCAGCAATGTAAATATTCAATGTAGTTTGGTAGTCTTTATTGCAATCTAGGTCACGTATGCATTTCAAACTTCAAATCGGAATAGGGATGTTCACTATTTTGGAAAGGGGAGTGGTGCATGTTAGAAAGGTTATATTGGAGAGTGTCACATTTTACACGATAGACCACCCCTAAAACCTGAGAGTCACATTTTAAAACGAGATAAACCACCCCGAAAAAAACTTCGGTCTACCCCCATCACGCCTGAATTTTGAAAACTCGGTTCTCGCTATGAGTCTAAATGCCTCGTATTGTGTTACATTGGCGCTTGCTTTGTGTATAGTTTTTGACACAAATGTTTGTCTTGCTTCATGCGTCGTTTTCAACATTGTGACCTAGACTAGAGTATTAAGTGATCCCTTGTACACAACATAACATGTTCTGACTCGACTTGTTCTGCCAGAGACGAATATCACATCTCCTGTATTTCTTCTCCCGGGTGAGATAATTGCTCATTGTGGAGACGCACGCAAGAAGCTTAAGAATCGACGTCAAAAGGTTAATGCGTTTGGTTCGAAGTTGATGTCGTCGAAAGGTCACCTTTGACGTCACATCACGATCATTTACAATTCAAATTTAATTTTACATCATCGTCATGGTTTTAAAACAAGGATATGAATTCTTACTCTCAGGGGATTTATCAAGTCACGTGGTTTATCAAGCCGACTTCTCTTCGGCGTGTTTCCAGTTCCCCTGAGTGCTAACTCGTGCATGTCTGCTGTTTGAGTTCTTTCAGTGTGAAAGTCAAAGGGAGGGTGTTGTCGGAACTGCGCGTGTGCGACTTTCTTGTTTACAAACAATGTATTTCATGAATGAAATCTAGATGCATCGTGTCAACATAGCAATATTCATTGTATGTAAACAAACATGTTTTAACTCTCATCAATCGCCCACGTACTCTAGATACGGTGTTTACGTTGGTAGTAAGGGCCCTGGCAACCTTTGAGCAGAGTTCCGACGACACCCTCCCTCTAATGTAAAATCTGCGTTCACAATCACCTGTGGAGGGGATGGGGCGGGTACATTAGAAGGACTTGAAAATACTCAAGGACTGAGAGGGGGCCGGGACTTGAAAAAATTAATCGCTGCTGATTTGAAGTATCATTAGTGACTCATATTGAACACCCATAAACATTGCTTCACCTAGCTTAAATTACTGAGCCACAATGTCTTGTCCAGCTATTAAGTTGGTATTTGCACACTCTTTAAACTCTTCTTTTACAGTCAGACTGAAGAAAAATCCCAGAAAAAACGTTTTCTGGGGTTTATTTTTTTTCTTTTAAATAAAAAAGTTTATTATTCATCAATACATCATCAACATGAATTACCTTTCAAAACTCAATTTTCTCCATATTACATTTCACTTATTTAAAAATTCTGTTGCCATCTACTACTTGTATTATCTAACAAGAAAAAATCTACAAGTTATCCAAGAACCTTAGTTTTCCTTATCATATTGAATAAGTTAACACTTCTCTCAGAAATCTCCATATGTTTCCTTGATTGACAATTCTTTCTTTATACACACAAAAGGTTGAAACCATTATAACAAGACTGAATATCGCTAACGGTTCACAATCTAAAAAATATCCATATATTACATGCTTCCACATCAGCTTTATTTGTGTTCTATACTTCCTATTCAATGTTTCCATCAATTTGTTCCAAAAATTATTTACAGCCTTACAATCAAACAGAAAGTGCTGGCAGTCTTCAACGACATGACATAATTCACACTGTGGGTGTTGCACTTTTTTCAATTTCCATAAATTTAACTTGTGTGGTATTTTGTCATGTAACAGATAATAATTAAATTGACATATTTTTTTACAACCATGTTTTTCACTTTTATTGTCCAAATAAGCTTCCAGTTATACGTAGTTCCTAATCTGTTGGTCCAGATCGTTGGTGCATATGAAATGACAGCACTTTTTCCCAATAGATTCCAGTAGAAGTCTTTGAATGTGAATTGGTATACATCACTATATTTTCCTTGGTAATTTTTTTCTCAGTGTTGTTTTGTTTTTTCTTCAAACAAATAATGCATTCTTAGCCAGCAACATGATATTTTTCCATTCACGCGGTATGGCATTTTTCAGACTAATATGTTGCATTAACCACTGTTTCTTGCTTTGCAATTTACTTAACACACTATTTTGTTTGATAAAAACACCATTTTCGAATAGATCTGCCACATAGATAAAACCTGACTCAATCCATTCTACGAAAAACATGACTCTCTTATTATAATGAAGCGATTTCCCCAAATGACCTGTTCACCTATGTCATTTGGCGTTTTTTCTCAATATATCATCTTGCATGACAACATTATACCAGCTCATTAAGACGTTGGCATAAAAACTGGTAATCTTATCTTTATACCAGATATGAACTGAAAATGCTCACGTGTTTCGTTATTATTGCAGTTATGTGTAAATTTGAACCTTTGGCACATGTTTGCAACTTCATTGAAAGTATGATGATCAACATAATGAACAATATTCACCGCCCATTAACTCTAAAAGATCATGAAGTAAACAAATATGCAATTAGCTAGAATAAAAATACCTTCTTTGACCACCACTTTATATAGCAAGTGTAATTACCTTTAGCCAAGTCCTTCAAGCCATATATGCCAAACTGTGAAAGCTCATTAGATATGAAAATTATAAATTAGCTGACATAAATATGTGAAATGACTTTCAATATTGTTTTAACCTGGTATAATCATCAATGTACACAGCATGTTTTGCCAACTTTGATCAAGTAAATCCCAGTATATATCCCTAATTAGAAAAGATCATTGAAAATGCAAATTAGGAATTGGCTGACTTTCAATAATGTTGTATCATAGTATCTTTAATGTATATAGCAAGTTTCATCAACTTTAGTCCAGTCAATTCAGATATATATCCCTAATTAGCAAAGTTCATTAAATATGTAAATTAGGAATTGGCTGAAGTAAAATTGCTTAATGACTTTCAATAAGATTGTATTATAGTGTCTTTAATGTACACAGCAAGTTTCATCAATTTTGATCAAGTCAATTCAGATATACATCCCTAATTATGAAAATTCATTTAATATGCAAATTAGGAATTGGCCGAAGTCAAAATGTCTTTTGACTCTTAATAATGTTATATCACAGTATCTTTGATGTATACAGCAAGTTTCAGCCACTACAATCAAGTTAATTCAGATATATATCCCTAATTAGGAAAGTTCATTAGATATGCAAATTCGGAATTAACTGAAGTAAAACTGCTAAATTACTTTCAATAATGTTGTATCATAGTATCTCTAATGTATATAGCAAGTTTCATCAATTTTGGTCCAGTCACTTTAGATATATATCCCTAATTAGCAAAATTCATTAAATATGTAATTAGGAATTGGCTGAAGTAAAAATGCTTAATAATTTTCAATAATGTTGTATCATAATATCTCCAATACATGTAGCAAGTTTTGTCAACTTTGGTCAAGTCAATTCAGATATAAATGCCTAATTAGGAAAGTTCACTAAATATGCAAATTAGCAACTATCTTTCATGTCACCCTTTAATGCTTCCCACTGCTGATATATCTTGGTGTGATCAACATTTGTAGCAAATCTCATCAAATTGTGTGCAGTTGTTTTTAATGTATATCCGTTTTTTCTAAAATCATTAATTAAGAACTGCCAGCCATTCAATGACATTTCAGCAATTATTTCTCTGTATTTTGTTTATGTAAGATCTATTCTAGAGTACGGCTCTGTTGTGTGGTCACCCCACCAGCAGGGCCTGTCAGAAAAAAATTGAGCGAGTACAAATTAAGTTTGTGAAATACATTTGTCGCAAACTCAATGTTCACTGTAGCAAATCCAGCTACCCATTTTATAGCAGAATTCTTAACATTCCTAAGTTATACAATAGAAGACTAACCCTTGACATGTGCTTTTTATACAAAATAATCCATTCACATTATGATATACCAAATATTCTAAATCAAATCTGCTTTTATGCCCCTAGTAGAAATTTACGCAAGAAACTCCTTTTTAAACCAGGCTTGTGTTCTGTTAATTGCAGAAAATTCTCGACAGTGCCTAGATGCATGTCTATTTTTAACAATATCTCTTTCAAATGTAATATAGATATTTTTTCTACGCTGTGTAGTTTTAAAACTATTTTATCCAGTCATTTTAACAGATCTCCTTTTGGATTCGTGTATGTTTTTTCAGTTTAATGTAACATGTTACTTTTATGGTTATCTTGTACATTTGTCTTGTGATTGTGTGACTTTTTTGTTTCGCAGACCTGTTAGTGGGTTTGCCCGTTAATCTGTGTATCAAATAAAATAAAATAAAAAAATAAAAATAAAAATAAAAATAAATATTTCGTAGCCAGTATTACTATAGTCCAAATCGAGAGTAATTGCAGCTTGAGCTTGATTTATCGCGTCCAAGGACGTTAATGTTTAGTGAGCGTGAAATATTAATTTTTTGCGCCAATTTGGAAGATTATGACATTGGTGTGCCAATTACTCATACGTCTGCTGTAACCAAACCAGGCAATGTGATAGTAATTTCTTTGTTATATCATTGTCATGCTTGCCTCGATACCTGTGACTAGAGAAGCTGTTGTGAGATCTTTGGTGAAAAGTTCTTATGCAGCTGATGGAAGTGTACCCTTCATTGATAATCTCATACTACGGATTGTGCACTGTACACACTGGAGTTAGTTGGTTTTCTACTTCAAGGTTATCCTGGTCACGTAAATATATTGTATACTATATACCCGCTACCCTTTAGGCTTAGTACAGAACTGTAATACAAAATGCAAATCAAAACTGTAATTGTCACGCAAACGATCATCGCAAAGTAAATCCACAATTGTCAATTGAAGAGAGATCAACAATGTACTGTACAGTCAAATAGATTTCGCTCCCCTGCCTCCCCCTTCCTCCCCTCTTTCTCTCTCACCTGCGTTATGTTATATCGCCTTCTAGGAGTGATTACTTTCTGTACTTAGTCGATCACAATTTGATTCCAAACATATTAGACGAGTAAAACGCCTGTGTTCTGAAACACCTCTAGAGGACGGATTCTGGAAAATTTATTTTGATTTTTTCAAATACCCATATCAACCTAAGAAAATCCCTATACCTCCTTTCAACTCACAATTATTCTGAATTCCCCTTCCAAAAATTTAATGTAAATGATATCTTCGGTTCGCTGGAGTGGCGGCGGCTTGCACATTCCAAGTTTGCAAACGGTAAAATACTTCTCAACATTGTTGATAACTGGAAAAAATGGATACTGGGTGATTTTCCCTTGCCTATCACAAAAAACTATATAGTGGATGTTTTAAAAACTTGTATAAAGCATGTTATTTCAGAGTTCTCTAAAGTATTGCATAACGGCGGCATAGAGAGACAATAAATCGACCAGCTTACTGATTGGGTTGTCGGGGTATCCCCTACCGGGGTGAGAAAGTTATAAAAATGTGACACATTGTGGAGCAAGTTTGTGCATTCTCTGGCATAACACTGGGAATGGCGCGACAACCGTGTTTGCATGTGGTAACGAACATGGCTATTGAGAACATTATGATATACTGAATGTCACACTGTAGGAGTCTTAACATAAAACGTTACAACTATTTCAGTTTATAAACCCCATAAAACTTTTTTCCTGGATCTTTCTTCAGTCTGACTGTAGAGGAAAAGTTTGAAGAGTGTGAATGTTCAATATTAGTCACTTATAATACTTCAAATGAGCAGCATTAATTTTTTTTGAACCCCCCCTCTCAGTCCTACAGTATTTTCAAGTCCCTCTATTCTGATGTACCCGCCCCATCCCCTCCACAGGTGATTGTGAACGCAGATTTTACATTAGAGGGAGGGTGTCGTCGGAACTCTGCTCAAAGGTTGCCAGGGACCCATACGACCGATGTAAATACTGTATCGAGGGTACGTTGGCGATTGATGAAATTTAAAACATGTTTGCTAACAATGAATATCGTAAAATTTAAATGTTGCATCCATGTCGACGTGATGCATCTAGATATCATGCATGGAATACATTATTTGTAAACAAGAAAGTCGCACACGCGCAATTCCGACAACACCCTTCCTTTAACTTTCACACTGAGAGAACTGCAAGAGCAAACACACGAGTTATCAATCACTCAGGGAACTGGAAACACGCCGAAGAGAAGTTGTTTTGATAAACCACGCGACATAAATCCCCTGAGAGTAAGACTTCATAGCCTTGTTTTCAAACCATGACAATGATGTAAAATTATAATTTGATTTGTAAAAGATCGTTATGTGACGTCAAAGGTGACCTTTCGACGACCTCAACTTCCAAGCAAATGCATTATCCTTTTGACGTCGATTCTTAAGCTTCTTGCGTGCGTCTTCACAATGAGCGATTATCTCAGCTGAGAGAAGAAATACAGGAGATGTGATATTCGTCTCTGGCAAAACAAGTCGAGTCAGTACATGTTATGTTGTGTACAAGGGATCACTTAATACTCTAGTCTAGGTCACCCGTGAAGCAAGACACACTTGCAGCCAACGGAGCTATTTATCGAAAAAGCTATTCCGGGAGCAATTTATGAGGGCAGGGGAAATTTTAATTTTGCTTGGGCAGGGGACATACATGTAAAATGTGACCCTCATGTTTTTAATAGGGGTGGTCTATCATGGTAAATATGACCCTCTCCAGTATAAGCTTTATAACACGCACCTACGCTCCCCTTTTCCAAATTGTGAACATTCCTATTCCAATTTGAAGTTTGAAATGCATACGTGATCTTGATTTCAATAAAGACTACGAGAAACTACATTGAATATATACATTATTGATTTGGTGACAGTATATCATAATAGATGTTGACACAACAAGATCGACATAAATTATTAAAAGTCCGACTTCTTAGCTCTTATCTTCACATTATGGGTGGACTAATGTAACAGTTTTACTTGATGTACAGTAGAAGGGGACTTTTTGTTGATACAACGATGGACAAAACTGGGCTTGCCAGATTTTGTGACAGCTGATACGTTTCCAGGGGAAGTGACTCTTAAATTTGATTTTATAATTTAGAAAATGGCAACGACCGATTGTCTAATCAGTGCGAGGTTGGCGTTTCTTTCTATTTGGACTTCAGCACAAATAAAAGTTGATAATAATCTTTGTAGAATAATATATCTAAGGAATGCCTTGCCCGATTTGAGCGAAATTTACTACTGTTGTCTTATTTTGGCAATGGCCAGAAACAACCTGAGGTTCTTCGGACTAATTGTTAAGGAAGCGGAGGTTTTATTTCTTCAAACCTTTATTACTATTTAAACGTTGAATTACCGCTACAGTTAAAATGGCCCGGGAAAAAAACACAACCATTCCGTTCCAACACTAAAACAAACTTTACAGATGATATTGGAATCAAACTTTTCACATAGGTACTAATTAAGACTCTTCACCATGTTTGTTTCTATTAATTTCCATGATTGAGGAATCTGTTTTAATTAGATAACGCATTTTATAATATACCGGACCTTAAACATGAAATTAAAAGCGTAGACTGCATGGTACAAGAATTATATGCTTACAAATTGGTTCTGGATTATGTTGAAAAAAATAATTCATTAACTGTTTCTGCATATCCGGAAATCCTCCACACAAAAAAACAAGCAATAAAAACGATGTATACATACACTAAGGCATAACAAAAACTTAAACAACAGAATAGTTTTTCAGCATTCAATATAATTTTATAGTCTCTGCATGCAATGGTCGAATTTCACATGACCACATTGTCGAGTTGGTAAAAGAATCGATACAGGTTGACATCAACTTTTGCATTCATGTGCAATAATTATCTTAGAGTCACACGAAGACTGTAAGGATCTGGTTGTATTACCAGTCCGTTGTTCCCTCGGAAATTCAAAATCTGGTCAGCATTCACCTTTCTCAAGGTACAGCGATGCAAAAGCGTCGAGAAAAACACGAACAGTTCCATATTCGCGAGGGGTTCGCCAAGGCATCGACGGCGACCGAGAGAAAATATCAAATATTTGTCGCTTTTGGATCTATCGAGCGCAGAGCCGTCTTCTGTCATGAACCTGTCGGGGTTGAACTCTTCGGGGTTCTCAAACGTTGTCCCGTCGTGGTTTGTCCCCCACTGATTCAGTAAAATTAGCGTGCCCTCGGGAATGAAGAAACCGTTCAGAAGTGTGTCACAGGTGGTTGTATGAGGGATGGCCAATGGAGCGAGTGACGTGATGCGGAGAATTTCGTGAATGCAGGCCTGTGTGTAAGGCAAATTTGGCTTGTCAGCGAGGCATGGCGGTCTACCGGGTCCTACAACTCGATCTAGTTCTTTCTGTACTCGACTCTGTACGTCGGGGTACTCCATCATGTACATAATGCACCATAGCAAACTCGTTGCAGTCGTCTCAAAACCAGCTCCAAAAAGGTCATCCAAGGTCTTCATCATTCTTGAATGGTCAATCTGGAGTCTAGCCTTTTCTGCCTGGTCCATTTCTTCAAGCACATTTACCAAATGATCGGTCATATTTCTGATGACACCCGGCTGGTAGCTTTTCTCATGTTCAATCTTTCTCTCATCGATCCAGTCGCCGAAAGCTTTCAAAAATTCCCTGAATTCTGCCTGCCCTTGCTTCACGCTTGGAAAAATTTTGGTCCATGGCATGATATCGGCGGGATTGGGAGAGCCGATGACCTTTGTGAACTTATCGGTGATCGTCACGATGCGCTGCAATGCTTCGTCCCCACTGGGGTATCTCTTTCCAAACAGTATGAGGGAAATCACATTGGTCACTGCAAAGCGTACACTCAGGTTTGGGTTGACAATACTGCCGCCCGAACTATGACCATTGGTAGCGAGGCCCTTGACAAGTTCATCTGCTTCTTTCATAATCTGCTTTCCTAAGTTCTCTAGGTGAGCACCACGTAGGAATGTACCGAGAGCGGCGGACTGGATCTTATTGTGAGTCTTCCATTGGTAATTGTACGAGTCAAACGCAATCGACTTACCATCGAAGATAGCTTTGAAAGATTCGAAATCTGGCCTGCCAGCAAAATCAATCGCCTGCTTGACCAGGGCTTGTTTGATCGTTTTCAGTCCAGTGAGGACAATAACCGGTTTTTGACCAAGGTGTATCTTGAATACGGGTCCATACTTCTGTGCCATCTTCGTCAACGATCGGTGTGGGCAAGATCCGAGAGATAATAGGCTTCCAAGGAACGGCAATCCCCATGGCCCTGGTGGATCAATTGTACGTTTGATGTAAGAGTGAGTTGAGCGGAGATACCAAAGGAGCAGCAATGGTACCATCAGAAGGCATGGGGTGATTAGGTTCATACCAATGCTCCTTTTCAAAGTGTCGCGGACACAGTCGGCAAAAGCTATCTGATGCATGTTCAGAAATCGCTGTCCGCCGGCTTTCACGAGAATTGTGACGGAATAACAGCTCGAGGGAGATTCTCTGATGTGCACCGGTCTGCGAGAGATCTCAACAGCCCAGCAACTAGCGAAAGTCTGTTCGAAAAAAACACTCTTTGACCGTTTTTAGTCTCGGTTACCCAGCTTGCACTTGGCCGCTCTCAAACGGTCGCCGCGATACAGTTTGTAGTCTTGGTTACCCAGACTGCACTTGGGGCTCTCGTCTGTTGCATGTGTCATGTGTGTGGGGGCGGCCGGGTGAGGGCCAACAAGTGCATTATG